>CM035167.1:56788317-57342856 GCA_020205615.1 Panax quinquefolius | reverse complement strand
TAATTGATTATTGATTTATATGATGAGGAAAATATTGATTTTATGTGGATATAGATGGAGAAAATTTTTAATGTGACAATTATTAAAAATTAATATTTTATCTTTTTCTGATAAAATAATTCATTTAAATATATTATTTTAATAATATATTAACGTTGATATTTTTATAATGAATGTGTGATATGTGAGTATATGAGGAGGAAGAGTATTTTTGTGGTATTAAATAATTAACACATGTTTTGTGTGTCGGTGGACCCCATTTCTTGGCCGAAATTTGATTATAAACAGTAAAATCGCTTCGTTTGTGGATTTCATCAATTTCATTTGGAATTTGGAAAACTTCCTTCATACGCAAAGTTGTAGATAATGGAATTTCCTATGGAAAATCGCATGTTTCGAATTTTTCTGATAAAAGAGCTAATTATTATGAATTATTGAAGTTCCAAAGCTCTGAAATAATTAATTTTTGGAAGTTTAAAATATTTAAAATAGGAAAAACGTTTTTGTGTTTGGTGGGCATCTTTAACACATGTCAAGTTGTTTTGAATTCAGATGCTTGATGCGTAGGAAGATGTAGAAAAAATAAATAATATTAATTTATTAAATTTTCTACTTTGGTGTTCTAAAGCATTTTCATATAAATAGGGTGCATAGGTTATAATAGAAAATCACACCGAAAATCAAGTTTTCTCTCTATATTATCGAAAGTATTCTTGTGAGTATTTTGAGTATACTTTGAGTATTGCTATACCTGCAAGTTCAAGTCATAGTCTATATCCTGTGTTTCAACTAAGTATCTTGTCTTTCGAGGTAAGGGATGTTATTTTATTCGATAATGATATTATTTGTGATGCCCCAAAATAGGTATACATCACCTATTCTCGAGTTGTCAATACATGATGTAAAAGCAACTACAACTTTATTATTACAATAGTAAAACGTGAGTTTGAATACAAATATTATCTTCTAGACAATATCTATACTCAAATAAATCCTCATCACATTTATTGATACATTATTTTACAAAAATGGTTAGGACTACTAAACAATCCTTTCTAAAACCTTCATTCCATACCCCACTGCATTTTCGCTATATTCTCGCCTCACGAGAAGAAAATGGAACAAAAAGGAAAAGGGTGAGCTCAACTAGCCCAAGAAAAGAATATTATGACTAAGATAATATACAACAAATTACCAGTTAGTCTTCAACAGGGAAAAATCTAATAGAATACAATAGACAACAAATTTTAAATCAATATTCGCAATGAAATAATAATTCATTAGAAGAGTTAAGTAGAGAATGCAAACTACTATCTTCTATGTATGAATTTAAAAGTTCATCGCTCTATCTTTTATCCTCGTAACATCAACCAATATATATCTCGAATCAAATATTCATCTTTGCACTACTGAGCCAAAGATATTCATCGATTGGTCATGTTCATCTAAACACATGTTCATCTTTGCACTACGGGCCAAAGATATTCTTCGAGAATCATTCATCTTTGCACTACTGGTGCCAAAGATATTCCATAATATCATCATTTAAGACCGAGGATGATGAAAATATTTTTTAAAGAAACAAATCCAAAGAAACAAAATGACAAGGATTAAGGATTAAGGATTAAGTACTTTATTTTATCCATGTTCAAAAATACCTCAAAAATAATCATAGTGGTGTAAAATTCAAGAATGATCAAAACATGGATACAATCAAAACTAGTATCCGTAATAGATATTTTGAACAAAAGAAGAAATTTTATTTTTCGATGAATAGTGCAGATATCGTGAATAGTCCGAGTATCGTGAATAGTAACTCAACACCAAAAGATAGAAATTCCATAAAAAACATCTTCACGCTTCATGAATAGTACTTCGTGAATAGTAACTCGTGAATAGTAACTCATGAATAGTAACCCAGACATGAAAAGTTCCAAATTTGATAAAAAGTTCCAACCAATATTTCAAAGATAATGATATTGAAGAAATAATATCATTTGAGAAGAAAATAACATCCTTACCTCGAAAGATTAGTACTTCTATTTGAATACCGAGTATAGTCTTGTCAGGGAACTTACACCGCCTAACAATACTCAAAGTATACTCAAAATACTCACAAGAATACGCTCGATAATATAGAGAGAAAACTTGAGCTTAGTGTGATTTTCAATTCTAACCTAAGCACCCTATTTATAGGAAAATGCTTAGAACAAAAGCGTAAAATTTAATAAAATATTAATATATATTATAAATTTCCTTAGCCCATCTTTGAAGATCTGATTTCAGCAAAATAATTGAAAGTAATATGCACACAAGCCAATCATGTTTGATGATAAAGCATATACTTTGTAACAATCTTATTCATTTATTAATAAAAAGCATTAATTTATTAAAGGCTTTTAATTATCTACATGATGCTGTTTTATAATATGTGATAAACCCATAGTTTTAAGCAATGCTTTTAGAATAATGATGATGATCATTCTAATGAGATCTAAATTCTTAGAAAGCTTAAAACTAAAATAGTTCCCAATCATTGGATTACTAAATTGGGGATTAGTGAATCCGGATAGATTGGTACATACGTTGCTTTGCTTTCATTGGATGAGGATGATTGATCTCATGATCATTTGTGTGGAGACACTAAAGCAAGTATGTAGGTGCTTATTAGAGAATAAGTTCATCGAACGTGGCTCGCTAAGGAATACCTAATGGAGTTTTACTTTGCTGTCAATAGGAATTCTGTAGTAGATAGTAGTACAAGTGATCCTTGGACTTGAGATCATCATAGTATCTTGTGTATGATGAGTTATACTTTGACTTATTCCTTAAGACCCTTAGGGTATATCAAAGGGTATGCTTGGGTATAATAAGTTGTACATGGAGATAATGTATGATCAATAAAGAATCTACCACTTCTAATAAAAGAAGAGAAATGTCCTATGTGATTCGATAAATGACAACCCAAAGAGTCCTTGGCAGCGAAGGCGTAATGAAATTAGAAAGGAGTTTCTAATTTGCATTATTTGAGTTGTGCATTTAAGGATCGAAATACATATAATTAAATAAAATAAGACTCGACAAAGAATTCCATGCCTTATATTTAATTGGGACATCAGATGGTGGAAGGATTGAATTGTATTTGTAACTATTTACTCAAAGGTTCTTTAATGATTAATGTTGAAATCTATATTATCCGGAAAGTCGCTGATCGCTAGGGGAGGCTTATCCCTCATTGTAGAATAAATATTATTTATTTAAATAAATTAATTATTTAATTTATTTATTTAAATAAGATTAGAATTGTTCTAATTGATTTATTCACAACCTAGGTTTAATATGGAGAACCTAAAGGGTCACATCATAAAAGGAAGAATAATTATTTAAGAAGTTAATGGCATAATCGTAATAATATAGTATGTATATTTAATTTAATCTATGGTGATAGAATAAATTAAATAGCTTAATATTTATTATTTAATATTTTAGAAATATTAAATATAAATTAATAAGAGGAGTCTTATTAATATTATTACAATTATTATTATTTTAATTTCTAAAAGAGTTTAGGAATTAATTTAATATAAGTATTTCTCATTTATTCCTAATTGGATTAGGAAGAAAAATTAGTTAAAGGAGTTTAATTAATTATCCCTAATAAGATTAGGGAGCTTAATTAATTAAAAGAATTTAATTAATTAAATAAAACCCAATTCCTTAATTGTTAAGGTGGGTTGCCCACATCTATAAATAAGAGGAGTCTTATTATGGGTGAGGTGTGGTTGACTTTTTGAGGTATACGTAATAATTCCAATTTGTTGGAGAGTACGCCTTTTTCTATAGAGATAGAAAAACTAGGGTTTGAGCCAATACCCCTTTTCTTGAATCATTATTATTCCTTGGTGGATCACCTCTGAGGCCAAACATATGGGTGGCTAACGCCGATCAAAGGAAGGAACAAAACCCCGTGGATTCAAGTTGAACGCGAAAGGATTGGAGGTGAACTTGTACACGGGGAAAGCTCGATCTTCAAGGGTATGATTTTATTCTTTATCTTTTTTTAATTAATAATTGTGCATAAAGGGTGATCCGGGTATATGGTTTGTAAATTTTTTTAACTCGATTTTACTCGCTTCCGCTTATTTATGCAATTTGATTATTTTATGAATATTACAAACCTAATAAAGGGTATCGTAGCCAAACCTTTATGCGAATTATTAATTATTTTAATTTGATATGTATATTGATATGTGTTTAGAATAATTTAATTGGGCATAATTTTATCAGATAAAATTTAATAAAAAAAAAAAAAAAAATACACGCTTATTCTTTGAAAACTAGCGGTGAAAGTTAAAATAAAAATAAAATAAAAAATTAGCGGTTACGTGCATGTTTTTCTATTTGTGCGTGCATTTTTTTTTTTTGTGAGTATCTTATACGCATTTCAAAGAAAGTATGTTAATGTAATATTTTTTTTTACATAGTGCACTAAAATCAAGGGAAGATTGGCTAATGATGGCATGATTGGATAATGATTGGCATGATTGGCAAATGATTGTTCATGATTAATGCGTGGCTTGCTTTTTTTTTTTAAAAAGTCACTGTTATTTTTTTTTTTTTTTTCTTTTCTTTCCAAGATTTTATTTGAAAGGGAATATATATATATATATAATATAAATATAACATAATATATATATATATATATATATATATATATATATATATATATTCTTAATTATTATATAATTAAAATAAAAGTTTATTTTAATTTTAAAATAAAAGGTTTATTTTAATATTAAAATATAAAGTTTTATTTTAATCTTAATAATTTTATAATAAAAATAAAAGTTTATTTTAATCTTAAAATAAAAGGTTTATTTTAATATTAAAATAAAAGAGTTTATTTTAATTTTAAAATTAGAATTTCATGCTAACTAATTAGAGTTGGAATTGGATTTCAAGATAACTAATTAGAGTTGAAATTGGATTCTATTTTTCCTTAAATAAAGGAGTTTATTTTGATATGAAATTAGATTTCATATTATTCAAAAATAAAAGGTTTATTTGTGAATAGGAAAAAATCATCTTTTCCTTAAATAAAGAAGTTTATTTAAATATGAAATAAGATTTCATATTATTCAAAATAAAGGAGTTTATTTGTGAATAGGAAATATAATCCGTGTTTCCTTTAATATTTTTTTTTTTACATGGAATTGATTCCATAATTAATTAAAATAAAAGAGTTTATTTTAATTAGAGATTTTTTTAAAAGATACATGGAATTGATTCCATAATTAATTAAAATAAAGGAGTTTATTTTGATTAAAATAAAATAGTTTATTTTATTTAAAATTGGATAAATTAAAATAAAATAGTTTTATTTTGATTTAAATTTGGATTAAAATAAAGGAGTTTATTTTGATTCAAAAATAGATTTTATACTAACTAAATTTCCCCATTAAATGATATCAATATATATATTAAATGTTTATTATTCATAAGATGAATGTTATTTATCGATGCATATGGTGATGTGTATGATAATAAATGGGATTGATTATGGACTATCAATTCAATATGATTGGATTTTATTTTAGTTGGATGCATGAATGTATGGGTTTTATTAAATGGGGTCTCACAGACTCGCCTTCTCTAATTTTTTCTTAATGTAAATTTTATCTCCTCCTATGTATTTCCCTCGATCACGCGATCAAGGTTTCTATTTATTTTAAATAGTTTTGTAATAGGAATAGTTAGAATTAATTTTGAAAAATTGGAGATCAAAGAGCAAGGAGCGCTTGAAGACTCGTTTGTAATGGAGCCCGGGTTTAAATGTAATAGTTATATTTAAATATTATTTCTTGCACCCCTAGGGTTTGACTTTTTGTTCACTTGGTGGCTCTAGTGAACCAAACTAGAATAAAAGTCCATAATCAATCCGGTAGAATATAGTATTCTATATGTGCATGCTTATACTATATATATTATATATTATGCAAACATGCTTCGCATGTTCATTAATATGACGCGATATTTTATATATATATATGCAAATGCACTTAAACAAGATGAGACAAATTAATAACAAACCCCTCAATTTTTATATTAAGTCCTAAGCGCTCAAAGATATTTGGAATATCGAACGTCGCCTTCTAGCATGATAAAATTAATAGAGTATTAAATATTTAATATGAGTTTGTTGTGTCACCACAAGGCAAGTATTAAGTATTTAAGATGTTAATTTATCACATTTGATGCTTATAAAGAAAATTGAACAATATTGTTTTGTTGTGTCACCACAAGGATGATATTTTTCTTTTTGAATATATGGAGTGCTAGGTCGGACTTAACTTGGATAATTTTGATTCTTGGATGTGCCACCACTGATCAAAATAATCTAAGAGGCAAAAGAAAAGGAGTTGCATAGTTGATGTAATTGACAAAAGTTGTCTACCTATTTATTTATATATAGTTTGTTAGGTCACCACAAGGCTATATACATTTGAAATGGGATCCTTATTCTCACTAGCAAATCTTTAATTAGATTTTGCCGAACTATATAAGTGAGGGTAATATAGTTTGAAGAAAATAGTGGGAGATACCAATTTAAAACAAGACCTAAATTATTTTGGTAATTAATAAAAGAATGTATGTTAAAATGTTGTTAATTACAAATTCATTTACGTAATTTTACAATGTCTAAAATTACTATCATCATGCGAAGCATATTAGATGCTAAATTAACTGCCAATTAAATCGGATTGGTTAAGGAATTTGAGAATAGTTCTCATAGTCAAAAAAGCTATCTTATGTCCTTAATACGCCTATCCCTCGCAAATGGTTGCAGCATAATGCCTCCGAGGAAGAGATTGCTACTTTTAGAAAGTGGTAAGATGATGCACATTGGCTCAATGCATCATGCTCGCATCCACGAGTAACGAGCTTCAAATACAAGATGAAACTATGGATGCTCCTACTATATTCCTACACATCAAGTAGTTGATGGTGAGGAAAGTAGGATCGATAGATATCGATATCTAAGGAGCTCTTCCGATCTAGAATGGCCAATGGCACTATAAATGCAGATAAAAAGTTCTTAACATAATCAATTTGATTGATCAATTAGGACAACCGGTTTTGTCATGGATGGAGAGTTGAGCCAAGATTTGATCTTGCACTCATTCCCTACTCCTTTCACAATTGTTGTGAATTTTTCATATGAACGAGTTAGATATCGCCTTCGATTTGCTTAACTTGTTGAAAAATGTTGAGAGTCACTTTCCAACAAAGAAAGATCAAGTCTTCTTCGGTAGGGGCCAAAGGATCTTCGAAAAAGAAGAACGATTCAAAGAAGGTATATAGAAAGGCATAAACAAAGGATAATAAGAACAAAACCGATACGGATAGAAAGGAGTTTGCTTCCACCGCAATAAGCCCGACATCGGAAAGAAATCATGCGAGAAGCATCTTGCGAGAGGCTAATCAAAGAAGCTTAGTGAAGTTTCTGCCATAATACGCTTTTGTTCATGATTGAAATAAATTTTCTTTAAGTCAAGGTTCTACTTGGGTATTGGATACCGACTTTGGTTATCATAAATATAGATTTATGAAGGACAAAGCGTAAGTAGAAAGTTAAACAAAGATAAGAAATCCTATGTGAGGAAAATGAAGCAAAGGTTGCTTTGCATTAGCCATAAAACTTATAGTTTAGCAATGCCTACGGAAAATCTATTAAGTCAATAAGTTGTTATTGTATTCCAGCTTGTTAAAAATATTATTTCCATTTTATTGTTGGACAATGAAATCTTTGGTATTATAATTAAGAACAATTGTTGTTCTATTTATAATAATAATGTTTTGTATAGAATCGAATATCACTTAATGGATTTTGTATACTGACTTATGTAAAAATTATTTTGCAATTGAATAAACTAGTATGAGAAAAGGAGATGATCATTCAAAGAGTTGAATGTGTGTATTTGCTAAAATACAAGTGTGAATTATTTGAAAGGTTCAAAGAATTCAGAAGTGAAACAAATTGGCAATGTATTAAGATTCTTTGATTAGATCAAGGAATAAATATTTGTGCAATAAGTTTTTAGATCATCTCAAATTGTTTTCTCACAATGGACGCCTCCAGATACGCAATAATTGATTGATGTATCTGAAAGGAAAAATCGTACCTTGTTGGACATGGTGCGGTCCAAAATGATTTTACCGACGTTCCAGTATCCTTCTGGGTTAATGTCCTAGAAATGGCTGCATATCTATGAAAATGGTAACCTCAAAATCCTATTGAAGACTCCATAAAAGTTATGGATGTGGAGGATTCCTAATCTTAAGTATGTTAAGATAAGGGGTTGTCCAACTTATGTGAAAAGGTTTCAAAGGATAAGCTTGGGACAAGATTTGACAAGTGTCGATTTGTGGGACATTCTAAAGTAAGTTTAGGGTATATGTTCTATAATCCTACTTAGCAAAATGTGTTTGTTACGAAACACGCTTCCTTCTAAGATAAAAGTGTTTATCATTAAAAAGGGCTAGTGGGAGGATAATAGATCTTGAAAAGTTTAAGAACCACAAAATACTATAAGTCAAATAAGAGGAACTGTAGATGTACCTATTATACCACAAATCAATCATAACCGAATAGTACCAAAGATACCTAGGAGGTATGGATTCATCATGGATGATGATGATGAGGTACGATCATAGAAAGATGATGATCCAGAGTTACATACGATGAGGTAAGTGTTGTAGACACTCGGAGAAATGGATTGAAGCAAGTTTCTCAAATATGGAACATTCGCTTTGATGAGGCAATCAAAAGAGTTTGATTTTATCAAAATAAGAATGAACCTAGTGTGTACAAAAGGGTCGATTAGGGAGCATCGTGACATTCCTAGTACTATATGTTGATATACTACGGATAAGGAATGACATACCAATGCTACAATCAAGAAAGATAAAGTTGTCTAACCATTCCTCCATGAATGATTTGGAAGAGTATCTTAATTGGGGATATAAATCTATATAGATAGATTTAAGAGGATGCTCGACTTAACCCAAGGAACGATATATTTATTTGATGCTAAAGTCGCTTAGCATGGCAAACTCCAAGAGATGTCTCATGTCGATGAGCTATGGAGTGTATCTCTTTAATAGTCCCCACACTCTCTGAAAGAGAGGTCGCATGAGTGACAATCATGTATGCAATGAAATGTACGAGACCTGATGTTGATTAGTCATCTTATGGAGAAGTTCACTATGAGTCGTTGAAAACATCTTAAAGTGCTTAACCCAAGCACTAAGGATGTGATCATATTCATGGTGGGTCTTAATTAAAACTAGAGGGCTTAATAGACTCAAGTTTTTCGCATGCACCAAGAGGACGAAAAATCCACTTTAAGGTAAAGGTTACCTTGAATAAAGGTGTAGTGAATTGAAAGGTTCCAAATAGCAAAGAGTTGTTTGGTTTAGTGATAAAGACAAAGTATATAGCTATAAATGAAGTCTACAAGTTGATTGTTTGGATTAAAAGTTCATTACGTAACTAGGAATAGTTCCTAAGTCTCATCTTGGATCTAAACATATGTTGTAGCACTTTTATTTGATTATTAGAATCATTGAAAGATGGGAAATCACTATAGAGATAGTGGACTCTCATGAACAACATTACATATCCATTAACTAAAGCTTATCCAATGTTGGGGATAATCGCCACTTAGAGAAGAAGAGTATAAGATACAATGGCGATTGGCTTTTAGTGCAAGTGGGAGATTGAAAGTAATATGCACACAAGCCAATCATGTTTGATGATAAAGCATATACTTTGTAACAATCTTATTCATTTATTAATAAAAAGTATTAATTTATTAAAGGCTTTTAATTATCTACATGATGTCGTTTTTATAATATGTGATAAACCCATAGTTTTAAGCAATGCTTTTAGAATAATGATGATGATCATTCTAATGAGATCTAAATTCTTAGAAAGCTTAAAACTAAAATAGTTCCCAATCATTGGATTACTAAATTGGGGATTAGTGAATCCGGATAGATTGGTACATACGTTGCTTGCTCATTGGATGAGGATGATTGATCTCATGATCATTTGTGTGGAGACACTAAAGCAAGTATGTAGGTGCTTATTAGAGAATAAGTTCAATCGAACGTGGCTCGCTAAGGAATACCTAATGGAGTTTTACTTGCTTTGTCAATAGGAATTCTCAGAGTGATAGTAGTACAAGTGATCCTTGGACTTGAGATCATCATAGTATCTTGTGTATGATGAGTTATACTTTGACTTATTCCTTAAGACCCTTAGGGTATATCAAAGGGTATGCTTGGGTATAATAAGTTGTACATGGAGATAATGTATGATCAATAAAGAATCTACCACTTCTAATAAAAGAAGAGAAATGTCCTATGTGATTTGATAAATGACAACCCAAAGAGTCCTTGGCGGCGAGCGTAATGAAATTAGAAAGGAGTTTCTAATTTGCATTATTTGAGTTGTGCATTTAAGGATCGAAATACATATAATTAAATAAAATAAGACTTGACAAAGAATTCCATGTCTTATATTTAATTGGGACATCAGTATGGTGGAAGGATTGAATTGCATATTTAACTATTTACTCAAAGGTTCTTTAATGATTAATGTTGAAATCTATATTATCCGGAAAGTCGCTGATCGCTAGGGAGGCTTATCCTTATCAGAATAAATATTATTTATTTAAATAAATTAATTATTTAATTTATTTATTTAAATAAGATTAGAATTGTTCTAATTGATTTATTCACAACCCGCTTAATATGGAGAACCTAAAGGGTCACATCATAAAAGGAAGAATAATTATTTAAGAAGTTAATGGCATAATCGTAATAATATATAGTTATGTATATTTAATTTAATCTATGGTGATAGAATAAATTAAATAGCTTAATATTTATTATTTAATATTTTAGAAATATTAAATATAAATTAATAAGAGGAGTCTTATTAATATTATTACAATTATTATTATTTTAATTTCTAAAAGAGTTTAGGAATTAATTTAATATAAGTACTCTCATTTATTCCTAATTGGATTAGGAAGGAAAATTAGTTAAAGGAGTTTAATTAATTATCCCTAATAAGATTAGGGAGCTTAATTAATTAAAAGAATTTAATTAATTAAATAAAACTCAATTCCTTAATGGTTAAGGTGGGTTGCCCACATCTATAAATAAGAGGAGTCTTATTATGGGTGAGGTGTGGTTGACTTTTAGGTATACGTAATAATTCCAATTTGTTGGAGAGTACGCCCTTTTTCTATAGAGATAGAAAAAACTAGGGTTTGAGCCAATACCCCTTTTTCTTGAATCATTATTATTCCTTGGTGGATCACCTCTAGAGGCCAAACATATGGGTGGCTAACGCCGATCAAAGGAAGGAACAAAACCCCGGTGGATTCAAGTTGAACGCGAAAGGATTTGGAGGTGAACTTGTACCTGAGGAAGCTCGATCTTCAAGGGTATGATTTTATTCTTTATCTTTTCGTTTAATTAATAATTGTGCATAAAGGGTGATCCGGGTATATGGTTTGTAAATTTTTTTAAACTCTGATTTTACTCGCTTCCGCTTATTTATGCAATTTGATTGCGCACATGAATATTACAAACCTAACATTAATATCACATGTTAGCCCACTTAAATGCACAAAAACGTTCTTCTTTAAAATAATAATTAAAACTTCCAAAAATTAATTATTTCGGAGCTTCGGAACTTCAATAATTCACAATAAATAGCCCTTTTATCAGAAAATTCGAATCTCGCGAGTTTTTATAGGAAATTCAATTCTCTACAACTTTGCAAAAGAAATTTTTTCTGAATTTTAAACAGAAATTGACCGAAATCCACAAACGGACAATTTTACATGTTATAATCAAATTTCAGTCAATAAATGGGGTCCAATTTACATGTTTAACATGTTTTAAACATTTATTGCAACAAAAATACTCTTCCTCCTCGTATACTCATATATCCCACATTCGTTGTAAAAATATCACCATTATTATATTATTAAAATATAATAATATATTTAAATGAATTATTTTATCAGAAAAAGATAAAATTTCAATTTTCAACAATTGTCACATTAAAAATTTTCTCCATCTATATCCACATAAAATTAATATTTTCCTCATCATATGAATCAATAATTAATTATTCACAAATAATATTACAGAATCACAATATTGACAACCAGGCAGTTCCCAAGAAAGAGGGGGCTTTCCAATAAGAATTTCTCCTTACTGGCGCGCAATTAGGTGACCAAACCTCTCCTGTATGTAACTTTCTAGACATTGCCAATAATGTTATCTAATAATATTATTCAGATAATATGAATTATTGCTTCGATAATGAAAAATATTGTGTAATGACAATTATTGAAACAACAGCAATATAAAATATCAACGCAGCAATTATTAACTCAATAAAATACTGAACAGTAATTACTGTAACCATTATTGAGTAGTGCCTTCTTACGTAAGAATCAATAATTGGTGCAATACCGTGGTTCTTGTGTTTTAACCACCGAGTATTTTAACAAGATTAATCTGTGAATAACTACTACCGTTATTTTTAACCAACTTATATTTGTCGCTTTCTTCATCCAATCGCTTTTCATGGGGCCCACACATGGTCATTACTGTCGTCGTATGAATATTCCCCGACAATACGAATATTCCACGACCAAACGAATATTCCCCGACAACAATGAATATTTTATAACCACTTGCTTATTTTGAAATATTTATGTATTTTACCCCTAACTATCCACATTAATCACATCAACCCTTACTATTTCAAAATAATACATAGAAAATTAAATTTCATTAATAATAAGTTGGGGTCTTACAACCTCCTCCTTATGAAATTTCGTCCTCAAAATTGACGCGACGCATTCGGTGTTTCAAAAGGTGAGGATACCTCGCTTTCATTTCCGCTTTCTAATTCCCGTGTCATTTCCTATAGCATGATTCCTCCACAAAACTTTAACTTGTGGTATGACCTTTCATGGCGTAGGACATGCTCCTTCCTATCCAAGATCTTGACAGTACCTCCTCATACGTTAAGTCTTCTACTATTTCGTCCTGGTTCTAATTCTATAACGTGGTTCGGGTCTTTCACATATTTACAAAGTACAGATATGTGAAACACATTATGAACACGAGACATACTTGGAGGTAACGCAAGTCTATAGGCTACATTTCCTACTCGGTCAAGAATTTGAAATGGACCAATAAATCGTGGATTGGGTTTTCCTCTCTTCCCAAATCTTGTAACTCCTTCCATGGAGCAACTTCATGAACAATACATGATCCCCTACACTAAATTCCACGTCCTTTCGATGAAGATCCGCATAACTCTTTTGTCGATCTTGTCTTGCTTTTATATCGTTGTCGAATCATTTGAATCTTTTCTAGAGTCATACATTAGGTTTTCGTGAAAATCAAAGTAGCAATCAAATTGCAAAACGTGGCGGAAGCGAGATAAAATCGATTTTAAAATTTTCACAAACCAATTACCCTGGATCATCCTTTATGCATATTATTAATTAAACGAAGAATTAAGAAATTATGAAATCATACCCTTGTAGAAACGAGCTTCCTCGTGCATGAGTTCACCTCCTACTTCTCCGATCTCCTTGAATCTCCGGGTAGATTCCTTCCTTTGATCAATGTAAGCCACCCAAGTGTATGGCCTCTATAGGTGATCCACCAAGGAAGAGGAATTTTTCAAGAAGAAGGGATTTGGCTCAAACCCTAGTTTTTCCTATCTGAATAAGAAAAGGGGTGTACTCTCCCAATCTAGGAATTACGTATATCTCATATCTAATATAAGACTCCTCTTATAAAGATATTATATAACCCTATTTTAATTAAAATAAGGTATTATTTATTTAATTAAACTATTTTAATTAAATGGGCTCCCTAATCCTATTAGGGATAATTAGTTAAACTCCTTTAACTAATTTTCTTTCCTAATCCAATTAGGAATAAATGAGAGTACTAATATTAAATTAATTCCTAAACCTTTTAGAAAATAAAATAATAATAATTATAATAATATTAATAAGACTCCTCTTATTAATTTATATTTAATATTTCTAAAATATTAAATAATAAATATTAAGCTATTTAATTTATTCTATCACCATAGATTAAATTAAATATACTTAACATATTATTACAATTATGCCATTAACTTCTTAAATAATTATTCTTCCTTTTATGGTGTGACCCTTTAGGTTCTCCATATTAAACCTATTGTGAATAAATCAATTAGAACAATTCTAATCTCATTTAAATAAATAAATTAAACAAATAATTTATTTAAATAAATAATATTTATTCTACAATAGGGATAAGCCTCCTAGCGATCAACGACTTTCCAGATAATATAGATTTCAACATTAATCATAAAAGAACCTTTGAGTAAATAGTTACCGTACAATTCAATCCTTCCACCATACTATGTCCCAATTAAATATAAGACATGGAATTACTGTCAAGTCTTATTTTATTTAATTATATGTATTTCGATTCCTAAATGAACAACTCCCAATGAATGCAAATTAGAAACTACTATCTAATTTCATTCCACCTTGGCCAAGGATTCCTGGGTTGTCATTTATCGAATCACATAGGACATTTCTCCTTTTACTAGAAGTGGTAGATTCTTTATTGATCATTCATTATCTTCATATATAACTTATTACACCCAAGCATACCCTTTGATATACTCTAAGAGTCTTAAGGAATAAGTCAAAGTGTAATTCATTATATATAAGATACTATGATGATCTCAAGTCTAAGATCATTTGTATTACTATCACTACAGAAATTCCTATTGATGTAAGTAAAACTCCATTAGGAATTCCTTAGCGAGTCACGCTTCAAAGGAACTTATTCTCTAATAAGCACCTACATACTTGTTTTAGTGTCTCCACACAAATGATCATGAGATCAATCATCCTCATCCAATGAGCAAGAACGAACGATGTACCAATCTATCCGGATTCACTAATCTCCTATTTAGTAATCCAATGATTGGGAACTATTTTAGTTTTAAGCTTTCTAAGAATTTAGATCTCATTAGAATGATCATCATCATTATTCTAAAAGCGTTACTTAAAACTATGGGTTTATCACATATTATTAAAACAGCACCATGTAGATAATAAATGCCTTTAATAAATAATTCTTTTATTAATAAATAAATAAGATTGATTACACAGTATATGCTTTATCATCATACATGATTGGCTTGTATGCATAATACTTTCACATACGTACTAACTCGGGTCCCAACAATGTTGCTTCACCCACCTCATCCCAACATATTGAGAACGACATTTTGTCCATATAATGCTTCAATGGAGCCACACCTATACTTGCACGATAACTGCTTGTTGTAGGGAGAATTCCACCAATGGTAAATACTTATCCCAACCGCCTTTGAAGTCTAGGACACGAGTCTTAATAGATCTTCAAGAGTTTGAATAGTCCTCTCGATTGTCCGTCCGGTTTGGGGGATGGTATGCAACTAAATCGCAAATCCGTGCCCATAGCTTTTTGCAAGCTAACCCAAAATCTTGAAGTGAATCTTGGGTCACAATCCAAAACTATGGATACTTGCATGCCATGCAACCTCACAATCTCATTCACGATATATACTAGCAAGACGTTCAAGGAATAAGTCTCCGATCGGCAAGAAATGAGCGGACTTGGTTAATCTATCAACAATAACCCAAATAGCATTGATGCCTTGAGAAACCGTAGGAAGACCCGTGAATCGAAATCCATGGTAATGTGTTCCCACTTCCATTTCGGAATCTCAAGTGGTTGCAACGGACCCTTAGGTACCAGATGCTCCGCCTTTACACGTTGACAAGTTAAACACATTGAGATAAACTTTGCAATCTCTCTCTTCATATTGTTCCACCAAAATGTATGTTGAAGATCACGATACATTTTAGTACTTCCGGGATGGATTGCAAATGGTGTATTGTGTGCCTCCATCATAATCTTGTACTTCAAATCAGAGTCGTTAGGAACACAAAGTCTAGAGTGGACTCAAGTATTCCTTCTTCATCAATTCTCGCCTGAGAATAGCTCCTTCTTGTACTTTCTTCTTCATACGCATCGCTTCTGGGTCGGGTGGCTTGAGCAACCTTAACTTTTTCTATTAAAGTTGGCTCTATCGCGTATACTTGACATCATCGCACTTTCGTCCTCGATATGATCTTCTACTCAACGCGCGTCACTACCACGTTCGCCTTTCCGTGATGGTATTGAATAGTGTGGTCGTAGTCTTTCAATAGCTCGAGCCAACGTCGCTGCCGCATGTTGAGTTCTTTTTGAGTGAAGAAATATTTAAGGCTTTTATGGTCTGAATATATCTCCACTTTCTCCCCATATAGATAGTGCCTCCATATTTTTAGCGCGAAAATGATTGCTGCCAACTCTAGATCATGAGTAGGATAATTCCTCTCATACTCTTTAAGTTGTCGCGAGGCATAGGCTATGACTTTCCCACGTTGCATGAGAACACATCCTAACCCTTTGCTCAAGCATCATCAGAGATAACAAATCCATCCGAACCGGATGGTATTGTTAGAACAGTCTTAAAATAAATCTCCTCTTAAGCTCTTGGAAACTCTTCTCGCATTCTTCACTCCAAACGAATTTTGTATCCTTCCGAGTTAGCCGAGTTAATGGAGTAGCGATTCGAGAAAACCCTTCCACGAATCTCCGATAATAACCAAATAAGCCCAAAAGCTACGTACTTCATCCACCGACTTGGTTGCTCCCAACTTTGTATTGCTTCAATCTTCACGGATCAACAGATACTCCATGTTTCGACACCACGCGCTCAAGGAATGCTACTTCCTCAAGCCGTAACTCGCATTTCTTCAATTTGGCAAATAGTTTGTTTTCACAAAGCCTTTGAGTACCAAATTTTCAAATGGTGCTCATGATCTTCACGACTTTTGGAATATATAAGGATGTCATCAATAAAGACAACAACGAATCCGATCCAAATATTCCTTGAATACTCGGTTCATCATATCCATGAAAGCATAGAGGAGCATTAGTTAGTCCGAAAGACATGACTAAGAATTCATAATGCCCATACCGAAGTTCTCAAGCGCGCTTTGGAATATCCTCGCCTAATCTTCAATCTTGATGATATCCCGAATCGAAGATCGATTTTGAAAAGAATTGTGCCTTTGCAATCGGTCAAACAAGTCATCAATATGAGGTAGAGGATACCTATTCTTGATGGTGACATGGTTCAATTCCGATAGTCAATACAAAGTCGCATACTCCCGCCTTTCTTCTTTACAAATAAAACAGAGCACCCCAAGGAGATGTACTAGGACGAATGAAACCCATGTCCAACAATTCCTTGTAGTTGGACCTTTAACTCCTGAAGTTCAATAGGAGCCATTCGATATGGGGTTTTAGAAATGGGCTTTGTACCAGTTCAAGATCAATAAAGAATTAAACTTCACGCTCGGGGTAGACCGGAAGTTCTTCGAAATACGCCAGAAAGTCAATAACAACAGAATATTATTCAAATTTGACGTGTCTTTATTCAAATCCATAACATGGGCTAAGAAAGCTTGACATCCGCTTTTTCAATAAACGAATAGCTTTATGATTTGATATGACGATGATTGATTTTAATGGTTTAGTTGCTTGAATTGCATATGCAACGTTGGTTAGAATATGAAAACTAACAACCTTACGAAAACAATCAATTTTGGCATGATGAGTAGTTAACCAATCAATCCCTAAAATCACATCAAAAGCAAGTATCTTTAAAGAGATAAGGTCAACAGGTAAGGTGATGGTGCCAACTTGAATCAAACAAGATTTATAAACAATTGGATGTGATGAAAGTTTCTCCTAACGGAGTTTCCACAGATAGGTCAAAGTCTAATTTCTCCTGAGTCAAGTTTAAACGTTGAGCACATGTAGGAGAGATAAATGAATGGGTAGCACCTAGATTCAAGTAAGGTATAAACTTCGCAAGAATTTATAAATAGCTTACCCGTGATCACCTCGTTTGGGTTCTCGCATTTTGACCACCACAACAAACGCTCTTCCTTAATCGCTTGACTTTGACTTTTCTCGGGACGATTTTTTTGAGTCACCGTCCCATTGAACTAGGTTTCGCCACCGTATAATCTCAAGCGATATGTCCTTCCTTTCCACAATTATATCATACCTTGAATCGCTTGTGGATAGTTTGGACCGATATGTCCCTCTTTCCGCATTTATAGCATATGACCGGTGGTCGTTCTCCTCCCTTAGAACCGATTCTTTACTTGTCACCAAGACCGCTGCTTCATATGGTCGTTGTTAAATCTCCTCTTTTAAAATCTCCTCCCACTCGCTTCTTCTGCTTTTCATGGCTATGATTACCACCAGAGTGGTTACCATTTTGTCCGTCTGCTTTTCTTTCTCCACCGGTTATCATTATTCATTGATCGCTATCTCTCGATACGATCCTAGTTGTGGTCCCTCAAATGACCGTACTCGTTATCTCGCTTAATAATTGAGCCCTGCTTACAACATCCTGAATAGAGAGAAAGTTTATGAGAAATGAGATATCGACGTATGCCGAAGTTTCAAACCTCTAAGAAACATCCGCGTTATCGCTCCTCATTCTCCACCAAATGAGGTGCAAACCGGATAACTCTCGCAAACTTTGTCTCGCATCGAGACACCGCCATGTTATTTTGCTCTAATCGATGAACTCCACTTCCTTCATATGATGAACACTTTCGTGAAAGTATTTGTCATTAAATAGTTTCAAACGCTTCCCAAGACATGCTAAGTGCGGCCGGATGGGTACGCTTCACGACTCCCACCAAGAGTCTCGCCTCGCCACTTTAACATAAAGGTGGCGAATGGAACCTTCTGTTCCTCCATGCATCCCAAGACATCGAATATCTTGGTAATTTGTTTGACCCATGTTTCCGCCATGATCGAATCTGCTTTCCCTTAAATTCGTGGTCCCAACTTTTGAATCGCTTGGCAATGTGACAACCCGTGAATTGCTATCATTTCCTCCTCATTTTGAACACGAGTCTCCTCGTCGATTTTGCATGAATCGCAAAAAGCTTCTAAACATCCCCTCGCTCATCATCTCGCTTTCAAGTGGTGTTGTTCACAGGAGGAACATTGTCGAGATGTTGCACGCTCTCCTCGTTGGTGAGTACAAAGGCGTCTCCACTGGCCTCATTTCCATTGTTAATATTCTCGACGACATTCTCAAATACTGTCATAAAACAAGGGTTAATTAAGGAAATCAATATATCACATAATATCCCTATATACTGACCAACTAAAAAAATAAGCTTAGGTAGGACACACTAGCGAAGGATTTACTCGTCTCTCCCCTCCTAGTTCTATTCCCCAATCTCCGCCAGAGATCATATCCCTAAGCTCTGATACCAACTGTGACGCCCCCAAAATAGGTATACATCACCTATTCTGAGTTGTCAATACATGGTACAGAAACAACTACAACTTTATTATTACAACAGTAAAACTGTGAGTTTGAATACAAATATTATCTTCTAGACAATATCTATACTCAAATAAATCCTCATCACATTTATTGATACATTATTTTACAAAAATGGTGAGGACTACTAAACAATCCTTTCTAAAACCTTCATTTCATACCCCGACTCGTACTCGCTATATTCTCGCCTCCTGAGAAGAAAAATGGAACAAAAAGGAAAAGGGTGAGCTCAACTAGCCCAAGAAAAAGATATTATGACTAAGATAATATACAACAAATTACCGTTAGTCTTCAACAGGGAAAAATCTAATAGAATACAATAGACAACAAATTTTAAATCAATATTCGCAGCAGAAATAATAATTCATTAGAAGAGTTAAGTAGAGAATGCAAACTACTATCTTCTATGTATGAATTTAAAAGTTCATCGCTCATCTTTTATCCCCGTAACATCAAC
Source organism: Panax quinquefolius (assembly GCA_020205615.1). Lineage (NCBI taxonomy): Eukaryota > Viridiplantae > Streptophyta > Magnoliopsida > Apiales > Araliaceae > Panax > Panax quinquefolius. The sequence continues at coordinate 57,322,805 of CM035167.1, read as the reverse complement.
CAATATATATCTGAATCAAATATTCATCTTTGCACTACAGGCCAAAGATATTCATCAGTTGGTCATGTTCATCTAAACACCTGTTCATCTTTGCACTACGGGCAAAGATATTCTTCAGAAATCATTCATCTTTGCACTACATGCCAAAGATATTCCATAATATCATCATTTAAGACCGAGGATGATGAAAATATTTTTTAAAGAAACGAATCCAAAGAAACAAAATGACAAGGATTAAGGATTAAGGATTCGTACTTTTTTTTATCCATGTTCAAAATACCTCAAAAATAATCATAGTGGTGTAAAATTCAAGAATGATCAAAACATGGATACAATCAAAACTAGTATCCGTAATAGATATTTTGGACAAAAAGAAGAAATTTTATTTTTTTGGTGAATAGTGGTCAGATATCGTGAATAGTGCCGTATATCGTGAATAGTAACTCAACACCAAAAGATAGAAATTCCACAAAAACATCTTCACGCTTCATTAATAGTACTCGTGAATAGTAATTCGTGAATAGTAACTCATGAATAGTAACTCCCATACATGAAAAAGTTCCAAATTTGATAAAAGTTCCAACCAATATTTCAAAGATAATGATATTGAAGAAATAATATCATTTGAGAAGAAAATAACATCCCTTACCTCGAAAGATTAGTACTTCTAAATTTGAATAACGATGTATAGTCTCAGCAGGAACTTGCACCGCCTAACAATACTCAAAGTATACTCAAAATACTCACAAGAATACGCTCGATAATATAGAGAGAGAAAACTTCAGCTTTAGTGTGATTTTCAATTCTAACCTAAGCACCCTATTTATAGAAAATGCTTAGAACACAAAAGCGTAAAATTTAATAAAATATTAATATATATTATAAATTTCCTTAGCCCATCTTTGATGATCTTATTTCAGCAATTAATATCACATGTTAGCCCACTTAAATGCAAAAAAACGTTTTTCTTTAAAATAATAATTAAAACTTCCAAAAATCAATTATTTCGGAGCTTCGAAACTTCAATAATTCACAATAAATAGCCCTTTTATCAGAAAATTCGAATCTCACGTGTTTTTATAGGAAATTCAATTCTCTACAACTTTACAGAAGAAAGTTTTTCCGAATTCCAAACAAAAATTGACCGAAATCCACAAACGGATAATTTTACATGTTATAATCAAATTTCAGTCAATAAATGGGGTCCACCGACATGTTTAACATGTTTTAAACATTTATTGCAACAAAAATACTCTTCCTCCTCGTATACTCATATATCCCACATTCGTTGTAAAAATATCACCATTATTATATTATTAAAATATAATAATATATTTAAATGAATTATTTTATCAAAAAAAGATAAAATTTCAATTTTCAACAATTGTCACATTAAAATTTTCTCCATCTATATCCACATAAAATTAATATTTTCCTCATCATATGAATCAATAATTAATTATTCACAAATAATATTACAGAATCACAATATCGACAACCGACGGCTTCCTGGGAAGAGGGGCTTTCCAATAAGAATTTCTCTTCTCGGGCGCCGCAATTAGGTGACCAAACCTCTCCTTAGATGTAACTTTCTAGACATTGCCAATAATGTTATCTAATAATATTATTCGGATAATATGAATTATTGCTTCGATAATGAAAAATATTGTGTAATGACAATTATTGAAACAACAAAGAATATAAAATATCAACGCAAAGAATTATTAACTCAATAAAATATTTGAATAAAGAATTATCAGTAACCATTATCGAGTAGTGCCTTCTTACGTAAGAATCAATAATTGGTGCAATACTGGTGCTACCTTGTGTTTTAACCACCGAGTATTTTAACAAGATTAATCTGTAATAACTACGCTCAAGTATTTTTAACCAACTTATATTTGTCGCTTTCTTCATCCAATCGCTTTCACATTATGGGGCCATACATTGGTCGCTACAATTCGTATGAATATTCCCCACAAAGATTTAATATTCCACGACCAAACGAATATTCCCCACAACAATGAATATTTTATAACCACTTGCTTATTTTGAAATATTTATGTATTTACCCCCTAACTATCCACATTAATCACATCAACCCTTACTATTTCAAAATAATAAATAGAGAAAATTAAATTTCATTAATAATAAGTTGGGGTCTTACATTATTTCTTCAATATCATTATGTCGAAATATTGGTTGGAAATTTTTATCATATTTGAAATTTTTTCATGCCGGGGTTACTATTCACGAGTTACTATTCATGAGTTGTTATTCACGAGTTACTATTCACGAGTACTATTCACGAAGCGTGAAGATGTTTTTTTTGAAATTTCTATCATTTGGTGTCGGAGTTACTTTTCACGTATACGACACTATTCACCGAAAAATGAAATTTCTTCTTTTTGTCCAAAATATCTACTATGGATACTAGCTTTGATTGTATCCATGTTTTGATCATTCGTGAATTTTACTCCACTCGATTACTTATGAAGTATTTTTGAACTTGGATTGTTTAAAATATGAATCCTTAATAATTGTTCTTTTTTGTTTCACTTTGGATTCGCTTTTCTTTAAAATATTTTTCATCATCCTCGGTCCTAAATGATGATATTATTGAATATCTTTGGCCCAGTAGTGCAAAGATGAATGATTTCTTGATGAATATCTTTGGCCCGTAGTGCAAAGATGAACAGTGTTGAGATGAACACGACCGATCGATTAATATCTTTGGCCCGTAGTGCAAAGATGAACAGTGTTTAGATGAACATGACTAATCGATGAATATCTTTGGCTCAGAGTGCAAAGATGAATACTTGATTCCAGAGATATATATTGATTGATGTTACAGGATAAAATATCGATGATAGACTTTTAAATTCATATATAGAAGATAGTAGTTTGTATTCTCTACTTAACTCTTCTAATGAATTATTATTTCACGTCACCGAAGATTGATTTAAAACCGGTTTTTATTGTAATCTATTAGATTTTTCCCCATGTTGGAGACTAACGATAATTTGTTGTATATTATCTTAGTCATAATATTCTTTATCGGGCTAGTTGAGCTCACCTTTTCCTTTTTGTTCCATTTTCTTCTCGTGAGGCGAGAATGTAGCGAGTACGAGTCGGGGTATGGAATGATGGTTATAGAGAGAGTTGTTTAGTAGTCCTCACCATTTTTGTAAAATAATGTATAAATAATTGTGATGAGGATTTATTTGGGTATGTATATTGTCTAAAAGACCATAATTGTATTTAAACTCACAGTATATTATTTAAACTCACAGTATATATGTTGTCGTATTTTGCACGACAAATGTATTAATAAAGTTGTAGTTATTTTTGTACCATGTATTTGGCGACTCAGAATGGGTTGGATGGAATGGACCTATTTTGGGGGCGTCACACTAATGATTAGTTACTCACAGTACTTAATAATACAATAATATAGTTAATTAATAAGAAGAATGTGGGTGTTAGAGAAAATGAATGTGGGAGTTAAAAAGAATTTTGGTTTTAAGGAATAAAATAAATTACTTCCACCCTAGCTATTAAGTAATATACGTATACTCCCTCCCTTGTCCCAATTTAATAGTCTCATGGGTCCATCAGTTCAGCTGATTTCTAATATAAAAAAAAATACATATATTATTTTAATCAATTAATAAGCTATTTGACTATTTTACCCTTCGAAACCAAACTTTGCGAACCATATATCGATTCCTACTAAAGTCGACGTTCCGGACGTCATGGGACTATCCATTTAGTCAACTTCATCTCTGAAATTCATAGTTGACTTTTTCCTCAGAAAAGTCAACAGGTTGACTTTGACCGAAAAGTCAACAGGTTGACTTTTACCAAAAAGTCAACTGTGACACTTTTTCGTGATTACAGTCTATCCTGACTAATTTCGACGTTCTGGACTCGAATACACGGTTCGTATCTCTAAATTCTGCTCCTAACTCCAGCTCGTGATTTAATACCATCCCACGTAATAAAATAGAATAATTCCCTACTTAATTTTATTTAAATAATTAAATAAAACTAAACCAACCATTTAAATACATCTCATCACATATCTTGAAATAACACATATATGTACCACACACATACATCTAATAAATTAAATCACCCAAAAGTTTCATATAAATTCGTTTATTAACAATTCTTAAATTACATAAAAAAAATATTAAAAAAAATTAAAATAAAACTCGGATATTACACAACATGCCAGTGAACAAATATAACACATATCATAGATCTAAAAACAACAAACAAAGCAGATCTTGTTCGGTCAAACATTGTCAGAAAAACAGCTCATGAAGAAATCTGGGTTTTCCAGATTTGAGACAAAACAGTCGGTCAACTCTACTTTGACCAGCCATATGTTTTATTATATGCATGATCTAAGTGTTATAAAGGCTTAATAATATAGCTTACATGTCAGGCTACAGATGTAATACAACAACATGGCCATAAACCTTACCAGGAGCCAGATCCAACGCTTATAAAACGTTGTCCGAAATTCTGGGTTTCTGGGTTTACCCAGATTTTCAGAATTCGTGCTCGGTCAACTCACTTTGACCGCTTGTATCTTACGATCTAAACATGATTTGATCTGGTTTCCAGTTCCAGATAATAGTCCACATGACAAAGAACATATCCATAACATAAAACACATATAACACTTAACACACAAAGATCTAGAGGCACTGACATTCGTTGTCAGACCACTGTTTTAAAAAATTTCCAGATTTGCAAAAACACTAGATCTGAGCTTATAGATGTTATGGATCCAACACCTATCAACCCAGATCACTTAATAACACTATATACAACATATCTTAACACTCAAACATAACTTTTAACATAGGATCAAAGTCCAAAATTTTGATTAGGGTTTATACCTTTAAGCTTTGATTTCTGGAACTTGTGGGGCTGTGTTTTGGGACTGGTATGCTACATAATTTCGTGAGTGAGGAGAGAGAATGGGTTGGTTGAGCATTGGTTGAATAATTGGACAATAAAATGACTTTCTCTCTCCTTAGATCTATATATATATATATATATATAATATGTGATGGACAAGGCTGAGATTGCTGCTGATTTGTGTTGATTTTTCTGAGATTTGTCACATGGGTTTGTATAGGGTTGGCCAACAACTCTCCCTAGGTCAAAATCCATGTTTTTAGCTTTAATAATATAAGGGGTATTTTGGTCAATTGGCTTGGAATTTTAAGGGCAATTGTGTCAACTTGTCTCAAACCCTTAGGGTTTAATCCTAAGGTCTTGCACAATTAATTTGTAGGATTTCTAATTAAGCAAAATAAATAAATACATAAATAAAATTTTAGTTTCTAAAAATTACAAATTAGGTTTACTTAATTAGATTAGGCTTCTTAATTACACTATACATGAACATTAGGGTATTATAATATAATTAACCTTGCCACTTAAGCAATTAAGGTTTTCAATTAGCAATTAGGATTCCTAAATATCAGTTAGGGTTTTGATTTCGCAATTAGGGTTTCACGATAGTAATTAGGGTTTTATAATTATTAACTTAGGGTTCTAATCATTACGGTCTTTAATTACTAATTAGGTTTACTTTAATTAGCAATATAAAATCTATCATACATGATATTAATCACAGTAACCCAATTTCTGACTGATCACAAATTCTAGTTTAGGTTTCAGATTAGGGTTTCTAATTATTAAAAATTCAAATCTAAACTAGGGTTTTAAATTTACAATTAGGGTTTCCAAATTAGCATATCATGAAGTAATACATAACATAAATCATATAACACAGTTATATAACAGTCTTTAATTTCCCATTTAAATAGAAAAACATGGTTAAAAAAATTAATGCTAGGGTTTGAGTCAATATACACCATAATTGACCAACCGTCAACAGTACGTACATACAGTGCATATTTATAGCACAAAAAAATCAAACTATTATAATATTATTATCATTCCTTGATCAAAATCCAAAATTAGGATTTGGATTCCATATCTGATTTATTCTTCCATAATTAACCTTAATAATTAAGGTAAAATAATTAACATAATAATCAGTACTAAAATTCATATAATAAAATAATTATTATAATTATTTTAAAAATCATTTCATATATTATTTAAATAATATATAATTATATTTTCATGGAAAATAATTAATAAAAACATTTCTACTATAAAATTAATTATTATAAGAATATACTTTATAATAATCAATAATTCTAAAATAAAATTATTTGTAAATATTCATGTAATAAATATATTTTTATTTATCACATAAATACATATACACATTATCTTGTACAAATCCTTATCCTTAAAATAAAATAAAAAAAAATTATATGCAAAATTTCTGATTTATTTATACAGAAAATATCGGGTTGTTACAACTTGCACAATCATAAAAGTAGTGTGACACCCCCAAATCCGGGTATCTTCCAACCCGACAGATGGTGCTCCACGATACTACAATTCATACAGTCATTCCATTGAGATAACAACAAAATGAGTGTACTTACTATATTCTTATTACATTAGTAATAAATCCTTTCCCAGGTTCATAAACCAAAAACATACTTTGTTATTCATAAGTGTATTACATACAAAGACTCTAGTCTATTACTGGATAATCAATTATCCATCTTAGCCTTGCCCTTATCTCTCTTAGAACTCTCAGTTTGCTTGGCTTTAGCTGCAATCATATAATTCAAGAAAGAAGTAAGCATAAATAGCTCAGCAAGTCTATAAAAGGATGATACATACACCACATCGAGAATTATATGATTATCTTCCATAACTGAATAAGTTGCTATGAATCACCATGAAGCATTTACTAGTACTTCTCATTTCATAACAACAATTCCAAAGTATATATAATAGCTTAGGAATTCTGAACCGGTCAAAAGACCATGAACATACTCTTTTCGTTTTTATTCTTGAAAAGGACATCCGGCACTAAGGCCATCCATCCAGCATTACTTACGAGTACATCTAGGTGATCAGCCTATAGTACCCTATATTGATCAACACTCTTTCGTTAAACGTATTTACGTTTAACATTTGGCAACCTCGCCTGCCCATTGAATAATCGATGAAAATACTTTTGTTTGTGCATAGACAAACTTACCTTTACATCCGTACCAAATACTTGGCATAGGATAGCATTAACAGTTCTATATCGAAAGACTTGTAAACAAATCAATCAGTTCTTCGATTCCAGTCTAGACAAGTTAAATTAGGCATCGACTCTTTCTTTAAAACCATTCATACATTTCAGAACATGAATCATAGAAAACTTGACTAACACGGAGGTTAGACAAGCATTAAGAAAACTTGCCTTCAAGCGTCTTCGAATATAATATTCAATCAATTCTCAGTCTTTACAGGATCTACATGCTATATTCACGTAGCACACTGTAATTAGTTACCAAACAAACTTTACTTTAGTTGTTTTAACCAACTTCTTTCTCTTCTATGACTTACGTGAATTTATTTCGTTAATAAAGTCGATTCATCTTTACATGCTTCATTACGGCTTGTTAATGTTCTTACATTATTAACCGACATTCGATCATTATTGGTGAAGTACCAACATTGAACATCATTCACGGTTTTACTTATTACCTTCTTGCATTCTTAGTTTAGTTCCCATTAAACCACATCTAATCCTCTAACGTTATCACTTTATAAGTGATTTAAAGTTAGCCTTATTATGTACATTAGGTACCTTCATGTCTTACTATTGGTTTTACATTCAATTTAGAAACAAAACCTAACTTGGTCAACTTTTTTACACTGCCGGCGCTGCGGCGCGGTATCTCCTTTGTATAGTGGCACTGCGGCGTCACTCTCCAAGGGTTTTGCCCGGACTCGGCGCTGCAGTGCTAGTCCTTGCACTAATTCTCGCACTGCAGCATGAGTCTCCGGACATTTCTGGTTTCTCTTGGCCATACTCGGTGCCGCGGCATGACAAAAATACACTAGGTTGGCGCTACGGCGCCACCCCTGTGCACCAGATAGTTATGACAGTTGGTTTCTCCAACGAACTTCCCGGCTTCATAACTTATTCGTTTTACATCCGAATTGGCTCATTCTAAAGCCTACAACTCACAAATTACATACTCTAAGTGTTCATATTAGAATTTTACATTTTCGAATTCGTTAACTCAAAATTCACCTTTTGGTTCGTTTTGAGCGTTCGTTTATCATTTTCGAGCGTTCAATACTCATTTTCTTCGTTATAAGTCAGAATTCAACGATTCTTGAGTCCACAACTCTTGAATACCTTATCTCACGTGTTGGCATTGAAAATCAACGGTTTTAAGTCACACGGCAACTTTTGACCCTTAATCCGAGATTTCTACTATTTCGACATTTAACGTCTATTTTCGCAAAATTCGCCATAACTTCGTTAGTCGTGTTCTATAAGCCAAAACAAATGGAACACTCCATTGATTCATTATCTCCATCCTAACCAAACAATATGCATATACCCTAGCTATGATGGTTTTCAAATCATCCAATCACAACTACGTTCACGTTCATAACTTTTTACGGTTTTAACTTACGTAAACCATACTATCTCTATTCAATCATGACTTATCAATGTTTTCATTATTAATAGTCATCCTTATTCCTCCTCACTAAACAAGCTCCACCAATCTATGATTCTCTACAAGAAAGAAATTGAAAAAGATGAAGACTATTGTTTACGAGAATATTACCTTTGTCGTTCTTCGCGTTTTTGATAAACGTCTTATGGTTTGCTTGGAAGTAGATTGATTATATGTTTCTAGCTCTTTCTCTCTCTCAATATGTATTGGACAATCTTTACAAAACACCAAAAGTCCAACTTAAGCTTTTGTATTTATAAGAAATCCAAATGGAGGGCAAAATGGTCCAAATGGCCACCTTCTTACTATTCCACCTCCTCTTCAACTTAGCCACCAAGTAATCACTTTACTTGGTGGACAAATGGCCGGCCCACATGCCCATGGGTCTTCCCATGGGTTGCCCCATGGGTTTTACCCGTCCCGTGACCCGCCGGTTCGACACGCGGTTTAACTTTTTGGATTGGGCTTGTCTTAAATTACTATTGGGCCTTAACTTGGGCTTGATTCCATACTTCATGTGGTTTTCTTTTAATCCAAGTCTAATTGGATTATACCAAATCCATATCTCATAATCTAGTTAGAACTAATCGTATTCCAGGCGTATAACTTCTGTATTCTCTTCGTCTAGTACTCATACGATATTCGTATTATACGTCGTACTATTCTTCATACCATACTCATATTCGAACTAGTATAATACTCGTATCTCATACGTATAATAACCGAAATGATTATACGCCTTTCCTTTCCCTTTCGGAAATCTCTTTCACTAACCCTTAGGTTTTAAGTGCGCAAGTGAAAACTTCATTTGCCATAATGGAAATATTATCGGATATTCCATTATATCCTCATATTCTATCATTACGCATTTCTCGGAATTTCTAACCTAAGCTCCGAACGAAATCGGATGAATAGGGTTTTTACGAGAAAAATCTCAGAAAACATTCATTTTCGTCTAGATAATTCAAAATAATTAATCCTAGCACATAGCCAGAATACTAACCACATTCACACATTCTAGGTCATAGAATGACCTTCAAACATCGTACTCACTTAATTAATCAATTAAATTCATTTAATCCACATAATCAAATATAAATTTAATTCATTAAAAATTCGAAATTCTCAGGTGTTACATTCTTCCCTCCTTATAAGGATTTTGTCCCCAGAATCTCGCTATTCTTATATAAACAAATGAGGAAACTTTTCCTTCATTTTACTTTCGAGCTCCCACGTTGCTTCTTCAGCATCGTGGTTACTCCGTATTACCTTTACTGAAGGTATTACTTTATTTCTCAAAACTTGTTCCTTCCTATCAACAATTTGAATAGGAAGTTCTTAATACATTAAGTCTTTTTCTACTTGAATAGACTCATATTCTATTACGTGCTTGAAGTCCGGTTTATACGGACGCAACACTGCACGTGAAACACATTGTGTATTCTTTTCCAGCTCGGGAGGTAAGGCTACTTCATAAGCTACCTCTCCTACCCTTCTTAAAATTTCAAAAGGTCCTAAAAACCTTGAACTTAACTTCCCTTTCTTCCCAAAACGTATCTTCCCTTTCCACGGCAATACTTTTAGAAAGATATACGATCCTACTTCAAATTCTCTATTCTCTCGATGAGGATCTGCATACTTTCTTTGTCTATCTTCAGCCGCTACCAATCGAGTTATTATCTGCTTAACCATGTTTGTCGTTTGTTGTACCATCTCAGGTCCTAACATTCGACGTTCACCCACTTCATCCCAGAAAAGTGGTGTTCTGCACTTCCTCCCATACAACGCTTCATAAGGCGGCATGTCTATACTAGCGTGAAAACTATTGTTGTAAGCAAATTCCAACAAAGGTAGATGTTCATCCCAACTCCCCTTGAAATCCATAACGCAAGATCTTAACATATCTTCTAGCGTTTGAATTGTCCGTTCACTTTGTCCATCCGTTTGTGGATGATACGCCGTACTCAATCATAAATGCGTTCCCATTTGCTCTTGCAAACTCCTCCAAAAGTTCGACGTGAATCGTGGATCACGATTAGACACAATCGAAACAGGTACTCCATGTCTAGAAATAATTTCCTTGACATAAAGCTTAGCTAACTGCTCTAGGTTATACCTAACTGTTAGGAGAGTGCATATTTTGATTTGATGTTTAAATATAAATGCTCATGATTATTTGTAAAGTCCTTCAAGGAATATTTGTATAAGGACTTAGTGATAGATCAAATTTTTTAGGTTGATCTAAGCTCTTAATGTATATCATTCTGTAAATGAATGTATAGAAAAGAAGATCAAACTTGTTAGGTTGATCTTGAGATGTAATAGATAGGCTTCGAATAGATTGTAGTGTATCAAGCTGATCAAGATTATTGAAGCCAAGGTAGAACGTAGAGCTTCGAGGATCATAGTGTGCCTATCTTAAGGGCCTCTTCGGAAATCGTAGAGTGGTCCCAACGTTTGCCGAGCCAACTCAAAGATCGCAGTGTGCTCTCGGAAATGTAGAGCTTACAAAGTTAGCAAGTGAAGATCGTAGTGTGCAAGTCATTAAGAGAAATCGTAGTTCTCTTAATTGATGGAATCAGACCAAGCACCAAGGTAACAAGACACCATGATCTGGATCGTAGAGTATCATCTGCCGTGTGTCAGAAGCATCGAGCCCTACCTTTTGTTTGTTTGAAGATATATCTCCAACAAATATGGAATGGGTTTCAAACGTTGAAGTCCCCACCAGTTCCAACGGTACAAAAGATACCCTTAGTATGCAACAAAGAAGTGTATTGAAGAAGCTAAGGAAAGTACCATTGGTAAGAGAAAAACACCTTTTCAGGTGTTAGGTGAGAAAGCAGTCTGCTGTGTCAGTGGGCCAGAATGCAATTCAGAAGATGTGTAGAAAAGTCTCCATCAAAGTACAGAAATGTCAAATTCATTTAATTCTTCAACGGATGGATCAAACGGATAGATTTCAAGATCACATATATGAAAAACATAAGCAGATGAGAGGATTAAGCAAGCATTGAACAAAAACGTACAAGAACTCTCAATGCACAACTCTACGAACTAAGAAAGAAAAGCTTGCTCAGCTACTCAGTTCTTTCGGACAAGTGCTTAACGGCAACTAAGTAGCAACCATCGAACTCAACAACTACCAATCAACTGAAGTAAGAGTTCTAAGTCAGAAGGACTTGAAGAGTTCTAAGTGAACTGTGAAGAGCCAAGTCTGCTGGACTTGAAGAGTTCAAGAGTGAACTAAGAAGTTCCTAGACTGCTGGTCTAGAAGGAATCTGAGTGATTCAGAAAAGTGTAAAAGACATCCATAGTGGATTTCCTACTCGAGGAGTAAAAGAGTGGACTAGGAGATTTAAGTGCTCTAAACCATTTAAAACGACTGTGACTATTACATTCTTGCTATAACTGTCATATATGTCATAACTATTATAACTGCCTCACTATCATAAACTTACTATCTTAAGGGAGATTAAAACAAACATTAATTCCGCTAAGTTTTAATCATTATCAACTAACAAGTTAAAATGAAAAGATTTTATAAATATCTATTCAACGCCCCCTTCTAGATAACTATTGTGTCTCCGAGAACTAACAATTGGTATCAAAGTAGGTTCTATTATACAGCCTACAAAGCTTAAGTAGATCCTATGGCACACTTACCAAGCGAATCAAGGACTGGAGGAGGTAGCAAGCCACCAATGTGCAACAAAGATAAATTTGCAAACTGGAAAGTTAGGATGCAAGCATACATGGACTCATTAGATGAAGATCTATTTGAGACTGTTCAGAATGGGTCCTATGTTCCAACAAAGCTTGCACCAACTACAGATGATCCAAACAGAATACAAATCATAGTCAAAGAGGAATGGACTGACAACGAGAAGAGAGGTGTCCAACTCAACAAGAAGGCTAAGAACATTTTATTTCAATCATTAGAAGATGATCTATTTAAAAATGTGGTCAACAGCAAAGGAAGTTTGGGAAGCACTACTCATCATGCACGAAGGAACGGAAGAAGTAAGAGAAAACAAACAATCTCTCCTAACATAGCAATATGAAATGTTCGCACACGTTCAATAAGAGAACGTCACTGCCACCTACGAGAGATTCAACGTTCTACTCAACTCTCTACGAGCATATGGAAAGATCTATCCAAACAACGATCTAATCATAAAGTTCATGAGAGCCTTACCAAGCAGATGGGATGCCAAAATCACTGCTATTAGAGAGTCAAAGAATCTCCATGAGATGACTGTCCTACAGTTACATAGCAACCTTCTGACATACGAATTGGAGCTGACTCAACGAGCAGAAACTATATCAGAAGGAAGAAAGAAGGATAAGGGTGTTGCTCTCAAAGCAACTAAAAGTACCTCAAAGGTCAACACTGAAATTGACTCTGACTATAATGAAGATGATGATGAGGACTTTGCAATGATGGTAAAAAGACTAAGAATGTTCATGCGTCAAGGTAAAACTAGCAAGCCAAAGAAGGTCAGCAACTATAGCAGTCAGGAGCAAATGAATGATCTATGCTACAACTGTAAGAAGCCAGGCTATTTCATTGCCAACTGCAACAAACCTCTCAGAGAAGAACTAAAGAAGATATCACATCCAAAGAAAGAATACAAAGGCAACAAAAGGCCTCAGAAGAGAGACAAAGGCCTGGTAGCTGGAGGATCGTGGAGTGATATAGACAATGACTCAACTCCTGAATCTGGAAATGATGAAGATCCTCAAATGGCTAATCTGTGCCTGATGGCCAAACATGCAAAGGACAAACAGAACTCCAACATTCATGAAGTAAGTATTGATGAGGTATTTGACTTCAACTCACCTGATGTAGACATTAATGATTTGAGAACTGCACTGCATGGCATAACAACTGATCTACATCAATACATGAAGTGGTTCAGAGTTCTGTCAAAGGATTATTCACTTCTTTAAGAGGAGAAAAAGAAAGTTCAAGAAGAGCTAGAAATAGCTCTTCTAAGTACTAACTTTCTCTCTAAGCTTGAGGCTGAGAATGAGATCTTAAAACAGACTAATGAGCTCAATACACAAAGAGAGTCCAATCTAACCTCTAAAGTTGAGGAGCTAGAAAAGACTATCTCTACATGGAACAAATCCTCATCATCCATGGACTCCCTGCTCTCTAGTCATAGAAGTACATTTGATAGAACAGGCTTAGGCTTTGGGGAATCCACCTCAGAGCCATGTGTGGAAAAATTAAAGGAAACTAGCACTAGTAATGCCTCAAGTTTTAATAGAGGCATTACATTTGTGAAATCCTCACAGAAGGAAGAACTAGCCATACCCTATTCTACTCAATCAATCCATACTCCAAGGAGTAAAGGATCTCATGCTGGCCTGGGCTTCAGAAAAGAGAAGAGTAACCCATCCTATACTCACCAACCTCTAAGGATCGTAGAGTTAAATAAAACCAACTCTACGAACCAACTGGGAAGGTACAGTAGAGGTAAGATACACTCCTCACATTTCGTGAGACCCAAGGACATGTGGAAGAAGGAAAATCAGTTTAACAGAAGAATGACTAAAGAACCACAAAAGTCCAAATGGAGGATGAACTCTCACACACACAGGCATGCATCATACTAAGTATTTTGTGTGCAATAGAATTGGTCACAAGGCTGCAAAATGCTATTATAATTCCATGCATGTGAGACCCAATATCAAACAGATTTGGGTCCCCAAGGGTACTAACAAAATAGGACCCATGCAAATATGGGTATCAAAATGAAGGTTTGATGTTACCACATGAAAAGAGCTCCACGATCACGACCTGGAATATGGACAGTGGATGCTCAAGGCACATGACTGGGAACAAAGCCCTTTTGTCTAACTACATAGAAAAAGAAGGTCCCTCAGTCATCTTTGGAGACAATGGTTCTGGCAAGATGAGAGGATATGGCTCAGCTGGAAATTGAGCAGTGTCCTTAAGTAAAGTGGCCTATGTGGAAGGACTACAACACAATCTTCTAAGCATTAACCAACTCTGCGACAAGGGTCATCAAGTAACATTCCTCAATAATCAGTGTCAAGCCAGAGATTTGATGACATCTGCTGTAAAGCTAACCGGAACAAGAGAAGGAAATGTCTATACAGTGGATCTTGGATAGCTAAGCTCAGATGAAACAATATGCTTTCTGGCTAAAGCATCTAAACAAATGAGATGGCTATGGCATAGACGATTGTCTCATTTAAACTTCAAAAGCATGTCCAAGCTGTCCTCAAAAGATCTTGTTGCAGGCCTACCCAAGTTCAACTTCGTGAAAGAAAGGCCATGCAATGTCTGTCAGCTTGGAAAGCAAACCAGAAGTTCATTCAAGAGCAAAACAGCCAACTCAATCGACAAGCCTCTGCAACTGCTCCACATGGATCTATTCGGGTCAATTCCAACAAAAAGTCTTGGAGGGAAGAGATACTCACTGGTCATAGTCGACGACTACACCAGGTTCAAATGGGTGTTCTTTCTAACCTCTAAGGATGAAACTAGCTCCCAACAAATCAAGATGTCTCGGTTGGTGATGAACGAGAAAGGAGAGAAAATCAAGGCTATAAGGAGTGATCATGGCAGAGAATTTGACTTCCCAGAAATGGACCCATTTTGCACAGACAATGGCATCAGTTATAACTTCTCAGCTCCACGAACTCCTCAACAAAATGGAGTAGCTGAAAGAAAGAACCGAACTTTGATAGAGGCTGGAAGAACGTTACTAGCAGCAGCCCATCTACCTAAATACTTCTGGGCAGAAGCCGTCAACACTGCATGTTACACGCAGAATAGATCACTGATACAATCTACGATCAAGAAGACACCCTCCAAACTGTAGAAAGGAAGAAAGCCAAGTGTCAGCTACTTTCATGTATTCGGTTGTGCATGCTACATTCTCAATAATGGAAAGGAGTACTTGACAAATTTTCAACCCAAGTCAGACGAAGGAATCTTTCTTGGATATGCCACAGACAGCAATGCCTACAGAGTGTTCAACAAAAAGACACTAAGTGTTGAAGTCTCAATTCACATCATTTTTGATGAAACAGACTTGGACAAAACAGTGCTTCAAGACACTACGACCAACAGTTCAGACACTATGAACGAGGCCGTCGAGCCCAACACTACGATCGTAGTGCCGGATAGTGAAATCATTTAGCAAAGAAATGAGATCGTAGAGAGGCCTATGCCAGACAACGAACCTCCACACCAAGAAAAAGAAATAGATCTTGAAGGCCTAAGACAAGAAGGCATAAGGACAAATGTCCCAACAGGAAACCAATGGGCAAGAGATCACACTCAAGATCTAATCATTGGAGATCTAAGTGCGAGAGTCAAAACAAGTGCTGTCACCCAAAAAGAATGTTTTTATCTAAGCTTCTTGTCACAAATAGAACCAAAGAAGATAGAGGATGCTATGGAAGACTCCAACTAGATAGGGGCCATGCAGGAAGAACTCAACCAATTTGAAAGAACCAAAGTATGGAGATTGGTACCAAGACCAAAGAGTCATCCTATCATTGGAACCAAGTGGTTCTTTAGGAACAAGATGGCTGAAGATGGAGTAATAACCAGGAACAAGGCAAGACTAGTGGCTAAGGGCTACTCTCAGGAAGAAGGCATTGACTACGATGACCTATTTCCAGACTATAAGCCATCAAAATCTTCCTTGCCTTTGCTGCTCACATGAAATTCAAGGTCTTTCAGATGGATGTCAAAAGTGCATTCCTGAATGGTGAACTTCAAGAAGAAGTCTATATAGAGCAACCTCCAGGTTTCATCAATCCATCTCTTTCTAATTAGGTTTATAGATTAGACAAAGCCTTATATGGTCTTAAATAAACACCTAGAGTATGGTATGAAACACTAACTAACTTTCTTATTGAAAATGGATTCACTAGAGGTAGAGTAGATACCACATTATTCCATAGAAAGCATAAAGACAAAGTCTTATTGGTTCAAATATATGTTGATGATATTATTTTTAGTTCTACTGATGAAAAGCTATATAAGAGATTCTCCAAGCTTATGCAGAGCAAGTTTGAAATGAGTGTGAAGGGTGAGCTAAAACTTCTTCCTTGGACTATAAGTAAAGCAGACTGATGAAGGAATATTCATAAACCAAGCCAAGTACATCAAAGATTTATTTAAAAAGTATGGCATGGAATCAGCCTCTCCCATAAAAACCCCAATTGCTCCTGCAACCAAACTTGACAAAGATAAAAAAAGGTAAAAGTATTGATATAACTCAATATAGAGGTATGATAGGCTCTCTTTTATATCTAACTGCCAGTAGACAAGACATAATGTTTGCAACATGCATATGTGCTAGATTTCAGGCTAACCCTAAAGAATCACATTTAACTGATGTAAAGAGGATTTTCGTATCTCAAGGTACACCTCACTTGGGGCTTTGGTATCCCAAGGAGTCCTCATTTGAACTAACAGATACACAGATGTTTGATTTTGGCAGTCGCAAAATGGATAGAAAAAGTACCAGTGCACACCGTTAATTGCTAGAAACAGACTTGTGTCCCCGGTTTAGCAAGAAGCAAAACTCAAGATCTACTTCAATCATAGAAGTTTAATACATTGTTTACCGGCAAATTTCTTGTGCTCGATGATGGTATGGATGAAAAATTAGCTAGCTGATTATGGGTTTGATTTTAAATCCATTCCCATTCACTGTGATAACACAAGTGCCATAGCAATAACTCATAATCCTGTCATGCATTCTAGGACTAAGCATATAGAAATAAGGTATCACTTCATTAGGGATCATGTGCAAAATGGAACTATATCTTTACAAAATATCCCTACTGAAAATCAACTAGCTGATGTCTTTACAAAACCTCTAGATGAATCCAGGTTTAACAAGTTAATAAGCGAGCTAGGAATGCTTAATTTACAATCATAAATTATATGCTCTAGTATATGCTAACCATACAGATACAAAGGCTATGGTTGAAATCGTAGACATGATCAAAGGAAGTCCACGATCGTAGAGCTGAAGTGACATGAAAGACAATGATCGTAGTGTAAACTCAATGATAGTAAAACCCCATCATCAAAACAAAAGGAGCATCCTGTGATGATAAGTTTCAAAACAAAGCAATCTCTCCTATAAGTGCCTCAGGAACAAACCTAACCCTTGACTCACTCCAAGAGGTTGGCCCTTCCTGAGCTACCTTAAAAGAATGCTAAGTCAAAAACTCATCACAAGGATTCGATCAGACACAACGACTGCTGGACAGACTCGATGATCGTAGTTCAGACATGATGATTGCTGGAAGAGACTCGACGATCATAGTTCAGACTCGACGAATGCTAGACAGACTCGACGATCTTAGTTCAGACATGACGAATGCAAAGCAGACTCAACGATCACTAACGCTACCTCAACGATCGTAGTCCTCCCTAGGGACACATCAGCTCTGAAGGAGCTAAGGGCAAATTAGTACAAGCCTCCTCAGTTAAATTCGTAGAGCCAAGCAGAAGTTGACACCTGCCCCACTAAATAAAAATGGAGAGAGGGAAACTATAAGTACAGTTCGAAAATGCCTTTTTGAAATCAAAAGTTCAAAAGGATTATCTCTCTTCTCTCTCTCTACAAGCAGAAACCCTAACTCCAAAGAAAGCTCAAACAACAATACTCCCTTCCACGATAGAAATGGCAACCTCCAACATCATCTCTGGCTACAGACTATGCTTCGATGAGTTCAAAACCACTGAACCCAAATTTCACAAGATTCTGACATTATTGAATAAGGCTGGTCTCGAAGACGCTCTGGGTACAAGCACATGGATCTACCCAAAGTTAATAAAGGAGTTTTACAAAAATGGAGTATACAAAAATGAAGTCCTCGAGACGAGAGTCAAGGATGTGGAAATTAATCTAAAGGCTGAGAATGTCAATCTAGCCCTAGGCTTTAAATTTGAAGGTTTTTGGTTTTTAGATGGCATCAATTTCCATGTAGGTCTTAAGAAGATACATCACAAAAAATCCCCCACTGTCAAAGGATAAAAGAAGGAGTTTCCTCAGAAGGTACAAATTTTTGGCTGACATTATTGGGAAGTGTATATGCTACAAAAGCACTGGGCACGATTCTGTAAATGAGGTGCAGCTAAAGCTCATGACTGCCATAAGCTATGGGATACAGCTTAACTATGGAGCTCTACTGCTGGAATGGATAGGAAAATGGATTCTCAACTCGAAGAAGACAAAGGGATCTTAAAAGATGCTCTACGTGCGATTTATAAGCATCATCTTATAATCTGCTCTGGGTGATAAGATTGGGGACAATGAAGGAGAGTCCGTCAATCCAAACAGACGAATGACCCAGCAACTGTTTGAGAATTGGAAAAGGAATCCAGTTGAGTATGTACGCATGATGACTGAGTCTAGTGGAAGAACTGGTGATCTAAAGGAATTAGGGATTCCAGGAAATATGTCAATCGTCAAAGAGACTGCAGAAGAAGAGGAAGAGACCAACAAGGGAGAACCCTATGCCCTTATCAGAAAAAGCAAGAGCAAGAGGAAGCTTAAGGCTAGGATGGTAGAAGAACCTCATGGGTCCTCCACTGACATACCTATAGAGTCCTCTGATATTGAGACTCTGAGGATCCTTAGAAGGAAAGAATAGTAGGCTGAGGCTGATGAAGATAGAGCTACCATAGTACAGCTGCTAAAGAAGAAGAACAAAATCAGTCACAAGTCCAAGAGGTCATCTGTCTCTTCGATCGTAGAGACCAGATTGAACACCTCAAGCAAGGAAGCTGCTACACCTGATAGTCTGGGTGATCAACAAGACAGAGCTGAAGCTAAAGAAAGTCCTGAGGCTGTGGTTCAGCCTAGAAAACTAAGACGAAAATTGGTTAAGAAGTTCATCCTGATCAATAAAGGAGTACTCAAGGAGGAAGATAAAAAGATGGCTGATAAAAAGGAACTGAACAAAGAAAGCCAAGAGGACAAAGCTCAAGCTGAGGGGGAGACACCTAAAGTTCTCATGATAGAAAATGCTCCAGCTGAGGGGGAGCCATTATTCATGCAGATGGATGATCATGTTGAGGGGGAGCCTCATGATATCCCCATTTTAGAAGAAGCTGCTCATGCAGAAAATGAGGGAGAGCCTGAGCAAGAAAGTCAAAAGGAAGTCATTGACATAGTGGAATCTTTAAAAGAAGATGGGGAAGAATAGGAAGACAAAGATGATGATGAACTTGAGATCACAGGTGTGGGCAGTGATGGGCATAGGAGTTATCTTTACAATCATCTATTCTCGTATCTTCCCACGATGCCCTATCATCAAGCTCAAATTCTAAACTCCTGGAGTCAAATGTTCTGTAGCTTCAAAGAATATCCAGCCATCTCTGTGCTAGCTCATGGATTTCCAGGAAAATTCAAATTTGCCAAGAAGTTGATAACAAATGGTCCCTCCTCAAGAATGGTGCATGAGGTATTAATAGTCCCAATTCTTTATAGAGTGAATCACTATCCATTGTCTTTTTCCAGCCAATTTTATGAATTTCCAAGCTGGTTGAAAGTGGTTCTAAATCCACTGTCGATCCCGATTCATGAATCCCAAAATTACAGAATCGATGAACCAATCGTGCCAAACTTCATATTGATCCCAACTCCCATCATCTCTACAATCACTGACTCTAGCCCCATCGTAGAGTCCCAATGAGAAATCGTAGAGCCACCTACTCCAGACACCCAAACTGTAACGACCGAGAAATTCGGATCCTTTATAAAAATATTTAAAAGAATTAAATAATGAATAAAATAATATTACTTGTTATTATATGTGTTGGTAAGATGTATGTCGTTCTATAACCTAGAAACATCGGAAGATCGTAGTATTCGAACCACGTGAGTGAATTAAAGTGTTTGAATTTCCAATACAAAAATAAATGTTTTCTGAGAAAGTTTACGAAAAACACTATTCACCGATTATCGCTCGGGAATTTTTTTTGAACTTCTGAGAAATATGTAACGTTAGAATATCGAGACGAGATGGATTATGTAATAATAATCTAAGTATGGAAAATGCAATAATTCGCATGCGGACTTAATTTGAGAATAAAGGTATTAAAACCTAATGAAATGAATTAAGGTAATTTTGCATAAAATACAAGTCCATTAGCTATAAGGTGTAAACCTATGTAGGATTTATGCTAAGTCCAAGTGATTAATAAGGTGAAGCCCAAACTATTATAAGGCAAAGCCCAACAAGAAAATTGGCTAGATTAAGTAGTAAGCCCAATGAATTGGACATGATCCATGGGGCAATCCAAGTGTAAGTGGATAGACTTGGTGGGCAAACATTTTGTGTGATGACCAAGTGTTGTGGTGGCCAAGTAATAGAAGTGGCTAGCAAGATTACTTAGTGGCTAAGCAAATGAATAGTAAGGAGGTTAGTTTAAGGAGGTGGGAGGTCTTAATGACCATACTACCCTAAAATTTGTGTTGCCTTTAAATAGAGAGCTCTTATTTCATTTGTTGCTTGTTTAATTTTCATCCAACTCCTCTCAAGACCAACAACTTAATTATTAGAGCCATTAAGCACTTATAAGCCATCTCAACCTTTGCTAGATTTTCAAAGAAGAAGTACTAGTTCATCAAAGGTAAATGATCTTGTCTTCTTCATCTCTATCATATTAGGAGGATAAAAGAAGTGTAATCTAATGAACTTAGATGCCAAGAACATAGGAGAAGTTGATAAGAAATGGACTTAAGCCAAATAAGTTGAATAAGCAACTTGAACTTAAATAAGTTAATAAACTTATGAAGAATTGCCTTTGTTTTCATAAACATGAGAATGGTAGTTAATAAATGAAATAAGTCATTGACTTATGAGAATAAGTCAAAACCTACCTTAATATTAAGTTGGTGTAATAAGTAACTTGTAATGTTTACATGTTAATTAAAATTCACCTAGAATGATTAGTAATGAGGTTTCGTCGAAATTCACACGATTGGACGATAATCATCAAGTTTGTGAAATTCTCGAAATGAAAGTCGTATTTTGTGTTTGGCATTGGAAACATTGGTTTTCGATGGAGACAAGTCATATTTGGCATTATAGAGTTGCGGACACGAAAATGACCGGATTCCAAGCTAGAACGAAGAAACGAGCGTTGAACGTTCACGAACGTTTATCGTTTTCGTTAAAATGAACTAATAGGTTAAATTTTAGCAAATCAAGTAAAATAGATAAAATTTTTGCATGAATGCATAGAGTACGTGATTTGTGAACCGTACGCTCTTGAACGAGCCAATTCGGACTTATAACAAAGAAGTTACGAGTCCGAGAATCTCACAAAATAAAAAGTCTGTAAAAATTTTCTGGTGCAAAGAGCTGGCGCCGTGGCGCTAGCCCAAGGCCATTTAGCCAGCGCCGCAACGCCGATCTTGGCCGAGCAAAGCCATAACCTTCTGGAGAGTCACACCGCAGCGTGACCATTAACACTGAGACTCGCGCCGCAGCGCCGAGCCTCAAGACCAAGATATTAATGAATGTTTACAAATGAACATGAAGAGTAATTGAATAAGGATTATAATTAAACATTGTTAAGACATTATTAAGCCTTAAGTATGAACACTTAGGGTGTAGTTAAATCAATTGCAAATAAATGTAAGATTGACTTAACGGAAAGCCGGAACCTATAATAACAAATCTAATACGTAATTAGAATGAGAAGTAGGGTAATATTCTTTAGGAACCATGTGTGATCATTCATGACCTAATGTTCTATGTTATGCTATCATCTAATGTAGAGACCTTAAAGACGTAAAGTGCACGTGTTATAAATTGTAGCAGATGCTAAAGGCAAGTACTCTAACCCTTGTTCTAGTTCGATCTGGGTAAGTCTTTGTGATTCATGTATTCTTCGCATGAGTTAGTATTTGAGGAATGTCAAAGCCAATCCTTTCGGCTAGACGTATGCTATGTTATTCTATCAAGTGTTGATAAGGATTTACCGAACTAATATTGTTGTGGTTTTCAAAAGTAGATTGAGTATGCTTAAATTGTTTTGTCGTCAAACGACAGGCACGTGAGGTTGCCACAACTTAAACGTATACACGTTTAATGAATGTAGTGTTGATCAACATAGAGTATTATAGGCTGATCACCTAGACGTGCTCGTAAGCTATACCGGACTTACGGACTTCGTGTCGGGATGTCCTTTTCAAAGTACTTATGAAATGCTTACAGTCTTGAACCGGAATTGATGTTTTACTTAATATTGTTGTTGTAAAAAGTTTTGAATGAAAAGAAGTGTTATTTTGAATTTTCAATAGTACTTCATAACTCTTGTCCAGTTATTGAAGATATATGATTCCTATGTTTCAAGCATGCTATTTTCCTAGAATTGTTGTACTTGCTGAGCTAGTTAGGCTCATTCTTTCTTGAACCATATGAATGCAGCTAAGACCGAATGGACTGATGGATCCGGCAAGGATAAAGGGAAGGCAAAGGCGAACCCGTAGCTTGCTTATGTAATAGTATAGATTTTGTAAGAAATAATATTGATATTATGACAAAGACAATGTATTGGTTGTAAAGAACCTGGGGAAATGTAAATATTCTTTTGATATATATAAGACATATTCGTTCTTTTGAGGCATTTCAATTGAATGTTTATGTGAACTATAGCACTGTGTAGCACCATCTGTCAGGTTGGAAGATACCCGGATTTGGGGGCGTCACACAAACACAGGCCCCTCCATCAGATATTCCCTCTTCATCCATAAATGAATACTTCAACCTTGATCTTGCCCTCTACTCCTTGCAAGATCAATTCAAGAAAATATCCCCTCCTTTAAACAATCCTCAACTCAGTGATCTACTCTCAGATCTGCCCACTAAATCTGAGTTGAATGAAGTGTTCAAGAACATGATCAAGGATATCGATGAGAGCCTTGAAGCTCACTCTGAACTCATTCATCTCGGGATCGACAAATATGATCACTGCTGCAAACAATCTCCCAGGCACCCTAAACGCTGAGCTTACTAAGAAGCTGAGGGAGATTATCAAGGAAATGATTAAAAGCATAAAGGACAGGGATGATATTCACTTCATAGCCGCCAAGAAACACAGAGATGTTGTTCTTACATTACAGAACACTCAAGAAGCCCAGAATAAACTTATAATGGAGAACATCATCAGTTTGAAAACTGCAGTCAAAGAATTTCAACAAGCTTACGTAACCCAAGGACAACAAACTGACAGTGTTCTAGCCGTTCTCAAAAATAGGGAAGCTCGATCTGAAGCTCTGATAAAGGAAAATCGAGAGGACATTGCTCAAACTCAAAACCAACTCAACGAGCTCATCCAAGGAGTGACTCGACTATCCGAAGACATTCGAACCCTTGATGCTGACATAAAGGGGGAGAATAAAGGGAAAGGAGAAGGAGGCCAGGGCAGACGCAGAGGAGGTCAAGGAGGCCAGGGCAGAGGCAGAGGAAGGAGTCCTCCTGCAAGAAAATTCCACCAACAAACTCCACGATCCAGCCATCAGACTCAACGACCTGATCAGCAGAAAATTTTAATGGCTCAGCCAATAAGGAGTATAGGGTCAGCTACCAGCTCACAAAATGTCACCACCACAGGCCTTAGAATGCCAACTGGAGATCCTGCATTCATGAATAGGCATGATCAAAATCCTAGGCTAAGCCCTAGTGAGCCAGAAGATCTAGCCAGATGGGATGAAGCAAGCAGGAAAAGAAGAGCTGAGGAGTATGCCAATCCTCCTCGCAAAAGATCAAGGAAATAGAGATAAGTGAAAGTTTCAATTCTTATTGATGTAAAGCTAAATTGTAATATTCTTCGAACATCAATAAATTCATGCTTATTCTCTAGAAATTTTAGCTACTCAATGAAATACTAAGCCATGTTTACTTTTCTGAAATTGCATCTAGAAACTAATAATCATGACAACAAATCTCCTTGGTTATGTCAACATCAAATAGGGGGAGATTGTTGGGAGAGTGCATATTTTGATTTGATGTTTAAATATAAATGCTCATGATTATTTGTAAAGTCCTTCAAGGAATATTTGTATAAGGACTTAGTGATAGATCAAATTTGTTAGGTTGATCTAAGCTCTTAATGTAAATCATTCTGTAAATAAATGTATAGAAAAGAAGATCAAACTTGTTAGGTTGATCTTGAGATGTAATAGATAGGCTTCGAAGAGATCGTAGTGTATCAAGCTGATCAAGATTACAGAAGCCAATGAAGAACGTAGAGCTTCGAGGATCATAGTGTCCCTGCCTTAAGGGCCTCTTCGAAAATCGTAGAGTGGTCCCAACGTTTGCCGAGCCAACTTAGAGATCATAGTGTGCTCTCAGAAACATAGAGCTTACAAAGTTAACAAGTGAAGATCGTAGTGTGCAAGTCATTAAGAGAAATCGTAGTGCTCTTGATTGATGGAATCAGACCAAGCACCAAGGTAACAAGATACCATGATCTGAATCGTAGAGTATCATCTGCCGTGTGCCAGAAGAATCGAGCCCTACCTTTTGTTTATTTGAAGATATATCTCCAACAAATATGGAATGGGTTTCAAACGTTGAAGTCCCCACCAGTTCTAATGGTACAAAAGATATCCTTAGTATGCAACAAAGAAGCGTATTGAAGAAGCTAAGGAAAGTACCATAGAAAAACACCTTTTCAGGTGTTAGGTGAGAAAGCAGTCTGATGTGTCAGTGGGACAGAATGCAATTCAGAAGATGTGCAAAAAAGTCTCCATCAAAGTACAGAAATGTCAAACGCATTTAATGCTTCAACGGATGGATCAAACGGACAGATTTCAAGATCACATATATGCAAAACATAAGCAGATGATAGGATTAAGCAAGCATTGAACAAAAACATACAAGAACTCTCAACGCTCAACTCTACGATCTGAGAAAGAAAAGCTTGCTCAGCTACTCAGTTCTTTCGAACAAGTGCTTAACAGCAACTGAGTAGCAACCTGCAAGAACTCAACAACTACTAATCAACTGAAGTAAGAGTTCCAAGTCAGAAGGACTTGAAGAGTTCTAAGTGAACTATGAAGAGCCAAGACTGCTGGACTTGAAGAGTTCAAGAGTGAACTAAGAAGTTCTGATCATTGGTTCTAGAAGGAATCAAAGTGATTCAGAAAAGTGTAAAAGACATCCTTAGTGGATTTCCTACTCGAGGAGTAGAAGAGTGGACTAGGAGCTTTAAGTGCTCTAAATCACTTAAAACGACTGTGTCTATTACATTCTTGCTATAACTGCCATATCTGCCATAACTGCTATAACTGCCTCACTCTCATAAACTTATTATCTTAAGGGAGATTAAAACAAACATTAATTCCGCTAAGTTTTAATCATTATCAACTAACAAGTTAAAACGAAAAGATTTTATAAATATCAATTAAACCCCCCCTTCTAGATAACTATTGTGCCTCCGGGAACTAACACTAACTCCTATTGGTAGAAAGTGAGCCGATTTGATTAATCGATCCACTTTACCCAAATATCATCGTATTCTTTTCTTGTTGTTGGAAGTCCCACCACAAAATCCATGGTGATATGCTCCCATTTCCACTCTAAAATCTCTAGTGGATGCAATAATCCACTCGATCATTGGTGTTCCGCCTTATCTTTCTGACAAGTTAAGAACCTACTAACATATTCTACGATTTCCCTTTTCATGTTCGGCCACCAAAAGTTCTGACGAAGGTCTTGATACATCTTAGTACTACCAGGATGTATCGAGTACCTCAAACTATGAGCCTCACACATAATCTCTTCTTTTAAATCAGAATTATTTGGAACCCAAATTCTTCCTTCAAAACGAAGTAAACCTTCTTTATCAAGGTTATACTTAGTCTTCACGTCATCCCTCATTATCTTTTTCATTCGCTCGCATTCTTCAGTACCTACTTGTACTTCCTTAACCTGTTCCACTATCATTGGTCGAGCCTCTATTAAGAATAACATCTCCACAGTTTCACTTGGTAACTTAACTTCTAACTTCATCCTTACCATCTCTATCATTAACTCATTCTGAGTCGTTAACATTGATAGCTTTTCCCTACCCTTCCGACTTAACGCATCGGCTACTACGTTTGCCTTCCCTCGATGATATAAGATATCACAGTTATAATCTTTTTTCAACTCTAACCACCTTCTCTGCCTCATATTCAACTCCTTCTATGTGAAGATATATTTCAGACTTTTATGATCCGTGTATATCTCAAACTTCTCCCCGTATAAATAATGTCTCCATATTTTTAAGGCAAAGACTACAGCTGCCAATTCTAGGTCATGAGTAGGATAAACCTTCTCATAATCCTTTAACTGGCGTGACGCATACGCAATGACCTTACCATGCTGCATGAGCACGCAACCCAGTCCTCTATGCGAAGCATCGCTATAAACTACAAAATTCCTTGTATCATCTGGTAAGGATAATACAGGTGCCTCACTTAACCTCCTTTTTAGTTCTTGAAAACTATTTTCACACTTTTATGTCCACTCATACTTCCCCGACTTTTTTATCAGATTCGTCAACGGAGTAGCTAATTTAGAAAAGTCATGAATGAACCTTCTATAGTATCCCGCTAACCCCAGAAAACTCCGAACTTCGGTTGGCGTTTGCGGTTGCTCCCACTCATTCACTACTTCCACCTTCGCTAGATCTACGGATATACCGTCTTTATCGATAACATATCCTAGAAACTGCACTCGTTCATGCCAAAATTCACACTTGGTGAATTTCGCATATAACTTCTCTCTCCGTAGTGTTTCCAACACTATTCTTAAATGTTCAGCATGATCTTCTGGCATCTTAGAATAGACTAGAATATCATCAATGAACACTACAACGAACTTGTCCAAATACTGTTTGAACACTCTGTTCATCATATCCATAAATGCGACTAGCGCATTTGTCAACCCAAACGACATAACCAGAAACTCGTAATGCCCATAACGAGTTCTAAATGTCGTCTTAGGTACATCCTCCTTCCTTACTTTAAGTTGATGATACCCCGTACGCAAATCTATTTTAGAAAAATACTTTGCCCCTTTCAACTAATCGAATAGATCGTCGATCCTGGGCAATGGGTATTTATTCTTAATCGTTAACTTGTTCAACTCTCGATAGTCGATATAAAGTCGTAAGGACCCATCCTTCTTCTTTACAAACAATATCGGGGCTCCCCACGGAGACACACTCGGTTGTATGTACTTTCTATCTAATAGTTCCTATAATTGAACCATTAACTCCTTCATTTCTACTGGCGTCATCCTATAGGGTGCCTTTGAAACTGGTGTTGTACCCGGCAGCAAATCAATCACAAATTCTACATCCCTATCTGGTGGAATACCGGGTAACTCCTCTGGAAATACATCCGCAAAATCTTGAACTACCGCTATCTGTTCCAATGATGCTTCCACTCTTTAGGTATCCACAACATGGCACAGGTAACCCTTACACCCCTTCTTCAACATATTTCTAGCTTGTGCATGGTTAGACAACAAGAACGTGCCGGTGATTTATTACCATAAAACACCACCTCAGGTTTCTTGGAAAGCCTTAGGTTTACACTCTTTCTATGACAATCTATTATCGTTCTATGGTTAATTAACCAATTCATACCTAGAATTACATCGAATTCACTTAACCTTATCGGTAAAAGATCTACCGATAATATGTTGCCCCGAATATCTACGAAACAATTCCTATAAATGTTTTCAATGGGAATTATCTCTTTGTTTGCTACCTTAACGTCTAAAGCTATTTCTAACTTTTCAGGGTTTAATCCTAGTTGCTTAGCAAATCCACATGCTATAAAAGAACACGTAGCACCCGAGTCAAATAACACATAAGCATTTATTTTGTTAACTGGAATGATACCTGCTACTACATTCGCTGATGCAACCACATCTTGGATAGTCATAATAAACGTTCGGGCCGAGGGTCTACCCAATGATTGTGTTGGTCCAATAATGGCTAAATTACCACTACTAGAACCCTTACTACCCTCCGCCCCCTTCTTCGGGCAATTTCTTGCCATGTGGTCCATAGACCCACAAATAAAACAGCCACGGCTTTTCTTAGGATTAGGACAGTTGGGTGATATGTGACCCTCCTGTCCAAAATTATAACAACCTATTTTCCCTTTTAGACAGACTCCCAGATGAGTCTTTTCGCATGTCTTCCATGCCTCCATCCTACGTTTAGGATCCCCTTGTCTCATTCAAGTATTCCTGGAGTTAAAATTCTTTCTTTTAGGCATACTACCACTACTACTGGCAACCTCTGCCTTAGTTCCTCCCTCTCCCTTACTCCTATTCTTTCATTCCTTGTGGTATTGGGTCAATGTCTCACTACCACCCTCTGCTATTATCATCTTTTCCAGAATGGTCCCATAGGAAGCACTTTGGAAAATCGAAATCCTACTATAGAGCCGGGGTTTTAGGCCCTAGTCAAACCTACGAGCCTTCCTTTCTTCTGTGTCCACTTGGTGTGGAGAAAACCTTGCCAATTCATTGAATTTGGCCATATATTGGGGAACAGTAATGTCCCCCTGCTTAAGTTCTAGGAACTTAATCTCCATCCTCCCTTGCATGCTAGTAGGGAAGTAGTTCTCGAAGAATACCTTCTTGAACTGTTCCCATGTAACAAAGACATCGACTCTAGCCCCACCCCGTGAGCCTCCCACCAAGAGTTGTTGGCTTCCCCTTTATCATGTACGTCAAAAAGAAGTCTTTTTACCTTCGCCCACATTTGTAATAACAAACGCCTTCTCTATTTCCTTGACCCATGTCTGGGCCTCCATTGGGTCTGTTGTTCCCTTGAACTCAAGTGGACCTACACTTTTAAATTCCTTAAAGGTAGTTGTTCGGGCTACCCTAGGTCTTGCGGGTGCTCTACCCCCGGCTTGGTTAAATGCAGCCGTTAATAAATTAACGAACTCTTGCATAGGGTTATTGGGACCCCCCCTGATTATCGTTATGTGATCCCGCCTCTTAATTACGTTGTCTTCTTCTTGGCTGCAGTTCTGATTAAATAAATAAAGTCCCGTTATTACTTATTTGCTTACTTAGTTATTAGTCGTTGAACAACTGAACAATAACTCAAACATAACAAGGCACATTAAATAAAAACTTCTTTATATTAATATGCTTCTTCATAGTCCCGAACTATTTACAATTTGTTTTCCATAGCCAAAAGCTATTACATTTATATCCCGCGATTGACTTTCACAAAAATTGGGATTTACAAAAAGACTACCCTTTAATTATACAAAAGAGGGTTTTACGTTACTACACATAAAATAGTTACCATTCTAACTTCTAATACTGCTTAACAGCATTCTCATGCTTCTCGTTCGCTATAATAGACACAATATCTCGACTTATAGTATGTCGAGTTTATCCCGACTCAATAGAATAACAAGCTATTTTAAGCTTGAAATCCTCGTGCGCACTGTCATTAATATATGACATTCGTGTTATCTTCAGGTCTTTCTCAACCAGTTTCTTACAAAGTTCTACGACCTCGTTCTTATAGTCTCTGGCCTTATCTGTCATGAGCACTTTCTCATCGTGCTCTATCTAAAAGTCTGACTCTGCAGACTCCTTAGCCCCATAGAGATCATTGATCTCTTCCTTCTGGTGATGCACCATACTGTGCAGTTGCACGTTACGGTCAAGCACTGAGAGATTCATTGCCCTCATCGTCTCTGTAGGTATTGACTCTAAGGCAGGCATCATCGTATTAACCGATGTTACCACCATATCATCCTCCACATCAATCATCATATTCAGAAATGATGCTAATCTCATGGTCTCGTCGGAATAGTCCTCCTCTGAAAATACTCCCCGGGCTCTGATTCTTCTAAAATCACTAAGGGTATCTCCGCTACAGGCATAGGTACTGGCTCTACTCTGTTCACGGACTCCTCACTCACCACATGTATATCCCTATACATCAAGCTATCGATTAACATCTACAATAACACATAACAAGTTGATTAGTACATAATACACAATAATATAAGCACAAATCACATTTAATCCATTTAGGGTTACTTTCCATCTTTTAAATCTTTCGGTACTGAGTTTCCTCAATACCTTATTAACTCATTTGACTCGAGTTAACTTTCTTCGGACTTTTCCTTTCCTAACGAGGTTATTAGCCTAAGGTTCTTCCCACCTTACGTTTTATAACCTAATACTTTGATACCAACCTGTGACGCCCCCAAATCTGAGTATATTCCAACCTGATAGATGGTGCTCCACGATACTACAATTCATATAGTCATTCCATTGAGATAACAACAAAATGAGTGTACTTACTATATTCTTATTACATTATTAATAAATCCTTTCCCAGGTTCATAAACCGAATACATTCTTTGTTATTCATAAGTGCATTACATACAAAGACTCTAGTCTATTACAGGATAATCAATTATCCATCTTAGCTTTGCCCTTATCTCTCTTAGAACTCTCAGTTCGCTCGGCTTTAGCTGCAATCATATAATTCAAGCAAGAAGTGAGCATAAATAGCTCAGCAAGTCTATCAAAGGATGATATATACACCACATCGAGAATTATATTATTATCTTCCATAACTGAACAAGTAGCTATGAATCACCATGAAGCATTTACTAGTACTTCTCATTTCATAACAACGATTCCAAAGTATATATAATAGCTTAGGAATTCTGAACCGGTCAAAAGACCATGAACATACTCTTTTCGTTTTTATTCTTAAAAAGGACATCTGGCACTAAGGCCATCCATTCGGCATTACTTACGAGTACATTTAGGTGATCAGCCTATAGTACCCTATGTTGATCAACACTCTTCCGTTAAATGTATTTACGTTTAACATTTGGCAACCTCGTGTGCCCATCGAATAATCAATGAAAATACTTTTGTTTATGCATAGACAAACTTACCTTTACATCCGCACCAAATACTTGGCATAGGATAGCGTTAACAGTTCTATATCAAAAGACTTGTAAATAAATCACTCAATTCTTCGATTCCAGTCTAGCCGAGTTAAATTAGGCATCGAATCTTTCTTTAAAACCATTCATGAATTTCAAAACATGAATCATAGAAAACTTGACTAATACAGAGGTTAGACAGGCGTTAAGAAAACTTGCCTTTAAGCATCTTCGAATATAATATTCAATCAATTCTCAATCTTTACAGGATCTACATGATATATTCACATAGCACACTGTAAATAGTTACCAAACAAACTTTACTTTAGTTGTTTTAACCAACTTTTTTCTCTTCTATGACTTACTTGAATTTATTTCGTTAATAAAGTCAATTCATCATTCCATGCTTCATTACGGCTTGTTAACGTCTTACGTTATTAACCGACATTCGATCATTATTGGTGAAGTACCAACATTGAACATCATTCACGGTTTTACTTATTACCTTCTTGCGTTCTTCGTTTACTTCCCATTAAACCACATCTAATCCTCTAACGTTATCACTTTATAAGTGATTTAAAGTTAGCGTTATTATGTACATTAGGTACCTTCATGTCTTATTATTGGTTTTACATTCAATTTAGAAACAAAACCTAACTTGGTCAACTTTTCTACACTGTCGGCGCTGCGACGCGGCATCTCCTTTATATAGTGGCGTTGCGGCATCACTCTCCAGGAGTTTTGCCCGAACTCGGCGTTGCAGCGCGAGTCCTTGCACTAATTCTCGCGTTGCGACGTGAGTCTCCAGACATTTCAAGTTTCTCTCGGCCGTACACGGCGGTGCGGTGTGACAAAAATACACTAGGTTGGCGCTGCGGCGCCGCCCCTGTGCACCAGATAGTTATGACAGTTGGTTTCTCCAACAAACTTCCTGGCTTCATAACTTATTCGTTTTACATCCGAATTGGCTCATTTGAAAGTGTACAACTCACAAATTACATACTCTAAGTGTTCATATAAGAATTTTACATTTTTAAATTCGTTAACTCAGAATTCACCTTTTGGTTCGTTTTGAGCGTTCATTTATCGTTTTCGAGCGTTCAATACTCGTTTTCTTCGTTATAAGTCAGAATTCGACGATTCTTGAGTCCACAACTCTTGAAAACCTTATCTCACGTGTTGGCATTGAAAATCAACGTTTTCAAATCACACAGCAACTTTTGACCCTTAATCCGTGATTTCTATGATTTCGACGTTTAACGTATATTTTCGCAAAATTCGCCATAACTTCGTTACTCGTGTTCTATAAGCCAAATCAAATGGAACACTCCATTGATTCATTATCTCCATCTTAACCAAACAATATGAACATACCCTAGCTATGATGGTTTTCAAATCATCCAATCAAAACTATATTCACGTTTATAACTTTCTACGGTTTTAACTTATGTAAACCTTACGATCTCTATTCAATCATGACTTATCAATGTTTTCATTATTAATAGTCATCCTTATTCCTCCTCACTAAACATGCTCCACCAATCTTCGATTCTCTATGAGAAAAAAATCGAAAAAGATGAAGACTATTATTTACGAGAATATTACCTTTGTCGTTCTTCGCGTTTTTGATAAACGTCTTATGGTTTGCTTGGAAGTAGATGTATTATATGTTTCTAGCTCTTTGTCTCTCTCAATATGTATTGGACAATCTTTTCAAAACACTAAAAGTCCAACTTAAGCTTTGTATTTATAGGAAATCCAAATGGAGGGCAAAATGGTCCAAATGGCCACCTCCTTACTATTCCACCTCCTCTTCAACTTAGCCACCAAGTAATCACTTTACTTGGTGGCCAAGTGGTCGGCCCACATGCCCATGGGTTGCCCCATGGGTTTTACCCATCCCGTGACCCGCCGATTCGACCTGCGGTTTAACTTTTTTGATTGGGCTTGTCTTAAATTACTATTGGGCCTTAACTTGGGCTTGATTCCATACTTCATTGGGCTTGCTTTTAATCCAAGTCCAATTGGATTATACCAAATCCATAGCTCATAATCTAGTTAGAACTAATTGTATTCCAGGCGTATAACTTCCGTATTCTCTTCGTCTAGTACTCATACGATATTTGTATTATACATCATACTATTCTTCATACCATACTCGTATTCGAACTAGTATAATACTCGTATCTCATACGTATAATAACCGAAATGATTATACGCCTTTCCTTTCCTTTTCTGAAATCTCTTTCACTAACCCTTAGGTTTTAAGTCCGCAAGCGAAAACTTCGTTTGCCATTATCGGAAATATTATCGGATATTCCATTATATCTTCAAATTCTATCATTACACGTTTCTCGGAATTTCGAACCTAAGCTCTGAATGAAATCGGATGAATAGTGTTTTTACGGGAAAATTCTCGAAAAACATTCATTTTCGTCTTGATAATTCAAAACAATTAATCCTAGCACATAGCAAGAATACTAACCACATTCACACATTCTAGGTCTTAGAACGACCTTCAAACATCATACTCACATAATTAATCAATTATTTTCATTTAATCCACATAATCAAATATAAATTTAATTCATTAAATATCCGAAATTCTCGGGCGTTACAAGTAGAGTTAGAGAACTTGCCTCGTGCGTAGATTAAACAATCACTACTCACGTTCACCATAAGTCCTACACAAACCATATGTATTGACAATACTCATTAGTTACACTAATATTAGCTTCATGAGTTTCTTTCCCACTTTTATTATAGCTCACTAACTAAGTTTAAGTTTAAACAACATCACATCTTTTCATGAGCATCACATTTTAGCTCTATTACAACTAATTAAATTATCATGCCATTGCACCATATGCACATAACAAATTGATACAACATCCTATTACATGTTCAACATGTTATCATTCTCTTTAGATTAGGTTATACTAACACACAAAGGACTGCACTTGCATTCGTGCATCCTGACACCCTCTGATTGCCTCCAAGTGCACAACAGTCCTAAATATGACCATTTTATACCCCTAATAACGATATCAAACTAAACAACTTAATGAAAAACAGTTATAGGTCTACTCGTCCTCGTTCCGGATCATCTTGAATTGCATCAATCGGAGTTCGTATGAAAACGTTATGCTAATTTTAATAAAACATGTCCGGAAAGATTTTTCTTAACTTTAGCAAGTTAACATCAATTTTGACTTCAAAATAATCCATATATATACACATAGTCACTATAATCTATTTTCTTTCTTTTGAACGTAATTAGCTCACTAATTCCTTTTCTAGATGTTAATTCTAACATCACAATTTGCTAATAAACACCATAAATCAGTTTGTCTAACAACAATTCATAAAACATGCAATTTACAAAAAAATTTGAAAGTGAAGAACGTGAACTCTTTCTATAAACGTAAAACTCAAGATTGAGAGAGTATACCTTCAATTTATTGGAGATAATCTTGATAAAATACAAAATTATTTGGAATCACCAAAGTCTTTTTCTCTTTTCTCAAGCTCTCTCTTTCTATCCAATTCTTCTCTGTAAACTCTCCCTTCTCTCTTTCTCAGGCTTAGGCCAAACCTTTCTACGTAAAATAAAATAAAACCCACGTACAAAACTAAACGTCTAAAACTGACGTTGCAATAATTATAATAATTATTTAGCAATTATAAAATATAAATTAATTATTTTATTTGTATTTTATTAAAATCAAATTTCAAATTCAAAAGTCATAAGGCTTTTGTTGGGAGAGTGCATATTTTGATTTGATGTTTAAATGTAAATGCTCATGATTATATGTAAAGTCCTTCAAGAGATATATGTACAAGGACTTAGTGATAGATCAAACTTGTTAGGTTGATCTAAGCTCTTGATGTGTATCATTCTGTAACTGAGTGTATAGATAGAGAGATCAAAGATGTTAGATTGATCGTGAGATGTAATAGATAGGCTTCGAAGAGATCGTAGTGTATCAAGCTGATCAAGATTACAAAAGCCAAGGCAGAACGTAGAGCTTCGAGGATCGTAGTGTGCCTGCCTTGAGGGCCTCTTCGGAAATCGTAGAGTGGTCCCAACGTTTGCCGAGCCAACTCAGAGATCGTAGTGTGCTCTCGGAAATGTAGAGTTTACAACTCAAGAAAGCGAAGATCGTAGTGTGCAAGTATTTAAGAGAAATCATAGTGCTCTCTGCTGATAGCATCAGACCAAGCACCAAGGCGACAAGTCACCACGATCTGAATCAAAGAGTATCATCTGCCTTATGTTAGAAGCATCAACCCTCACGTTTTGTGTGGAGACAAACTCCAACAAATGTGGAATGGGTTCTAAACGTTGTAGTACTCCCAGTCCCAAAGGCATAAAAGATATCCTTAGTATGCAATAAAGAAGCGTATTGAAGAAGCTAAGAAAAGTACCATTGGTAAGGAGAAAAACACCTTTTCATGTGTTAGGTGAGAAAGCAGTCTGCTGTGTCAGTGGGCCAGAATGTAATTCAGAAGATGTGCAGAAAAGTCTCCATCAAAGATCAGAAATGTCAAACGCATTTAATGCTTCAACGGATGGATCCAACGGATAGTTTTCAAGATCACATATATGCAAATCAAGCAGATGAGAGAACTAAGAAAGCATTGAACAAAAACGTACAAGAACTCTCAACGATCAACTCTACGATCTGAGAAAAAGAAAAGCTTGCTCAGCTACTTAGTTCTTTTGAACAAGTGCTTAACAGCAACTGAGCAGCAACCATCAAGAACTCAACAACTACCAATCAACTGAAGTAAGAGTTCCAAGTCAGAAGGACTTGAAGAGTTCTAAGTGAACTGTGAAGAGCCAAGTCTGCTGGACTTGAAGAGTTCAAGAGTGAACTAAGATGTTCCTAGACTGCTGGTCTAGAAGGAATCAGTGTGTTTTAGAAACTGTAAAAGGCATCCTTAGTGGATTTCCTACTCGAGGAGTAGAAGAGTGGACTAGGAGCTTTAAGTGCTCTGAACCACTTAAAACGACTGTGTCTATTACATTCTTGCTATAACTGCCATATCTGCCATAAATGCTATAACTACCTCACTCTCTTAAACTCACTATCTTAAGGGAGATTAAAACAAATATTAATTCCGCTAAGTTTTAATCATTATCAATTAACAAGTTAAAACGAAAAGATTTTTAAATATCTATTCAACCCCCTTTCTAGATAACTATTGTGCCTCCTGAACTAACAATTGGTATCAAATCAGGTTTTATTATACAGCCTACAAAGCTCTAGTAGATCCAATGGCACACTTACCAAGTGAATCAAGAACTGGAGGAGGCAGCAAGCCACCAATGTGCAACAAAGATAAATTAGCAAACTGGAAAGTTAGGATGCAAGCATACATGGACTCAATAGATGAAGATCTATTTGAGACTATTCAGAATGGGCCCTATTTTCCAACAAAGCTTGCACCAACCACAGACGATCCAAACAGGATACAAATCAAAGTCAAAGAGGAGTGGACCGACAACGAGAAGAGAGCTGTCCAACTCGACAAGAAGGCCAAGAACATTTTGTTTTAATCCTTAGAAGAGGATCTGTTCGAAAATGTTGTCAACAGCGAAGGAGGTTTGGGAAGCACTACTCATCATGCACAAAGGAACAGAAGAAGTAAAAGAAAATAAACAATCACTCCTGGCACAGGAGTATGAAATGTTTGCTCATGTTCAAGGAGAAAACGTAACTGCCACCTATGAGAGATTCAACGTTCTGCTCAACTCTATACGAGCCTATGGAAAGATCTATCCAAACAATGATCTAATCATAAAGTTCATGAGATCCCTACCAAGCAGGTGGGATGCCAAAACCACTGGTATTAGAGAGTCAAAGAATCTTCATGAGATGACAGTTCAACAGCTATATGGCAATCTTCTGACATACAAACTGGAGCTGACTCAACGAGCTGAAACCTTATCAGAAGGAAGAAAGAAGGATAAGGGTGTTGCTCTCAAAGCAACTGAAAGTGCATCCAAGGTCAACACTGAGATTAACTATGACTGTGACGAATATGATGATGAAGACTTTGCTATGCTGGTAAAAAGACTAAGAAGGTTCATGTGTCAAGGCAAAACCAGCAAGCCAAAGAAGGTCAAGAATTCAAAGCAATGCATGAAAGCAAATGAATGATCTATGCTACAACTGCAAGAAGCCTGGACACTTCATTGCCAACTGCAACAAACCTCTCAGAGAAGAACTAAAGAAGAAATCACATGCAAAGAAGGAATACAAAGGAAACAAAAGGCCTCAGAAGAGAAACAAAGGCCTGGTAGCTGGAGGATCTTGGAGTGATTCAGACAGTGACTCAACTCCTGAATCTGGAGATAATGAAGATCCTAAAATGGCTAATAGGTGCCTGATGGCTAAACATGCAAAGGACAAACAGAACTCCAACATTCATGAAGTAAGTATCGATGAGATATTTGACTTCAACTCACCTGATGTAGACATTAATGATTTGAGAACTGCACTGCATGGCATAATAACTGATCTACATCAATACATGAAGTGGTTCAGAGTTCTGTCAAAGGATTATTGACTTCTTCAAGAGGAGAAAAAGAAAGTTCAAGAAGAGCTAGAAATAGCTCTTCTAAGTACTAACTTTCTCTCCAAGCTTGAGGCTGAGAATGAGATCTTAAAACAGACAAATGAGCTCAATGCACAAAGAGAGTCCAATCTAACCTCTAAAGTTGAGGAACTAGAAAAGACTATCTCTACATGGAACAAATCCTCATCATCCATGGACTCCCTGCTCTCTTGTCATAGAAGTACATTTGACAGAACAGGCTTAGGCTTTGGGGAATCCACCTCAGAGCCATGTGTGGAAAATATAAAGGAAACTAGCACTGGTAATGCTTCAAATTTTAGTAGAGGTATTACATTTATGAAATCCTCACAGAAGGAAGAACCAGCTCAACCATGTTCCACCGTTTCCATCCATACTCCAAGGAGTAAAGGATCTCATGCTGCCCTGGGCTTCAGAAAAGAGAAGAGTAACCCATCCTCTACTCACCAACCTCTGAGGATCGTAGAGTTAAATAAAACCAACTCTACGAACCAACTGGGAAGGTACAGTAGAGGTAAGATGCACTCCTCACATTTCATGAGACCCAACGACATATGGAAGAAGGAAAATCAGTTTAACAGAAGAATGACTAAAGAACCACAAAAGTCCAAATGGAGAATGAACTCTCACACACACACAGGCATGTATCATACTAAGTGTTTTGTGTGCAATAGAGTTGGTCACAAGGCTGCAAGATGCTATTATAATTTCATGCATGTGAGACCCAAGATCAAATAGATTTGGGTC
Organism: Panax quinquefolius; assembly: GCA_020205615.1. Lineage (NCBI taxonomy): Eukaryota > Viridiplantae > Streptophyta > Magnoliopsida > Apiales > Araliaceae > Panax > Panax quinquefolius. The sequence continues at coordinate 57,283,843 of CM035167.1, read as the reverse complement.
CCCAAGGATACTAACAAAATAGGACCCCTGCAAATATGGGTACCAAAATGAAGGTTCAATGTTATGACAGGAAAAGAGCTCCACGATCACAACCTGGTATCTGGATAGTGAATACTCAAGACACATGACTGGGAACAAAGCCCTTTTGTCTAACTACATAGAGAAGGAGGGTCCCTCAGTCATCTTTGGAGACAACGGCTCGGGCAAGACATGTAACATTCCAGAATTTTAAATGTAATATTAAATATTTATTGATTTATATAAATATTTAATGGATGTGATTATCGTTGAATAAAAATTTGTTCAATTGATTTAATTTTGTTTAGTTAATTATTTATTAAATAAATAATTGATGAATTAAGGAAATGATTATTATATTGATATTTCAATTTAATGGTTAATTATTTGTATTTAGTTATGTGATTAAAGGATTTATTTAATTAATTGTGATTTGATTAATTAAAATAAATATGAAAGCTTGATTAAATATAGTGTGACAAATAACTATATTATAAGGAGTTATTAAAATAAATTAAAGTAGTTTAATTTAGTTTTTGCCAAACAAGGCTTAATATATTAATTCTTTACATTTTAAAGGGTTTTTGCCAAACAAGCCTTATGGCTTTTGGGATTTCTAGTTTATTTAAATTAAATAAAATAATAAGTATAATATAATTATAATATATATACGTTTATTTTTGTAACTGTTATTATATTTATGCATATTAAGGTGTATCAGTTTTTTTTTGTTTACGCTTACAATTCAGTTTGGGGTTTTACGCTTAAGTTACTGAGAACTCTGAGAAAATTGAGAATTTCTTGAGAGAGAATTGGAGAGGAATCTAGGAAATTTTCACGTCAATTCCAGTGTGTTTAGCAAGAAATTCTTTCAAGCAACAAAAGGTATGTTCATAACTGTGATAATATATATGTATTTGTGTTGGACGGCAAGAATTTTTTCATGTTCTGTAATAAGCAATTGTTGAATTGTGGATTTATATAGTTGGTAATTGCAATTGTATATGTTTATAATGCTAGAGTTTATGTCAAATAAGGAAATTGCATGTTAATTTTCGGATAATAGGAAAAGAAAATGATGTCAGCGTTTATGTTTTCATATGTAGCTATGTAAGTACCAATTTTGATGGTTAAATTGCATGCTAAGATGTTAATTGAGTTTTGTTTATGCTAGTTTGTTGAGATACGAACATAACGTAATTTGAATGAGATGATTTGGTCATGTTTTGAAATCACAGTGATGATTTTTTGGATGAATGTCAAGAAAATTGAGTTTTTCATGAAAACATGAAAATTGAGAAATTAAAATAGTTTTAGTGATTGTTAAATTGTGCTAAGTGGTTGAATATGTTAGCAATCATGTCTATGATAGTTGTATATTTATTTTACGTGTTATTGTCACTGTTTGGTGGGTGAAATTCGTGTTAGTTGGCTTAAGAAAAGTGTCAAAGCTCGCTCGCAAAAAACTAAGTTATATAATACGTCATGGCTGGCCGCCTAGCCTCTAGGCGCGGAGCGCTTGTCACCCGCATGCATGTAGCCCTCAAATATAAAAAACTCGTGCCAATGCGTGAGTGCTCATTTCAGATTACCTCAAGTCTCGCTAATTCTGCAGACTTTAGTCATTCTTTGTGCTTAGCTAAAGGTTATGGTAATGTGTCCAACATGTAACAACAAGGCTAATACAGAGTTGTGTTATATGTATTATGAATTCAAAGTTGCAAAAAATGATTAGTAAATCAAAAACGCGTTATGTGATAACCTAGTTTATACATTAAACGTTAGTTATGTGTTGTGATGATTAACACTTGGGAATTCTGAAATGTAAATGGTAGCTTAAGACTTGTGCTAAAATAACAAGTTTAGCTAGTAATGTGTTTTATATTGAAAAGTGAATATTAGTATGTCTAATAGATGGTGTGGTTTTAATACTGTGTATAGGTGAACGTGAGTTTTAATATTTTAGCTTACGCTCGAGGCAAGTTTTCTAACTCTACACTTTCGTTGAGCTAGTTCATTTATTACATTGTGCTAGTTTTCTAACTCTACACTTTCGTTGAGTTAGTTCTATTATTATATTGTATAACTTCATGCTTTTGATTGAGCAAGCTTCTTATCTTAACTGTTATTGAATAAATCAATTTTATTGATTCATTCATTCTAACTTGTTTAAAGTTATGCAAGTTTCTTAAGTTCTATTATTATATAATGAACGTAATTTTGAACTCTCGTCTCTAATATTGAACTGTTTTAATTCTTTGCATGACCTAATACATTGTTGGGCAAGTTTTTAGTTTCAGCTTGCTATCAGTTAAATGTACGTTCAGGAATATCATTTCTAATGTTATAAGACTCGAACCTTAGCTTATTTTACTGTTCAAGCAAAGGTTAACCATTTTATTCATTTTATTGAATGCTTATGCTCTATAGTTATTTCAAGCATGAGTTTGATATGTAGAATCAGTTTATTTATGATTCTCAAATGTTCTAAGTTATGTTGTTATTAAACAACTATTGCGCTATCAAGCGTTGTTGATTCAACTAGTTCCCTAGTTGATGATTATTAAACTTCAATTACCCTTGAAAGCTTATCCAAACCAAACTTTCTTTGGTGCGAACTTGTACTCTAAATACTGAGATGGACAACCCTATGTTTAGTGGTTTACGCTTAGCGTTGAAATGGTAGTGCACAATACATTGGACGAAGGATTGATCCCCCTAAGTACGTGGAGTCCTTATAGTCATATGACTGTTAAAGTTAAAGTTGAAAGATTACTTATAACTGTGGACATGGTTCATGGTCATTTGACCCTCAGTAGTATATTTAAGAATGTTAATAGAACAAATCATTCAGTTCTATTGAGCCTATGAATTGGCAAATGTTGTAATGTTAATAGAACATATCATTCAGTTCTATTGAGCCTATTATTTTGCAAATAATGTAAAGATATTTATTCTTATTTCAAGTGAGCTTTGTTTGCTCACTCTTGCATATTTATACATTTATTGCAGCTATGGTTGAGAAGGTAGATAAACCAACAACTAGCAAAGGAAAGAGAAAATGTACAAGTGATGAAGACTTGTAATTTTTCTTTATCGTTGTGATGATAGACTTTTAATAATGATGTGATCTAATAATTTAATTTCCGCACTTGAATGATTGTATTAAAGGTTAGAGAACCTGGGAGATAATGTTTTTATTAAAGTAATCCTGTATGGGTAGGTTTTTATTATTCAATTTATTATGATTGGGTAGTTAGATATGAATGTTTTGATTACGTGAACACCAAATCTTGAGGTAATGAAGTACCGGGATTTGGGGGTGTCACAAGACAAGAGAATATGGCTCAGCTGGTAATTGTGCAGTATCTTTCAGCAATGTGGCATATGTGGAAGGTCTACAACACGACCTTCTAAGCATCAGCCAACTCTGTGACAAGGGTCATCAAGTAACATTCCTCAACAACCAGTGTCAAGTCAAAGATTTGAAGACATCTGCTGTAAAGCTAACCGGGACAAGAGAAGGAAATGTTTACACAGTGAATCTTGGACAACTAAACTCAGACGAGACAATATGCTTTCTGGCAAAAGCATCTAAAGAAATGAGCTGGCTATGGCATAGACGGTTGTCCCACTTAAACTTCAAAAGCATGTCCAAACTGGCATCAAAAGATCTCATTGCAGGCCTACCCAAGTTCAACTTCGTCAAAGAAAGGCCATGCAATGCCTGTCAGCTAGGAAAGAAAACCAGAAGCTCATTTAAGAGCAAAACTGCCAACTCAATCGACAAGCCCTTGCAGTTGCTTCACATGGATCTATTTGGGCCAATTCCAACAACAAGTCTTGGAGGGAAAAGGTACTCACTAGTTATAGTCGACGACTACACCAAATTCACATGGGTATTCTTTTTAACCTCAAAGGATGAAACAAGCTCCCAACTTATCAAGATGTTCAGGCTGGTAATGAATGAGAAAGGAGAGAAAATCAAGGCCATAAGGAGTGATCATGGAAGAGAATTCAACTTCTCAGAAATGGACCAATTCTGCACAGACAATGGCATCAGTCATAACTTCTCAGCTCCACGAACTCCTCAACAAAATGGAGTAGCTGAAAGAAAGAACAGAACTTTGATAGAGGCTGGAAGAACTCTACTAGCAGCAGCTCATCTACCTAAATACTTCTGGGCAGAAGTCGTCAACACTGCATGTTACACGCAGAATAGATCACTGATACACTCTACGATCAAGAAGACACCCTACGAACTGTGGAAAGGAAGAAAGCCAAGTGTCAGATAAATTAATGTATTTGGTTGTGCATGATACATTCTCAACAATGGAAAGCAGTACTTGATAAAATTTCAGCCCAAGTCAGTTGAAGGAATCTTTCTTGGATATGCCACAGACAGCAAGGCCTACAGAGTGTTCAACAAAAAGACACTGAGTGTTGAAGTCTCGATTCACATCATCTTTGATGAAACAGACTTGGACAAAATAAAGGTTTCAAGACACTATGACCGACGACTCGACACTACACGAATGAGGCTAGTCGAGCTCAACACTACAATCGTAGTGCCGAGATAAGTGAAATCGTTGAGCAAAGAAATGAGATCGTAGAGAGCCTATGCCGCATAAATCGAACCTCCACACCAAGAAGAAGAAATAGATCTTGAAGGCCTAAGACAATAAGGTATAAGGACAGATGTCCCAACAGGAAACAGATGGGAAAGAGATCACACTCAAGATCTAATCATTGGAGATCCGAGTGCAAGAGTAAAAATAAGAGCTGTCACCCAGAATGAATGCTTCTATCTAAGCTTCCTGTCACAAATGGAACCGAAGAAGATAGAGGATGTTATGGAAGACTCCAGCTGGATAGAAGCCATACAGGAAGAACTCATCCAATTTGAAAGAAGAAAAGTATGGAGATTAGTACCAAGACCAAATAGTCATCCTGTCATTTTAACCAAGTGGGTCTTCAGAAACAAGATGGATGAAGATGGAGTAATAACTAGGAATAAGGCAAGATTAGTGGCCAAGGGCTACTCTCATGAAGAAGGCATTGACTACGATGAGACATTTGCACCTGTTGCCAGACTAGAAGCCATCAGAATCTTTCTTGCCTTTGCTGCTCACATGAAATTCAAGGTCTTTCAGATGGATGTCAAAAGTGCATTCCTGAATGGTGAACTTCAAGAAGAAGTCTATGTAGAGCAACCTTCAGGTTTCATCAATCAATTTCTTTCTAATTATGTTTATAGATTAGACAAAGCCTTATATGGTCTTAAATAAGCACCTAGAGCGTGGTATGAAACACTAACTAACTTTCTTATTGAAAATGGATTCACTAGAGGTAGAGTAGATATCACATTATTCCATAGAAATCATAAAGACAAAGTCTTATTGGTTCAAATATATGTTGATGATATTATTTTTGGTTCTTCTATTGAAAAGCTATGTAAGAGATTCTTCAAGCTTATGCAGATCAAGTTTGAAATGAGCATGATGGGTGAGCTGAACTTCTTCCTTGGACTACAAGTAAAGCAGACTGATGAAGGAATATTCATAAACCAAGCCAAGTACATCAAATATTTACTTAAGAAGTATGGCATGGAATCAGCCTCTCCCATGAAAACCCCAATTGCTCCTGCAACCAAGCTTGACAAACATGACAAAGGTAAAAGTATTGATAGAACTCAATACAGATGTATGATAGGCTCTCTTTTATATCTAACTACTAGCAGACCAGATATAATGTTTTCAACATGCATATGTGCTAGATTTCAAGCTAACCCTAAAGAATCAAATTTAACTGCTGTAAAGAGGATTTTCAGGTATCTCAAGGGTACACCTCACTTGGGGCTTTCGTATCCCAAGGAGTCCTCATTTAAACTAACAGGATACACAAATGTTGATTTTGCAGGCTGCAAAATAGATAGAAAGAGTACCAGTGGCACCTGTCAATTGCTAGGAAACAGACTTGTGTCTTGATTTAGCAAGAAGCAGAACTCAATATCTACTTCAACTGCAGAAGCTGAATACATTGATGCTGGCAGCTGCTGTGCTCAGATCCTATGGATGAAAAATTAGTTAGCTGATTATGGGTTTGATTTCAAATCCATTCCCATTCACTTTGATAACACAAATGCCATAGCAATAACTCATAATCCTGTTATGCATTCTAGGACTAAGCATATAGAAATAAGGTATCACTTCATTAGGGATCATGTGCAAAATGGAACTATATCTTTACAATATATCCCTCACCGAAAATCAACTTGTCGATGTCTTTACAAAACCTCTAGATGAATCCAGGTTTAACAAGTTAATAAGTGAGCTAGGAATTCTTAATTTACAACCATGAAATATATGCTCTAGTATGTGCTAACTATACAGATACAAAGGCTATGGTTGAAATCGTAGACATGATATGGGAAGTCCACGATCGTAAAGCTGAAGTGACATGAAAGAAAACGATCGTAGCATAGACTCAACAATCGTAGTGTAGACTCAACGATAGCAAAACCCCATCAACAAAAACAAAAGGAGCATCATGTGATGATAAGTTTCAAAACAAAGCAATCTCTCTGATAAGCGCCTCAGGAACAAACCTAACCCTTGACTCACTCCAAGAGGTTGGCCCTTCCTAAGCTACCTTAAAAGAATGCTAAGTCAGAAACACATCATAAGGATCCGGTCAGACTCGACGATCGTAGTTTAGACACGACAATTTCTGGAACAGACTCGACGATCATTGTTCAGACTCGACGAATGCTGGACAGACTCGACAATCGTAGTTCAGACACGATGATTTCTGGAATAGACTCGATGATCATAGTTCAGACTCGACGAATGCTGGACAGACTTAACGATCGTAGTTCTGACACGACGATTGCTAGAATAAACTTGATGATCATAGTTCAGACTCGACGAATGCTGGACAGACTCGATGATCGTAGCTCAGACACGACGATTGCTGGACAGACTTAACGATCATAAAGGCTACCTCAACAATCGTAGTCCTCCCTAAAGACACATTAGCTCTGAAAGAGCTAAAGGCAAATAAATACAATCCTCCTCAGTCAAATTCGTAGAGCCAAGCAGAAGTTGACACCTACCCCACTAAACAAAAATGGAGAGAGGGAAACTACAAGTACAGTTCAAAAACGCCTTTTTGAAATCAAAAGTTCAAAAGGCCTATCTCTCTTCTCTCTCTCTACTAGCTGAAACCCTAACCCCAAAGAAAGCTCAAGCAACCATACTCCCTTCAAAGATAGAAATAGCAGCCTCCAAAGTCGTCTCCGGCTACAGACTATGCTTCGATGAGTTCAAAATTGCTGAACCCAAATTTCACAAGATTCTGACACTGTTGAAGAAGGCTGGTCTCGAAGACGCTCTGGGTACGAGCACATGGATCTACCCAAAGTTAATAAATGAGTTTTACAAAAATGGAGTATACGAAAATGAAGTCCTCACGACGAGAGTCAAGGACGTTGAAATCAATCTAAAGGCTGAAAACGTCAATCTAGCCTTAGGCTTCAAATCCAAAAGTTTTTGGTTTTTAGATTACATCGATTTCCATGTAAGGCTTAAGAAGATGCATCACAAGAAATCCCCCACTGTCAAAGGATAAAAGAAAAAGGAGTTTCCTCAGAGGTACAAATTTCTGGCTGACATTATTGGGAAGTGTATATGCTGCAAAAGCACTGGGCACGATTCTGTAAATGAAGTGCAGCTAAAGCTCATGACTGCCATAAGCTGTGGGATATAGCTTAACTATGGGGCTCTACTGCTGGAATTGTAAAACCCCAACTTTTTGAATAAAGATGAATTTTCTATAAATATTAATTTTGAATATTATGGAGTGAAATTGATATAATAGTTGTGGGTAATATTTATAAATTTTGCAAAGTACGCAAGTTGTTATATAATATTCGATTGGTCTGGGAATATTCGCTTTTAACAGGAATATTAGTATAACGACACAATCATTGGTGGACCCATTAATGGAATTATTGTTTGATTGAGAAAACGACAAAAATACTTTTTATGAAAATAACTATGGAAGTTTTACCATTAACTCGTTGAAACACCCGGTGTTAAAAAGTAATGCATAATACGCTGTGGTCGCATAAGCATAGTACACTCAGATTGATTATTGATGCTTACGTGATAAGTCACTCAGTTTTGTTGGTATTATTAATGTAATAATACAGAAAATCTTTTTATATAAAATAGAATACTTTTATAAAGTTATTCTATAAATAGAATATATTATATTCTATTATGCATAGTGTTGCATAGTGTCTACGTATAGTGTTTTGCATAGTAAAATCTTTTTATATAAAATAGAATACTTTTATAAAGTTATCTGTTTTATTAGACAATAATTAGAATATATTATATTTTATTATGCATAGTGTTTGCATAGTGCATGCATAGTGTTTGCATAGTAAAATCTTTTATAAAGTTATTCATTTTATTAGATTATAAATAGAATATATTATATTTTATTTTGCTTTAAATATGGACCGTCAGATTAAAGTAAATCAATCTCGACCGTTCATGAGTTAGTTACTATGCATTCCATTTTTCTATAAATAGAAGCTCATTCATTCATTATTTTCTTACGAATTCACTGAAACTCTAGAGAGATAAACTATAGAGAGAAAGAAGAAAGTATTATGATACTTCACTACTTATATATCCAGTACTCTTCTTCTTAAGGTAGGGAATATTATTTGTTGTACTCGTAAGGGGTGTTATTCTTTCTTATTCATAAAGAGAACTGTTGTTATTCCATTTCTTATTATTCTGTTGGAATAACTTGTATACGCGGTCTACCCTATACTTGGTGACATTCTTCTATTATTCTTGCTGAACATCTTGTCTGTATGTGTTTTACACCTACCTAGTTCCGCTTTTTATTATTATTCCGTTGGAACATCCTCGCTCACATGTTTTTTACACCGGACTGGTTCCGCCTTATTATTATTCTGCTGGAACATCCTCATCATGTGTTTTTACACCTGGACTGGTTCCGCTTTTTTATTATTCTGTTGGAAAAATCACATCGCTTGCGCAAATTTTGCCCCGACCGGTTCCGTTATTATTATTATCATTGAATAACCTGTCTATGCGAAGTACCGCATGCATGGTGATTTCTTTTGTTATTCCATTCTTTATTATACTCAGTTGGTTAAAGTTTTGACTTCTATACTACATGAAATTAGTAGAATATCCTTGATATTTGCGCTTCATCCAGTATATTTTCATGGAAATATTTTTTTTATCATTCTTTAAATTTACTCTACAAAACAGTATCATGTTGACAATTTGGACGTTAATAATTCCTGGATAAAATAATTCTTGAACTTGTTTTATTGAATTCTTATATTATTGTCATCATCCTCATGTTTATATTTTGTTGAAAGTCATCTGTGGCTTCAGAGTGCATAGATGGACTTGGTATGATTATGACCGAGAGATTATTCTTGTAATCATGACCTTAATGTTACAAATGATGTGGTAAAAGTTCTCATTGGCCCGTAGTGCATTGATGGACAGTTGTTGGCATGATCATGACCATTAATGAATACACAAATATTCTTGGCCCGTAGTGCATGGATAATTGTGGTCGTGATGCTAAAGAATATCCTTAATGTAAAGCGTAGGTGATAGATCGATGATGTGGAATATTTATTAAGTCGAGTTTCAAAGAATAATGATGATGAAAAACCTTTTAAATCATAAAAAATATAGTAGATTTTATTTTCTACTTGACTCTTTTAATGGATTGCTTGTTCATTGCTAGCTTAAACTTGATGTCTATTATATTTTATCGCTTTAACATTGTTGGAGACTAATGATAATTTATTCGCATTATCTTAGTCATAATATTTCTTCTTGGGCTAGTTGAGCTCACCCATTCTTTCACCGTTCTCTTCAGAAATGAGAATATAGTCCGGGACGAGTCGGGGAACGGAGTGATGGTCCGGAGGATAGCATTAGTAGTCCTCACTATTCGTAAAATAGTGTGATAATAATTGTAATGAGGACTCCTTTTGAGTTTGTATAATCTCTAGTAGATAATATTTGTATTAAAACTCACAGCTTATGTTTGTCGTATTGTACACGACATACAGTATTAGTAAGTTGTATTTGAATTCTATACCATGTATCCGACGACCCAAGATGGGTGATGTATACCTAATTTTGGGGTCAAATGTGGTTAATATCAAAGCTTAGGGATATGATCCTGCTAAGATGTGAGACTAGAACTAGGAGGGGGAGAGACTAGAATTCCTTCGCTAGTATGACCTACTTAAATTTATTTTGTATTTAAATTGGTTGGTCAGAGTTTAGAGATATTATGTTACATGTCAATTAACCTTTGTTTTATGGCAGTATCTGAAAATGACATCCGAAAATGTTGAGAATAGCAATGGAGCACAAGAGACCGTTCCACATATCAATAATCAAGAGAATGTGCATCAGGAAGTGACAATCCTCATGCAAACAACAACACTGACCAAATGCTAAATGATGGATTGTTCAGAGGCTTTATGCAATTCATGCAACAGCAGACGAGAGCGGCTCCTATCCAAAATGTAGGTGGAAACACGGGAAACTCTCGGGCGGTCACCGCTAAACAGTTCAAGGAGCTGGGACCACCGGAGTTTAAGGGAGAGCCAAAACCACTTATGGTAGAAGCATGGATAAAGCAGATCACCAAGATATTTGATGTCTTGCGATGCTCCGAGGAGCAAAAGGTTCCCTTTCACGCCTTTATGTTACGCGAGAGGCGATTCTTGGTGGGAATTGGTAAAACGACTCAACTCCGCCGTGTTAAAGATGTCTTGGGAGAAGTTCCAAGAGTCGCATCAACGACAAATACTTTCCCAAAGTATTCGTCACATGAAGGAGGTGGAGTTTATCAAATTGAGCAAAACAATATGACCGTGTCGTAATACGAGGCAAAATTTGCGGAGTTATCCCGGTACGTCCCACTTGGTGGATAATGAAGAGAGAATGGCGCGAATGTTTTTAAGAGGTTTGAAGCCAAAAATACGTCAACATCTTATTTCTCATAAACTATGTTTGTATTCAGATGTTATAAATAGGGCTTAGTTGGTGGAGCGCGATAACGAGTCAACGCAGCCAAAAGAGAGCAGCCAGCAAAATGATAATACCAGTGAGAGCAGTCATCGAAGCGGTGACAAAAAGCGTGGAGGGAATCAACAGGCCAGAAATGGTAACCACTTCTGGTAATCGTACAAAAACAATAAGAATTGACATTTCAAGAAGAGGAGATTCAACAATGATGGAAAGACGCCAAAGACCAAAGACCGTTGTTAAGGAAGGAGAAAGACCACCTATCATATGCTTCAAATGCGGAGGGGAGGGACACATCAGTCCAAATTACGCGATGCAGTCCAAAGCATGTTATAACTGTGGAAGAGAAGGTCACTTAGCCCGATTTTATCGTTCACCAAAGACAAATTCAAATTTTAGGATGGAGGCACCAAAGGTCGTGCTGTAAAAGTCAAAGCCGGTAGTGCAAGGGAGAGCGTTTGTTGTGACCTCCCAGAGAGCAAGGAACCCGAATGAGGTCATCACGGGTAAGCTTATCATAAACTCTAGCGAAGTCTACACTTTATTTGATACCGGTTCTACCCATTCTTTTATTTCTCCTACTTGCGCTCAACGATTAAATTTGACTCCGGCGAAATTAGACTTTGACTTATTTGTGGAAACTCCGTTGGGAGAAACCTTCATTACATCCACGGTTTATAAGTCTTGTTTGGTTCAACTTGGTACCCACACATTACCTGTCGATCTTATTGCATTAAAAATACTTGCATTTGATGTAATTATAGGGATTGATTGGTTAACTACTCATCATGCAAAAATTGATTATTTTTGTAAGGTTATTAGCTTTCATATTCCTAATCGACCTATTATGCGAATTCAAGAAACCAAACCATTAATATCAATCACTGTCATCTCAAGCCATAAAGCTATTCGTTTATTGAAAAATGGATGTCAAGCTTTCTTAGCTCATGTCACAGATCTAAACAAAAATACGTCAGTTTTGAATAAAATTTCTATTGTTAATGAATTTCCTGACGTATTCCCTGAAGAACTTTCTGGCCTACCCCAGAGCATGAAATTGAGTTTTGTATCGACCTTGAACCCGGTACAAAACCCATTTCCAAAGCCCCATATCGAATGTCTCCTATTGAACTTCAGGAGTTAAAGACTCAACTGCAGGAATTGTTAGACATTGGCCTTATTTGTCCTAGTACTTCTCCTTGGGGTGCTCCTTTTCTATTCGTGAAGAAGAAATATGGGAGTATGCGACATTATATTGATTATCGGGAGTTGAATCATTTCACCATCAAAAATAGGTACCCATTGCCACGTATTGATGGCCTGTTTGACCAGTTGCAAGGAGCCAAATTCTTTTCAAAGATTGATCTTCATTCCGGATATCACCAATTGAAGATTTGAACCGATGATATTCCAAAGACGGCTTTTAGAACTCGGTACGGGCATTATGAATTCCTAGTCATGTCCTTTGGATTGACTAATGCTCCTGCTGCCTTCATAGATATGATGAATCGAGTATTCAAGGAATATTTGGATCATTTTGTGGTCGTCTTTATTAATGACATCCTCATATATTCCAAAAGCCATGAAGATCATGAGGAACACTTGAGGTTGATACTCCAAAAGCTTCGTGAATACAAGCTTTATGCCAAGTTGAAGAAATGTGAGTTCTGGCTTGAGGAAGTAGCATTCCTTGGGCACATGGTATCAAGTCATGGAATATCTGTTGACCCAGCAAAGATTGAAGCTATTCAATGCTGGGAGCAACCTAAATCAGTGACCGAAGTACGTAGCTTTCTCGGCTTAGCTGGTTATTATCGGAGATTCGTAGAAGGGTTTTCTCGAATCGCTACTCCACTAACTCAGCTGACTCGGAAAGATACAAAGTTCGGTTGGAGCGAGAAATGTGAGAAGAGTTTTCAAGAACTCAAGAGGAGACTCATTTCAGCACCTATTCTGATAATACCATCTAGTTCGGAGGGATTTGTCATCTACAGTGATGCTTCGGGCAAAGGGTTAGGATGTGTTCTCATGCAACATGGGAAAGTCATAGCCTATGCCTCACGACAACTTAAAGAATATGAGAGGAATTATCCTACTCATGACCTAGAGTTAGCAGCTGTTGTCTTCGCACTTAAAATTTGGAGGCATTACTTGTATAGGGAGAGAGTGGAGATCTTTACGGATCATAAAAGCCTCAAATATTTCTTCACTCAAAAGGAACTCAACATGCGACGACGACGTTGGCTTGAACTGTTGAAAGATTATGATCATACCATCCAATACCATCCTGGAAAAGCGAATGTGGTAGTATGCGCGATTGAGTAGAAGAAGATCATATGCGGCACGAAAGTGCAATATTGTCAACTCAAAGGCCCATTTTGTATGACTTGCAAAGGATGAAGATAGAGATAAAGACTCCAGGGACCCACGTGATGATAGCAAATGTACGAGTAGAACTGACTTTAATTGATAAAATTAAAGCTGCTCAAATTACAAATCCGGAGCTGATGCGTATGAGGAAGAAAGTGCAAGAAAGTGCGATCTTAGGAAGCAAGAATCGATGAAAAGGAATACTTGAGTCAACTCCGACTTTGTGTTCCTAACGACCACGATTTAAAGTATAAAATCATGATGGAGGCGCACAACACACTGTTTGTAATCCATCCTGGGAGTACCAAAATGTATCATGATCTTTGACATACATTTTGGTGGGGCAATATGAAGAGAGAGATAGCGTTGTTTATCTCAAGGTGTCTAACGTGTCAACGAGTCAAGGCGGAGAATCAAGTACCAAAAGGTCCATTGCAACCACTTGAAATTCCAGAATGGAAGTGGGAGCAAATTACCATGGATTTCGTTACTGGCCTTCCCAAGGTTTCTAAAGGCATAGATGTGATTTGGGTCATTGTTGATAGATTGACCAAGTCTGCTCATTTCTTACCGATACGAGAGACTTATACACTTGAACGTCTTGCTCATATGTACATAAACGAGATTGTAAGACTGCATGGTATGCTAGTATCCATAGTTTCTGATCGAGACCCAAGATTCACTTCACGATTTTGGGTTATTTTGCGAAAGCTATGGGCACAGATTTACTGATTTAGCTTCGGCATATCATCCTCGACGAGACGGACAATGGAGAGGACTATTCAAACTCTTGAAGATCTATTAAGACTCGTGTCCTTGATTTCAAGGAAGTTGGGACAAGTTCTTACCATTGGTGGAGTTTTCCTACAACAACAGCTTATCAAGCAAGTATCGGCATGGCTCCATTCGAGGCGTTGTATGGAAGAAAGTGTCGCTTCTCCAAAGATATCTTTGGGATGAGGTGGGTGAAGCAACGTTGTTGGGACCAGAGTTAGTACGTATGACTACGGAAAAGATTCAAACGATCCGGCAACGTATAAAAATCTCAGAAGATCGACAAAAGAGTTATGCTGATCTTCATCGAAAGGACGTGGAATTCGATATAGGAGATCATGGGTTGTTACGTGTTGCTCCATGGAAAGGAGTTACGAGATTTAGAAAGAAAGGAAAGCTCAATCCTCGATTTATCTGCCCATTTTTAATCCTTGATCGAGTAGGAACTATGGCCTATAGACTCGCTTTACCGCCAAGTATGTCTCGTGTTCACAATATTTTTCACATATCCATGTTACGTAAATATATGGAAGACCCAAACAACATTATTGAGTTGGAACCGGACAAAATAGCGGAAGATTTGACGTATGAAGAGGTTCCTGTTCAAATCTTGGATAAGAAGGAACATATTCTACGCACCAAGGTTATACCTCAAGTCAAAGTTTTGTGGAGAAACCACGATGTTGAGGAAATGACTTGGGAGTTAGAATCTGAAATGAAATCAAGGTATCCTTACCTCTTCGACATACCAGGTACGTACCCTAATTTCGAGGGCGAAATTTCATAAGAAGGGGAGATTGTAAAACCCCAACTTTTTAAATAAAGATGAATTTTCTATAAATATTAATTTTGAATATTATGGAGTGAAATTAATATAATAGTTGTGGGTAATATTTATAAATTTTGCAAAGTACGCAAGTTGTTATATAATATTCGATTGGTCGGAGAATATTCATTTTAACAGGAATATTAGTACAACGACACAATCATTGGTGGACCCCTAGCGGAATTATTGCCGGATTGAGAAAACGACAAAAATACTTTTTATGAAAATAACGGCGGAAGTTTTACCGTTAATCTGTTGAAACACCTTAAGTTAAAAAATAAGAATAATGGCGTGGTTGCATAGTAGCACACCAGATTGATTATTGATGCTTACGTGATAAGTCACTCGGTTTTGTTGGTATTATTAATGTAATAATATAGAAAATCTTTTTATATAAAATAGAATATTTTTATAAAGTTATTCTATAAATAGAATATATTATATTCTATTATGCATAGTGTTGTATAAATATTCCGCATAGTGTTTTTGCATAGTAAAATTTTTTATATAAAATGTAATACTTTTATAAAGTTATACTTTTTTATTAGACAATAATTAGAATATATTATATTTTATTATGCGTAGTGTTTGCATAGTGCCTGCATAGTGTTTGCATAGTAAAATCTTTTATAAAGTTATTCGTTTTATTAGATTATAAATAGAATATATTATATTTTATTTTGCTTTAAATATGGACCGTCATATTAAAGTAAATCAATCTCGACCGTTCATGAGTTAGTTACTATGCATTCCATTTTTCTATAAATAGAAGCTCATTCATTCATTATTTTCTTACGAATTCACTGAAACTCTATAGAGATAAACTATAGAGAGAAAGAAGAAAGTATTCTGCTACTTCACTACTTATATATCCAAACTCTTCTCTTCTTAAGGTAGGGAATATTATTTGTTATACTCGTAAGGGGTGTTATTCTTTCTTATTCATGAAGAGAACTGTTGTTATTCCATTTCTTATTATTCTCATTGGAATAACTTTATACGCTGTGATCTACCCTATACTTGGTGACATTCTTCTATTATTTAGTTAGAACATCCTTGCTCATGTGTTTTACACCGGACTGGTTCCCGCTTTTTATTATTATTCCGTTGGAACATCCTCATCATGTATTTTACACCCGACTGGTTCCGTCTTATTATTATTCTCGCTGGAACATCCTGCTCATGTGTTTTTACACGGGACCGGTTCCGCCTTCTTTATTATTCTGTTGGAACATCCTGCTTGGTGCAAATTTTTCTGACTGGTTCCGTTATTATTATTCTCATTGGAATAACTTTGCCTATGCAAAAGTACCGCATGCATGGTGATTTCTTTTGTTATTCCATTCTTTATTATACTCAGTTGGTTAAAGTTTTGACTTCTATACTCCATGAAATTAGTAGAATATCCTTGATACTTGCGCTTCATCCAGTATCTTTTCATGGAAATATTCTTCTGATCATTCTTGAATTTTTCTCTACAAAACAGTATCATGTTGACAATTTGGACGTTAATAATTCCTGGATAAAATAATTCTTGAACTTGTTTTATTTAATTCTTATATGATTGTCATCATCCTCATGTTTATATTTTGTTGAAAGTCATCTGTGGCACAGTGGTGCATAGATGGACTTGGTATGATTATGACCGTGGATTATTCTTGTAATCATGACCGTAATGTTACAAATGATGTGGTAAAAGTTCTCATTGGCCCGTAGTGCATTGATGGATGAGTTGTTGGCATGATCATGACCATTAATGAATACACAAATATTCTTGGCCCGTAGTGTATGGATAATTTTGTTCGTGATGCTAAAGAATATCCTCGGCGTAAGTGCGGGGTGATTCGATGATGTGGAATATTTATTAAGCTGAGTCTCAGCGATAACAGTGATGAAAAACCTTTTAAATCATAAAAGATAGTAGATTTTATTTTCTACTTGACTCTTTTAATGGATTGCTTGTTCTGCTGCAGTTAAACTTGATGTCTATTATATTTTATCAGTTTAACATTATTGGAGACTAATGATAATTTATTCTGCATTATCTTAGTCATAATATTTCTTACTGGGCTAGTTGAGCTCACCCATTCTTTCACTGTTCTCTTCAGGAAATGAGAATATAGTTGGGATGAGTCGGGGAACGGAGTGATGGTCCAGTGGATAGCATTAGTAGTCCTCACTATTCTGTGAAATAGTGTGATAATAATTGTAATGAGGACTCCTTTTGAGTTTGTATAATCTCTAGTAGATAATATTTGTATTCAAACTCACAGTTTATGTTTGTCGTATTGTACACGACAATTGTATTAGTAAGTTGTATTTGAATTCTGTACCATGTATCTGACGACCCAAGGTGATGTATACCTAATTTTGGGGGCGTCACAGGAATGGATAGGAAAATGGATTCTCAACTCGAAGAAGACAAAGGGATCTCAAAAGATGCTCTACGGGCGATTTATAAGCATCATCTTATAATCTGCTCTAGGTAATAAGATATGGGACGATGAAGGAGTGTCCATCAATCCAAACAGACGAATGACCCAGCAACTGTTTAAGAATTGGCAAAGGAATCCAGCTGAGTCTGTACGCATGATGACTGAGTCCAGTGGAAGAACTAGTGATCTAAAGGAATCAGGGATTCCAGGAAACATGTCAGTCATCAAAGAGACTGCAAAAGAAGAGGAAAAGACCAACAAGGAAGAACCCTCTGCCCTTATCAAAAAAAGTATGGGAAAGAGGAAGCTTAAGGAAAGGATGGAAGAAGAACCTCAAGGATCCTCCACTGACATACCTATAGAGTCCTCTGATATTGAGACTCTAAGGATCCTTAGAAGGAAAGAACAGCAAGCTGAGACTGATGAAGATAGAGTTACCATAGCACAGCTGCTGAAGAAGAAGAACAAAATCAGTCACAAATCCAAGAGGCCATCTGTCTCTTCGATCGTATAGTCTCTACCGATCGTTGAGACCAGATTGAACACCTCGAGCAAGGAAGTTGCTACACCTGATAGTCTGGGTGATTAACAAGATAGAGCTGAAGCTGAAGAAAGTCCTGAGGTTGTGGTTCAGCCTAGAAAACCAAGACATAAATTTGTTAAGAAGTACATCCTTATCAATGAAGGAGTACTCAAGGAGGAAGACAAAAAGATGGCTGATAAAGAGGAACTGAACAAAGAAAGCCAAGAGGACATGGCTCAAGCTGAGGGGGAGACACCTGAAGTTCTCATGATAGAAAATGCTCCAGCTGAGGGGGAGCCATTAGTCCTGCAAATGGATGATCATGTTGAGGGGGAGCCTCATGATATCCCCTCGATGTAAGAAGTCGCTCCCCTCGTAAAATGAGGGAGAACCAGAGCAAGAACAAAATGAAGTCATTGAGATATTGGAATCCACAAAAGAAGATAGTGAAAAAAATGGAGAAGAAGATGATGATGACCTTGAGATCACAGGTGTGGGCTATGATGGGTATAGGAGTTATCTCTACAATCAGATATTCTCTTACCTACCCATGATGCTATATCATCAAGCCCAAATCCTAAACTCATGGAACCACATGTTTTAGAGCTTCAAAGAATATCTAGCCATCACTGTGCTAGCTCATGGATTTCCAGGCACCTTCAAATTTGCCAAGAATCTCATCACAAATGAACCCTCCTCAAGAATGGTGCATGAGGTATTAACTATCCCAATCCTTTTTAGAGTAAACCATTATCCATTATCTTTTTCCGACCAATTTTATGAATTTCCAAGCTGGTTGGAAGTGGTTCTAAATCCACCAAGTCAACTCCCAGTTACAGAATCCCAAAATTTTATAATTGATGAACCAGATATTCCAAACTTTATATTGATTCCAACTCCCATCATCTCTATGATCACTGACTCTAGCCCCATCGTAGAGTCCCAAGGAGAAATCGTAGAGCCACCTATTCCAGACACCCAAACACAAGCCCCTCCATCAGATATTCCATCTACATCCACAAATGAATACTTCAACCTTGATCTTTCCCTCTACTCCTTGCAAGATCAATCCAAGAAAATAACCCCTCCTTTAAACAATCCTCAACTCAGTGATCTTCCCACGAAAGCTGAGTTGAATGAAGCGTCCAAGAACATGATCAAGGATATCGATGAAAGCCTTAAAACTCACTCAGAACACATTCATCTAAGGCTGACACAAATGATCACTGCTGTAAATAATCTCCCAGGCACCCTAAATGTTGAGCTTACAAAGAAGCTGAGGGAGATCATCAAGGAAATGATTAAAAGCATAAAGGACAGAGGTGATATTCACTTCCAGATAGCCAATAAACAAAGAGAGGCTGTTCTAGAGTTACAGAAATCTCAAGAAGCCCATAATAACCTTATGATGGAGAACATCATCAATTTTAAAACTACAGTCAAAGAATTTAAAAAAGCCTACGTAAACCAAGAACAGCAAACTGACACTGTTATAGCCGTCCTCCGAAATAGAGAAGCTCGATCATCTGAAGCTCTGATCAAGGAAAATCGAGAGGACATTGCTAAAACTCAAAGCCAACTCAACGAGCTTCTCCAAGGAATGACTCAACTATCTAAAAACATTTGAACCCTTGATGCTGACATAAAGGGGGAGAATAAAGGGAAAGGAGAAGGAGGCAAAGGAGAAGGAGGTCAGAGCAGAGGCAGAGGAGTTCAAGGAGGCCAGGGAAGAGGCAGAGGAAGGAGTCCTCCTGTAAGACAATTCCACCAACAGACTCCACGATCAAGCAATCAGACTCAACGATCTGATCAGCAGGAAGTCTTAATGGCTCAGCCAATAAGAAGTCAAGGGCCAGCTACCAGCTCACAAAATGTGACAACTACAGGCTTAAGAATGCCAATTAAAGATTCTACATTCATGAATAGGCATGATCACAACCCAAGGATAAGCCCAAGTGAGTTGGAAAAGATATCCAGAAGGGATGAAGCAAGCAGGAAAAGAAGGGCTGAGGAGTATGCCAATCCTCCATGCAAAAGACCAAAGAAATAGAGATAAGTGAAAGTTTAAATTCTTATTG
The DNA here is from genome assembly GCA_020205615.1 of Panax quinquefolius. Classification (NCBI taxonomy): domain Eukaryota; kingdom Viridiplantae; phylum Streptophyta; class Magnoliopsida; order Apiales; family Araliaceae; genus Panax; species Panax quinquefolius. The sequence goes on along the minus strand of CM035167.1, from coordinate 57,263,708 downwards.
ATGTAAAGCTAAATTGTAATTCTCTTCAACCATCAATAAATTCATGCTTATTCTCTAGAAATTTTAGCTACTCACTGAAATACTAAGTCATATTTACTTTCCTCCAAATGCATCTAAAAACTAATAATCATGACAACAAATCTCCTTGTTTATGTCAACATCAAATAGGCAGAGATTGTTGGGAGAGTGCATATTTTGATTTGATGTTTAAATGTAAATGTTCATGATTATATGTAAAGTCCTTCAAAAGATATATGTACAAGGACTTAGTGATAGATCAAACTTGTTAGGTTAATCTAAGCTCTTGATGTGTATCATTCTGTAACTGAGTGTATAGATAGAGAGATCAAAGCTGTTAGATTGATCTTGAGATGTAATAGATTGGCTTCGAAGAGATCGTAGTGTATCAAGCTGATCAAGATTACAGAAGCCAAGGCAGAACGTAGAGCTTCGAGGATCGTAGTGTGCCTGCCTTGAGGGCCTCTTCAGAAATTGTAGAGTGGCCCCAACGTTTGTCGAGCCAAGTCAGAGATCATAGTGTGATCTCAAAAACGTAGAGTTCACAACTCAAGAAAGCGAAGATCGTAGTGTGCAAGTATTTAAGAGAAATTGTAGTGCTCTCTGCTGATAGCAACAGACCAAGCAACAAGGCGACAAGTCACCACGATCTGAATTGTAGATGTAAAGCCCCCCAAATCCGGGCACTTGAAACCCAAAGTCGGTGCTTCACGATACCATTTCTATAAGCGGAATAATACTAATAACAATAACAATAATATAAATATTAAACTTAATTTACATAATTATCAGAGTCTAGCTCCCAAGTGCGTAAACTTTAATCATTCATTACAATACATGATAAATAATATATATCATTTCTTAATAATATCAAACTACTACATAAGATAACGTTACAATCATTCAGTCACCTTTCCTTTTTCCTTGATCTTAGCAGAGCCTTCAGGTTGATCACACTTAGCTGAAAACATTTAAATTAAGCAAGGATGAGCATTTGAGTGCCCAGCAAGTAATAACAATTATAAATATTAGCTGAAAGGGTTAAATGTTTTCTTTATACTACCCTTCTACAACAAGTCAATAGTTGTGAAGTAATCTGAACCGATAATAATGACATAACAACTCTCTATCAAATTTTTGAAACTACGTATTGACTATAAATAGGGTTAAGGTGACATACTATGAACATTGTTTTCTATTTTTCCAAAGGTTAAGCAGAACATCATCCGCAAATCGTTATAACTTACGGGCACGGGGGGTGATCAGCCCGCTGTACCCTGTACTGATCAATACTACATGCAAGAACGATATCATCGTTCACTTTTTCTGCCTTGGGCACATAAAAATTTTCCCATGTTCGGAATGTTCATGATTAGTCAGGAATCCGAACCAAAATAATTTGATTGGATACAAAAAGGTTTTATCATACTCAATGATATTTCTAAATATGTGTCTAGCTGATCAAATAGCTTCGACGACTCATTGTTATCGTATACATACTGGGGATCAATAGGTATAAATATATATATATATATATATATATATATATCAACATATGATTAAATACAATGATTATCCAAGTGGGGACACTTGAATAACCATATTTAGAAATTAACGAACAGAATATATACATCTGAATTACAATTACCATGTTTGTAAAAACCCAACTTTTTGAATAAAGATGAATTTTCTATAAATATTATTTTTGAATATTATGGAGTGAAATTGATATAATAGTTGTGGGTAATATTTATAAATTTTGCAAAGTACGCAAGTTGTTATATAATATTCGATTGGTCGGGGAATATTCGTTTTAACAGGGAATATTAGTACAACAGCACAATCATTGGTGGACCCCACAAAGAAATTATTGTTGGATTGAGAAAATGACAAAAATACTTTATGAAAATAACGGCGGAAGTTTTACCGTTAATTGTTGAAACACCTGGTGTTAAAAGTACAGTAATACGCGTGGTTGCATAGTAGCACACGGTATTAATTATTGATGCTTAAGTGATAAGTCACTCAATTTTGTTGACATTCTTCTATTATTCTGTTGAAATAACCTGTATACGCGGTCTACACTATACTTGGTGACATTCTTCTATTATTCAGTTGGAACATCCTGTCTGTGTGTTTTACACCGGACCTGGTTCCGTCTTTATTATTATTCCGTTGGAACATCCCGTCTGTGTGTTATACACCGGACCTAGTTCTGTCTTATTATTATTCTGTTGGAACATCTTGTCTGTGTGTTTTACACCGGACCTGGTTTCGTCTTTATTATTATGTTGGAACATCCCGCTTGCGTGCAAATTTTGCCTCGACTTCGGTTCCGTTATTATTATTCTGTTGGAATAACTTGTCTATCTGGCAATACTGCATGCATGGTGATTTCTTTTGTTATTCCATTCTTTATTATACTCAGTTGGTTAAAGTTTTGACTTCTATACTCCATGAAATTAGTAGAATATCCTTGATATTTGTGTTTCATCTAGTATCTTTTCATGGAAATATTTTTCTGACCATTCTTGAATTTTACTCTACAAAACAGTATCATGTTGACAATTTGGACGTTAATAATTCCTGGATAAAATAATTCTTGAACTTGTTTTATTGAATTCTTATATCATTGTCATCATCCTCATGTTTATATTATGTTGAAAGTCATCTCGTGGCTTTTGTGGTGCATAGATGGACTTGGTATGATTATGACCAGTGATTATTCGGTATAATCATGACCGTAATGTTACAAATGATGTGGTAAAAGTCCTCATTGGCCCGTAGTGCATTGATGGACAGTTGTTGGCATGATCATGACCATTAATGAATACACAAATATTCTTAGCCCGTAGTGCATGGAAAATTGTGGTCGTGATACTAAAGAATATCCTTGGCCGTAGTGCAGGAGTGATTCGATGATGTGGAATATTTATTAAAATTTGAGTCTCGTGATAATGATGATGAAAAACCTTTTAAATCATAAAAGATAATAGATTTTATTTTCTACTTGACTCTTTTAATGGATTGCTTGTTCATTGCAGCTTAAACTTGATGTCTATTATATTTTATCAGTTTACCATTGTTGGAGACTAATGATAATTTATTCTGCATTATCTTAGTCATAATATTTCTTACTGGGCTAGTTGAGCTCACCCATTCTTTCACTGTTCTCTTCAGGAAATGAGAATATAGCTGGGACGAGTCGGGGAACGGAGTGATGGTCCAGAGGATAGCATTAGTAGTCCTCACTATTCTATGAAATAGTGTGATAATAATTGTAATGAGGACTCCTTTTGAGTTTGTATAATCTCTAGTAGATAATATTTGTATTAAAACTCACAGTTTATGTTTGTCGTATTATACACGACAGTTGTATTAGTAAGTTGTATTTGAATTCTATACCATGTATCTGACGACCCAAGATGGGTGATTTATACCTAATTTTGGGGCCGTCACAGTTGGTATCAAAGCTTAGGGATATGATCCCTGGCTAAGATGTGATACTAGAACTAGGAGGGGAGAGACGGGGAATTCCTTCGCTAGTATGACCTACTTAAATTTATTTTGTATTTAAATTGGTTGGTCAGAGTTTAGAGATATTATGTTACATGTCAATTAACCTTTGTTTTATGGCGATGATCTGAAAATGACATCCAAAATGTTGAGAATAGCAATGGAGCACAAGAGACCGCTTGAGTCTCCACATATCAATAATCGGGAGAATGTACATCGAAAGGCGAAAATCCTCATGCAAGCAACAACAACACCAAATCTTTGAATGATGGATTGTTCGGAGGCTTTATGCAATTCATGCAACAAATGCATGAGAGCGGCTCCTGTCCAAAATATAGGTGGAAACACTGGAAACTCTCGGGCGGTCACCGCTAAACAATTCAATGAGCTGGGACCACCGGAGTTTAAGGGAGAGCCAAAACCACTTATGGCGAAAGCATGGATAAAGTAGATCACCAAGATATTTGATGTCTTGGGATGCTCCGAGGAGCAAAAGGTTCCCTTTGCCGCCTTTATGTTGCTCGGAGAGGCAGATTACTGGTGGGAATCGGTAAAACGTACTCAACCTGTCGTGCTAAAGTTGTCTTGGGAGACGTTCCAAGAGCTGTTCAACGACAAATACTTTCTCAAAAGTATTCGTCACATGAAGGAGGTGGAGTTTATCAAATTGGAGAAAAACAATATGACCGTGTCGCAATACGAGGCAAAATTTGCGGAGTTATCCCGGTTTGCGTCCCACTTTGTGGATAATGAAGAGAGAATGGGGTGAATATTTTTAAGAGGTTTGAAAACGAAAATACGTCAACATCTTATTTCTCATAAACTGTGTTTGTATTCAGATGTTGTAAATAGGGCCCAGTTGGTGGAGCGCGATAACGAGTCAACGCAACCAAAAGAGACCAGCCGGTAAAATGATAATACCAGTGAGAGCAGTCATCGAAGCGGTGACAACAAGCGTGGAGGGAATCAACAGGCCAGAAATGGTAACCACTTCGGTGCTAATCAGGGCCAAAACAATAAGAATGGACATTTCAAGAAGAGGAGATTCAACAATGATGGAAAGACGTCAGCACCAGCACCCGTTGTTAAGGAAGGAGAAAGACCACCTATCATATTCTTCAAATGCGGAGGGGAGGGACACATCAGTCTAAATTGCGCGATGCCGTCCAAAACATGTTATAATTATGGAAGAGAAGGTCACTTAGCCCGATTTTGTCGTTCACCGAAGACAAATTCAGCTAGGATGGAGACACCAAAGGTTGTCCCAGAAAAGTCAAAGCCAGTAGTGCAAGGGAAATTGAATTTTGTATTGACCTTGAACCCGGTACAAAACCCATTTCCAAAAGCCCCATATCGAATGGCTCCTATTGAACTTCAAGAGTTAAAGACTCAACTGCAGGAATTGTTAGACATTGGCTTTATTCGTCCTAGTACTTCTCCTTGGGGTGCTCCTGTTCTATTCGTGAAGAAGAAAGATGGGAGTATGCGACTTTGTATTGATTATCTGGAGTTGAATCATGTCACCATCAAAAATAGGTACCCATTGCCACGTATTAATGACCTGTTTGACCAATTGCAAGGAGCCAAATTCTTTTAAAAGATTGATCTTCATTCCGGATATCACCAATTGAAGATTAGAACAGATGATATTCCAAAGATGGCTTTCAGAACTCGGTACGGGCATTATGAATTCCTAGTCATGTCCGTTGGATTGACTAATGCTCCTGCTGCCTTCATGGATATGATGAACCGAGTACTCAAGGAATATTTGGATCATTTTGTGGTCGTCTTTATTGATGACATCCTCATATATTCCAAAAGCCGTGAAGATCATGAGGAACACTTGAGGCTGATACTCCAAAAGTTTCGTGAATACAAGCTTTATGCCAAGTTGAAGAAATGCGAGTTCTGGCTTGAGGAAGTAGCATTCCTTGGGCACGTGGTATCAAGTTATGGAATATCTGTTGACCCAGCAAAGATTGAAGCTATTCAAAGCTGGAAGCAACCTAAATCGATGAATAAAGTAATCGTAGCTTTCTCGGCTTAGCTGGTTATTATCGGAGATTCGTAGAAGGGTTTTCTCGAATCGCTACTCCACTAACTCAGCTGACTCGAAAAGATACAAAGTTCGATTGGAGCGAGGAATGTGAGAGAGTTTTCAAGAACTCAAGAGGAGACTCATTTCAAAGACTTTGCTACGACAATACCATCTGGTTCGGAGGGATTTGTCATCTACAGTGATGCTTCGGGCAAAGGGTTAGGATGTGTTCTCATGCAACATGGAAAAGTTATAGCCTATGCCTCACGACAACTCAAAGAATATGAGAGGAATTATCCTACTCATGACCTAGAGTTAGCAGCTGTTGTCTTCGCACTTAAAATTTGGAGGCATTACTTGTGTGGGGAGAAAGTGGAGATCTTTACGGATCATAAAAGCCTCAAATATTTCTTCACTCAAAAGGAACTCAACATGCGACAACGACGTTGGCTTGAACTGTTGAAAGATTATGATTATACCATCCAATACCATCCTGGAAAAGCAAATGTGGTAGCTGACGCATTGAGTAGAAGATCATATCTTGAATGCGAGTGCAATATTGTCAACGAAAGGCCCATTTTGTATGACTTGCAAAGGATGGAGATAGAGATAAAGACTCCAGGGACCCACGTGATGATGGAAAATATACGAGTATAAACGACTTTAATTGATAAAATTAAAGCTTCTCAAATTACAGATCCGGAGCTGATGCGTATGAGGAAGAAAGTGCAAGAAGGTGCGATGCCGGAAGCAAGAATCGATGAAAAAGGAATACTTCGAGTCAACTCCAGACTTTGTGTTCCTAACGACCCTGATTTAAAGTATAAAATCATGATTGAGGCGCACAACACACCGTTTGCAATCCATCCTGGGAGTACCAAAATGTATCATGATCTTCGACATACATTTTGGTGGGACAATATGAAGAGAGAGATAACGCTATTTATCTCAAGGTGTCTAACGTGTCAACGAATCAAGGCGGAGCATCAAGTACCAAAAGGTCCATTGCAACCACTTGAAATTCCAGAATGGAAGTGGAAGCACATTACCATGGATTTTGTTACTGGTCTTCCCAAGGTTTCTCAAGGCATAGATGTGATTTGGGTCATTGTTGATAGATTAACTAAGTCTGTTCATTTCTTACCGATACGAGAGACTTATACACTTGAACGTCTAGCTTGAATGTACATAAACGAGATTGTAAGACTGCATGGTATGCCAGTATCCATAGTTTCTGATCGAGACCCAAGATTCACTTCACAATTTTTGGTTAGTTTGCAGAAAGCTATGGGCACAGATTTACGATTTAGCTCGGCATATCATCCTCGAGACGGACGGACAAATGGAGAGGACTATTCAAACTCTTGAAGATCTATTAAGACTCGTGTCCTTGATTTCAAGGGAAGTTGGGATAAGTTCTTACCATTGGTGGAGTTTTCCTACAACAACAGTTATCAAGCAAGTATTGGCATGGCTCCATTCGAAGCGTTGTATGGAAGAAAGTGTCGTTCTCCAGTATGTTGGGATGAGGTGGATGAAGCAACGTTATTGGGACCGGAGTTGGTACGTATGACTACAGAAAAGATTCAAACGATCCGGCAACGTATAAAAACCTCACAAGATCGACAAAAGAGTTATGCTGATCTTCATCGAAAGGACATGGAATTCGATATAGGAGATCATGTGTTGTTACGTGTTGCTCCATGGAAAGGGGTTACGAGATTTGGAAAGAGAGGAAAGCTCAATCCTCGATTTATCGGTCTATTTTTAATCCTTGATCGAGTAGGAACTGTGGCCTATAGACTCGCTTTACCGCCAAGTATGTCTCGTGTTCATAACGTTTTTCACATATCCATGTTACGTAAATATGTGGAAGACCCGAACCACATTATTGAGTTGGAACCAGATGAAATTGCGGAAGATTTGACGTATGAAGAGGTTCCTGTTCAAATCTTGGATAAGAAGGAATATATTCTATGCACCAAGGTTATACCTCAAGTAAAAGTTTTGTGGAGAAACCACGATGTTGAGGAAATGACTTGGGAGTTAGAATCTGAAATGAAAAAGGTATCCTTACCTCTTCGACATACCAGGTATGTACCCTAATTTCGAGGGCGAAATTTCATAAGAAGGGGATATTGTAAAACCCCAACTTTTTGAATAAAGATGAATTTTCTATAAATATTATTTTTGAATATTATGGAGTGAAATTGATATAATAGTTGTGGGTAATATTTATAAATTTTGCAAAGTACGCAAGTTGTTATATAATATTCGATTGGTCGGAGAATATTCGTTTTAACAGGGAATATTAGTACAACGGCGCAATCATTGGTGGACCCCACAACGGAATTATTGTCAGATTGAGAAAACGACAAAAATACTTTATGAAAATAACGGCGGAAGTTTTAACGTTAACTATTGAAACACCCGGTGTTAAAAGTACAGTAATACGCGTGGTTGCATAGTAGCACACGGTATTAATTATTGATGCTTAATTGATAATTCACTCAGTTTTGTTGGTATTATTAATTTAATAATACAGAAAATCTTTTTATATAAAACAAAATACTTTTATAAAGTTATTGTATAAATAGAATATATTAAATTCTATTATGCATAGTGTTACATAGTGTCTGCATAGTGTTTTGCATAGTAAAATCTTTTTATATAAAACAGAATACTTTTATAAAGTTATCTATTTTATTAGACAATAATTAGAATATATTATATTTTATTATGCATAGTGTTTGCATAGTGGGTTCGTGATAATGTTTGCATAGTAAAATCTTTTATAAAGTTATTCGTTTTATTAGATTATAAATAGAATATATTATATTTTATTTTGCTTTAAATATGGACCGTCAGATTAAAGTAAATCAATCTCGACCGTTCATGAGTTAGTTACTATGCATTCCATTTTTCTATAAATAGAAGCTCATTCATTCATTATTTTCTTAGAAATTCACTGAAACTCTAGAGAGATAAACTATAGAGAGAAAGAAGAAAGTATTCTGCTACTTCACTACTTATATATCCAGTACTCTTCTTCTTAAGGTAGGGAATATTATTTGTTGTATTCGTAAGGGGTGTTATTCTTTCTTATTCATGAAGAGAACTGTTGTTATTCCATTTCTTCTTATTCTGTTGGAATAACCTGTATACGCGGTCTACCCTATACTTGGTGACATTCTTCTATTATTCTGTTGGAACATCCTGTCTATGTGTTTTACACCGGACCTGGTTCCGTCTTTATTATTATTCCGTTAGAACATCCTGTCTGTGTGTTTTACACCGGACCTGGTTCCGTCTTTATTATTATTCCGTTGGAACATCCTGTCTGTGTGTTTTACACCAGACCTGGTTCCGTCTTATTATTATTCTGTTGGAACATCCTGTCTGTGTGTTTTACACCGGACCTGGTTCCATCTTTATTATTCTGTTGGAACATCCTGTCGATGCAAATTTTGCCTGACCTGGTTCCGTTATTATTATTCTGTTGGAATAACCTGTCTATGCGAAGTACCACATGCATGGTGATTTCTTTTGTTATTCCATTCTTTATTATACTCAGTTGGTTAAAGTTTTGACTTCTATACTCCATGAAATTAGTAGAATATCTTTGATATTTGCGTTTCATCCAGTATCTTTTCATGGAAATATTTTTCTGATCATTCTTAAATTTTACTCTACAAAACAGTATCGTGTTGACAATTTGGACGTTAATAATTCCTGGATAAAATAATTCTTGAACTTGTTTTATTTAATTCTTATATCATTGTCATCATCCTCATGTTTATATTATGTTGAAAGTCATCTGTGGCCTGTAGTGCATAGATGGACTTGGTATGATTATGACCAGGGATTATTCGGTGTAATCATGACCGTAATGTTACAATTGATGTGGTAAAAGTTCTCATTGGCCCGTAGTGCATTGATGGACAGTTGTTGGCATGATCATGACCATTAATGAATACACAAATATTCTTGGCCCGTAGTGCATGGATAATTATGGTCGTGATACTAAAGAATATCCTTGGCCGTAGTGCAGGGGTGATTCGATGATGTGGAATATTTATTAAGCTAAGTCTCAGCGATAACAATGATGAAAAACCTTTTAAATCATAAAAGATAGTAGATTTTATTTTCTACTTGACTCTTTTAATGGATTGCTTGTTCCGCTGCAGTTAAACTTGATGTCTATTATATTTTATCAGTTTAACATTGTTGGAGACTAATGATAATTTATTCTGCATTATCTTAGTCATAATATTTCTTACTGGGCTAGTTGAGCTCACCTTTTTTTTCACTGTTCTCTTCAGGAAATGAGAATATAGTTGGGACGAGTCGGGGAACGGAGTGATGGTCCAGAGGATAGCATTAGTAGTCCTCACTATTCTGTGAAATAGTGTGATAATAATTGTAATGAAGACTCCTTTTGAGTTTGTATAATCTTTAGTAGATAATATTTGTATTCAAACTCACAGTTTATGTTTGTCGTATTGTACACGACGGTTGTATTAGTAAGTCGTATTTGAATTCTGTACCATGTATCTGACGACCCAAGATGGGTGATGTATACCTAATTTTGGGGGCGTCACAATGTTGTTAATCAATGATCGGACATAACATATATAATAATAGCATTAATAATTTGGTACAATAATAATATAATTCTGAATCTTCTTACTCATGTCCATTGTATAAAGAAAATGCAAAGGTAGAATACTTGCCTGATACGCTGCTTACAATTCGCAACTTAGTTTTATCTTATATGTAATCATCTACGAGTAATAAGATCATTTTACTGATTAGAATAACATATCACAACGCATAATACTGCCTATTGCAGTCAGCACATAACCTAATCACATTGTCACACATATCCCACAGTTATTGAATCACAAATAATCATTAATACAATCAAAATATCTAAGTCCAGATCAATTTAAAATATGCTTGATTAAATTTAAAGCGGTTTTATCGGGTAATAATCGAGTCTAAGACTCTATCCAGTTAGTTCAATAACTGTAATTATCAGTCATATTATTTTTAAATGACTTAATATAATTTTTAAACACTTATTATAATTTATCATAAATTTTCAAACACCGGAATCATTATTAAATAATTTAAATATTAAACAATTATATTATCACTAACATTTAATTAATATTAAACTATTAATGAAACCATTGCCAAAATATTAAGGTTATTTATAATAACTCAAAATATTTTTAAAGTACTAATATTACCCTTAAATGATTTTTAAAACATTTAAAATCATTTTAAATAATTACCATTAATATTTAAGTATTAATATACTATTTATCCAAATATTAAAAGTCATTAATTATAACTAAAAATATTTTTATTTCATTTATATCCCTTTTATATGATTTTTAAATTATTAAAACCATTTTAAAACTATTTATTTAATATAATTATTAAATAAATTTAATATCATTAATATTAAATTAATATCATTAATATTAAATTATTAATCAAATTATCCTTTAAATATTAAAAGTTATATTTTATAACTTAAATTATCTTTAAACATTTTATTTTCATTTGAAATGAATTTTATAATAATAAAATTATTTTTAAACTAAATTATTTAATATAATTATTAAATAATTTTAATATCATTAATAATAATTAATTAATGAAATTTACCTATAATATTGAAAGTTATATTTTATAACTTAAAATATATTTAAATACCTAATTATTATTTAAAATGATTTTAATAAAAATCATTTTTAATTTATTTATTTAATTCATTTATTAAATAACTAAATTATCATTAATATTTATTTATTAATGAATTTATCATAAAATATTTAAAGTCATTAAAAATAACTTAAAATATTTTTCTTATACCATAATATATTTTTAAAATGATTTTTCAAGTATTAAAATCATTTTTAAATAATTTATTTAATATTATACTTAAATAAATTAAACACCTTTTATATTCTAAAAATATTAAATATATATGAAATATATTTAAAATAATTAAAAACTAATTTTCCGACTTTAAAATAATTTTTAATAATTTATTATGTATTTTCTATAATTAAAAACTAATTTTTTCTATTTATTTAATTAAAATAATTAATTTAATAAATAAACTATTGCTAAAGGTACATTAGGTGACAAAACTGTCGCTAATGGTGTTCTTCACTAAACTCAGAACACGTCTGTCAGTGAACGAGTGACCAGGTTTGACCATACTTAATTATATGCTCCAATCGATTTATGGGCTTGAAATGATGTTAAAGTTGTATTACAGATGTAGCACTACTACCACAAACAAAGAGTATAGCTATAACATACAACAACAGTAAGATAGGATCAATCAAAAACCTTGTCAGACATGTTCTTCATTTCTGGGTTACCCAGAAATGAAGAACAGTCTAAGGTGCCACTTTCCAGCCTCCACTACATGCTAATCGTGTAATTTTTTGTGATATAATGCTTTCATGTTGTAGACAGAATGTAACTTAAGATATCTATCACCAAACATCATCAAAATATCCACACAAACACGAGATCTAGTCTGGTCAAACTATGTCAGTCGTCATGTTCTTATGTTTTCTGGGTTACCCAAAAAACAGAAAACATGATCGACTTGACTAGTTTGACAGGCTACAAATTTCTACCTGCTTATTATTTATGTGATCTTAAGGCATGAGGATATACTCCAACAAACATAGTATAGCATAGATTCAACAATAACATCAAATCTTGCAGAACCTGTCAGATCTAAGCGGTTAAATATATTGTCAGACACTATTTTATACTTTCTCGGGTCATTTGAAAATAACTTGATCGAGGCTCATTAACGACCTTTGACCATCAATATCATGCAATATAGACCAGATCTAAGTCTGATTTCAAGCCCAGATTCAAGAGCACATATCAAACTACAACTACTAACTTTCAAAACACAAAACACATTAAAGATCACAAAGATATAAGGCCTAACATTTAGTTATCAGACATCCAAAACAAAATTTCCAAATTTTGTAGATCTTCAAACCCGAGCCTCTAGATGTTATGGATCTAACATCTAGCAACCCAGATCATCATTATACACCATATACAACATATTTTAACAATGAATCATAACATCTAACACAAGATCAAAAGTCAAATTTCTAGATTAGGGTTTACCTCTTTTAAGCTTTGATTTTGATTTTGTTCTTCTGATCTGATATTGGTGTTCGTGGGGCTTGATTAGGGGATTGATATGCCTTGTATTTTCAGAGGTTTGGGAGAGAGAAAATTGTTTAGGAGTTAGATAGCCAAATGAGAAATTTTTAGTAGATTTCTCTCTCTTAAATCTAGTAAATCAATTGGTGCAATGAACTTGTAATGGTTGATCATGTGCTGGTAATCTTAGCTCATAGCTTGGTCTAGGGGGTGGCTGGCCAGATTTACAAAGATTTGGCTAGCAATAATTCAACAAATACAAAAGGGTAAAATGGTAATTTTGCATATAATTTCAAGGGTATTCTTGTCCAAGGTGCTTGAATCTAGGGTTTATTCACTAGATTTTAAATCTTAAAGTTTCCCAAATAATTTGTAGGGTTTGAAAAATTAAAATTAAAGTGTAATAATATTTTAATTAAACACACTAATTTAAAATTAGGGTTTTTAAATTAGGGTTTTTAAATTAGGGTTCCTTAATACTATTAGGGTTCCCAAATTAACAATTAGGGTTTCCTAATTATCATTATAATTTACAAAAATAATCATTAGGGTTTCTAATTTTAGCAAATTAGGGTTTTTTATTAATAATTAGGGTTTCTCCTAATTAACAGAAATTCTATAATACACAGTATAATTCATATAACACAATTACTACTCAGTCTTAAACTCATAACTGAGTTTAACAATTAGGGTTTAATAACATGATATAAGGGTTATGTCATAATTTACCATATTTGGCCCACCATTATCAGTCTACACATATACAGTACATATTTATATCACTGAAAAATTAAAATATAATTAATATTATATTATTATTCTCATTCCTTGATCAAAATTCCAATTTAGGGTTTGATTCCATATATGGTTTATCTTTCATATACAACATCAATAATTAAGCTAAAATAATTAACTTAAATATTCTCATACAAATTCATATAATAAAATATTTATTATTATAATTCTAATAATCATTTCATATATTATTTAAATAATATAAAATCATGTTTTTATGGAAAATAATTAATAAAAAACATTTCGCTATAAAAAATTAATTACTATAAGTATATAATTTGTAATGATTAATAATTATAAAATTATTTATAATTTTTCAGGTAATAAATATAATTGCATTTATCATACACATTACTTTACACTTATTCTCATCATTTAAAAAAAAATTATATGCAAAATTTCTTATTTATTTATATAGAAAATATCGGGTTATTACAGTATAGTAACATCTGCCTTGTGTCAGAAGCATCAAGCCTCACATTTTGTGTGGAGACAAACTCCAACAAATGTGGAATGGGTTCTAAACATTGTAGTACTCCCAGTCCCAAAGGCATAAAAGATATCCTTAGTATGCAATAAAGAAGCGTATTGAAGAAGCTAAGAAAAGTACCATTGGTAAGGAGAAAAATACCTTTTCATGCGTTAGGTGAGAAAGCAGTCTGCTGTGTCAGTGGGCCAGAATGCAATTCAGAAGATGTGCAGAAAAGTCTCCATCAAAGATCAGAAATGTCGAACGCATTTAATGCTTCAACGGATGGATCCAACGGATAGTTTTCAAGATCACATATATGGAAATCAAGCAGATGAGAGAACTAAGCAAACATTGAACAAAAACATACAAGAACTCTCAACGCTCAACTCTACAATCTGAGAAAAAGAAAAGCTTGCTCAGCTACTTAGTTCTTTCGAACAAGTGCTTAACAGCAACTGAGTAGCAACCATCAAGAACTCAACAACTACCAATCAACTGAAGTAAGAGTTCCAAGTCAGAAGGACTTGAAGAGTTCTAAGTGAACAGTGAAGAGTTCAAGAGTGAACTAAGAAGTTCCTAGACTGCTGGTCTAGAAGGAATCAGTGTGATTCAGAAAGTGTAAAAGACATCCTTAGTGAATTTCCTACTCGAGGAGTAGAAGAGTGGACTAGGAGCTTTAAGTGCTCTGAACCACTTAAAATTGAAAGTAGTATGCACACAAGCCAATCATGTTTGATGATAAAGCATATACTTTGTAACAATCTTATTCATTTATTAATAAAAAGTATTAATTTATTAAAGGCTTTTAATTATCTACATGATGCTGTTTTATAATATGTGATAAACTCATAGTTTTAAGCAATGCTTTTAGAATAATGATGATGATCATTCTAATGAGATCTAAATTCTTAGAAAGCTTAAAACTAAAATAGTTCCCAATCATTGGATTACTAAATTGGGGATTAGTGAATCCGGATAGATTGGTACATCGTTGCTTGCTTTCGTTGGATGAGGATGATTGATCTCATGATCATTTGTGTGGAGACACTAAAGCAAATATGTAGGTGCTTATTAGAGAATAAGTTCACTTTGAACGTGGCTCGCTAAGGAATACCTAATGGAGTTTTATTTGCTGTCAATAGGAATTCTCAGTAGTGATAGTAGTACAAGTAATCCTTGGACTTGAGATCATCATAGTATCTTATGTATGATGAGTTATACTTTGACTTATTCCTTAAGACCCTTAGGGTATATCAAAGGGTATGCTTGGGTATAATAAGTTATACATGGAGATAATGTATGATCAATAAAGAATCTACCACTTCTAATAAAGAAGAGAAATGTCCTATGTGATTTGATAAATGACAACCCAAAGTAGTCCTTGGCAAGGAGAATGAAATTAGAAAGGACTTTCTAATTTGCATTATTTGGAGTTGTGCATTTAAGGATCGAAATACATATAATTAAATAAAATAAGACTTGTGATAAAGAATTCCATGTCTTATATTTAATTGGGACATTGTATGGTGGAAGGATTGAATTGTCTGCAGTAACTATTTACTCAAAGGTTTTTAATGATTAATGTTGAAATCTATATTATCTGGAAAGTCGTTGATCGCTAGGAGGCTTATCCTATTGTAGAATAAATATTATTTATTTAAATAAATTAATTATTTAATTTATTTATTTAAATAAGATTAGAATTGTTCTAATTGATTTATTCACAACCTGGTTTAATATGGAGAACCTAAAGGGTCACACCATAAAAGGAAGAATAATTATTTAAGAAGTTAATGGCATAATCGTAATAATATGTTAAGTATATTTAATTTAATCTATGGTGATAGAATAAATTAAATAGCTTAATATTATTATTTAATATTTTAGAAATATTAAATATAAATTAATAAGAGGAGTCTTATTAATATTATTACAATTATTATTATTTTAATTTCTAAAAGAGTTTAGAAATTAATTTAATATAAAAGTACTCTCATTTATTCCTAATAGGATTAGGAGGAAAATTAGTTAAAGGAGTTTAATTAATTATCCCTAATAAGATTAGGGAGCTTAATTAATTAAAAGAATTTAATTAATTAAATAAAACCCAATTCCTTAATTGTTAAGGTGGGTTGCCCACATCTATAAATAAGAGGAGTCTTATTATGGGTGAGGGGGTTGTTGACTTTTTCAACATACGACATAATTCCAATTGTTGGGAGAGTACACCATTTCTATAGAGATAGAAAAACTAGGGTTTGAGCCAATACCCCTTTTCTTGAATTGTCTTCTTCCTTGGTGGATCACCTCTAGAGGCCAAACATATGGGTGGCTAATGTTGATCTAAGGAAGGAACCAAACCCGGTGGATTCAAGTTGAACGCGAAAAGGATTGGAGGTGAACTTGTACCTGAGGAAGCTCGATCTTCAAGGGTATGATTTTATTCTTTATCTTTTCGTTTAATTAATAATTATGCATAAAGGGTGATCTGGGTATATGGTTTGTAAAATTTTTAAACTCTGATTTTATCTCGCTTCCGCATTATTATGCAATTTGATTGCGCACATGAATATTACAAACCCAACAGTGGCATCAGAGCCAAACCTTTATGCAAATTATTAATTGTTATAATTTAATATGTATATTGATATATGTTTAGAACAATTTAATTGGGCATAATTTTATTGTATAAAATTTAAATATAAAAAAATAAAAAAAAAAAGGCAATCCGTGGGAAATCAAGTTAAAAAGGAACTTGCCACAAATTTTTTTTTTTTTTTTTGAAAAAAGAGTTTCACGTGGATGTTATTATTTAATAAGGAAGGTACACGGATTGCCACTGTTATATTATAGCCGGACCTTTTTATACAATATATATATAATATATATAACCTGTTACTATATATATATATATACGGTAATTATATATATGTATATATAATAGTTATATATATATATATATATATTCTTTGTTATTATATATATATATATAATAGTTATATATATATTCTTAATTATTATATAATTAAAATAAAAGTTTATTTTAATTTTAAAATAAAAGGTTTATTTTAATATTAAAATATAAAATTTTATTTTAATTTTAAATAATTTTATAATTAAAATAAAAGGTTTATTTTAATCTTAAAATAAAAGGTTTATTTTAATATTAAAATAAAAGATTTATTTTAATTTTAAAATTAGAATTTCATGCTAACTAATTAGAGTTGGAATTGGATTCCATGCTAACTAATTGGAGTTGAAATTGGATTTTATTTTTCCTAAAATAAAGGAGTTTATTTGTGAATAGGAAGTAAATCCATATTTCCTTAAATAAAGGAGTTTATTTAAATATGAAATAAGATTTCATATTATTCAAAATAAAAGAGTTTATTTGTGAATAGGAAAGAAAATCCGTGTTTCCTTAAATAAAGGAGTTTATTTAAATATGAAATAAGATTTCATATTAATTAAAATAAAAGAGTTTATTTTAATTAAAGATTTTTATATATGGAATTGGATTCCATAATTAATTAAAATAAAGGAGTTTATTTTAATTAAAGATTTTGATTAAAATAAAATAGTTTATTTAATTCAAAAATGGATAAATTAAAATAAAATAGTTTTATTTTAATTTAAATTTGGATTAAAATAAAGGAGTTTATTTTGATTCAAAAATAGATTTTATACTAACTAAATTTGCCCATTAAATGATATCAATATATATATTAAATGTTTATTATTCATGAGATGAATGTTATTTATTGATGCATATGGTAATGTGTATGATAATAAATGGGATTGATTATGGACAATTGACCAATGCGATTGGATTTTATTTTAGTTGGATGCATGAATGTATGGGTTTTATTAAATGGGGTCTCACTGCGTACCTGCGTCTTCTCTAATTTTTCTTAATGTAAATTCTATCTCCTCCTATGTACTTCCCTCGATCACGATCAAGGTTTCTATTTATTTTAAAATAGTTTTGTAATAGGAATAATTAGAATTATTTTTAAAAAATTGGAGATCAAGGAGCAAGGAGCGCTTGAAGACCCGTTTGCAATGGAGCCCGGGTTTAAATGTAATAGTTATATTTAAATATTATTTCTTGCACCCCTAGGGTTTGACCTTTTGGTTCACTTGGTGGCTCTAGTGAACCAAACTAGAATAAAAGTCCATAATCAATCCAGGTAGAATATAGTATTCTATATGTGCATGCTTATACTATATATATTATATATTATGCAAACATGCTTCGCATGTTTATTAATATGACGCGTATTTTATATATATATGTGCATGTGCGCTAAACAAAATGAGACAATTAATTACAAACCCCTCAATTTTTTTATATTAAGTCCTAAGCGTTCAAAGATATTTGGAATATCGAACGTCGCCTTCTAGCATGATAAAATTAATAGAGTATTAAATATTTAATATGAGTTTGTTGTGTCACCACAAGGCAAGTATTAAGTATTTAAGATGTTAATTTATCACATTTGATGCTTATAAAGAAAATTGAACAATATTGTTTTGTTGTGTCACCACAAGGATGATATTTTTCTTTTTGAATATATGGAGTGCTAGGTGGGACTTAACTTGGATAATTTTGATTCTGGATGTGCCACCACTGATCAAAATAATCTAAGAGGCAAAAGAAAAGGAGTTGCATAGTTGATGTAATTGACAAAAGTTGTCTACCTATTTATTTATATATAGTTTGTTGTGTCATCACAAGGCTATATACATTTGAAATGGGATCCTTATTCTCACTAGCAAATCTTTAATTCAATTTTGCTTAAACTATATAAGTGAGGTAATATAGTTTGAAGAAAAATAGTGGGAGATACCAATTTAAAACAAGACCTAAATTATTTTGGTAATTAATAAAAGAATGTATGTTAAAATGTTGTTAATTACAAATTCATTTACGAAATTTTACAATGTCTAAAATTACTATCATCAAAGCATATTAGATGCCAAATTAATCAAACCGAATTAAACGGATTGGTTAAGGAATTTGAGAATAGTTCTCATAGTCAAAAAGCTATCTTATGTCATTAATCGCCTATCCTCGCAATGGTTGCGAATAATGCCTCTGAGGAAGAGATTGCTACTTTTAGAAAGTGGCAAGATGATGCACATTGGCTCGATGCATCATGCTCGCATCCACGAGTAACGAGCTTGATCGACTTGAAACTATGGATGCTCCTACTATATTCCCCGCACATCAAGTAGTTGATGGTGAGGAAAGTAGGACCGATAGATATCGAGATATCTAAGGAGCTCTTCCGATCTAGAATGACTAATGACACTACAAAGATGCATAAAAAAGTCCTTAACATAATCAATTTGATTGATCAATTAGGACAATGGGTTTTGCCATGGATGGAGAGTTGAGCCAAGATTTGATCTTGCACTCACTCCCTACTCCTTTCACAATTGTTGTGAATTTTTCATATAAACAAGCTAGATATCACCGGCCGACGATTTGCTTAACATATTGAAAAAGGTTGAGAGTCACTTTCCAACCAAGAAAGATCAAGTCTTCTTCGGTAGGGGCCAAAGGATCTTCCGAAAAGAAGAACGATTCAAAGAAGGTAAATAGAAAGGCGTAAACAAAGGATAATAAGAACAAAACTGATATGGATAGCAAAGGAGTTTGCTTCCACTACAATAAGCCTGGACACTGGAAAGAAACTGCGAGAAGTATCTTGCAAAGGCTAACCAAAGAAGCTTAGTGAAGTTTCGGTTACAATACAGTTTTTTGTTCATGATTGAAATAAATTTTTCTTTAAGTCAAGGTTCTACTTGGGTATTGGATACCGACTTTGGTTATCATAAATATAGATTTATGAAGGGACCAAGCAAAAGTAGAAAGCTAAACAAATATAAGTAATCCTATGTGTGGGAAATGTAGCAAAGGTTGCCACATTAGCCATAAAAACTTATAGTTTAGCAATGCCTACGGGAAAATCTATTAAGTCAATAAGTTGTTATTGTATTCTAGTTCTTGTTAGAAATATTATTTCTATTTTATTGTTGACAATAAAATTTTTGGTATTATAATTAAGAACAATTGTTGTTCTATTTATAATAATAATATTTTGTATAGAACCGGAATATTACTTAATGGATTTTGTATACTGACTTACATGAAAATAATTTTGCATATTGAACAAATTAGTATAAGAAAAGGAGATGATCATTCAAAGAGTTGAATGTGTGTATTTGTTTGAAATACAAGTGTGAATTATTTGAAAGGTTCAAAGAATTCAGAAGTGAAACAAATTGGCAAAGTATTAAGATTCTTTGATTAGATCAAGGGATAAGTACTTGTGCAATAAGTTTCTAGATCATCTCAAATAGTTTTCTCATAATGGACACATCCTGATATGCAATAATTGATTGATGTATCTGAATGAAAAATCGTACCTTGTTGGACATGGTGCGGTCCATAATGATTTTACTGACATTCCAGTATCCTTCTGGGATAATGTCCTAGGAATGGCTGCATATCTACGAAAGGGTAACCTAAAAATCCAGCCCTAAGACTCCATAAAAGTTATGGACAAGGAGGATTCCTAATCTTAAGTATGTTAAGATAAGGGGTTGTCCAACTTATATGAAAAGGTTTAAAAGGATAAGCTTGGGACAAAATTTGACAAGTACAGATTTGTGGGACATCCTAAAGTAAGTTTAGGGTATATGTTCTATAATCCTACTTAGCAAAAGGTGTTTGTTGCGAAACACGCTGCCTTCTAAGATAAAGGTGTTTATCATTAAAGGGGCTAGTGGGAGGATAATAGATCTTGAAGAGTTCAAGAACCACAAACACTATAAGTCAAATAAGAGGAACCTGTAGATAGACCTATTATACCACAACCTAATCATAAATGCGAATAGTACCAAGATACCTAGGAGGTATGGATTCATCATAGATGATGATGATGAGGTACACATCATAGAAGATGATGATCCGATTACATACGATGATGTAAGAGTTCTAGTGTGTACAAAAAGGGATAGTGGGGGAGCGCCAGTGACATTCCTAATATTATATGTTGATATACTACGGATGAGGAATAACATACCAATGCTACAATCAAGAAAGATAAAGTTGTCTAAACATTCCTCCATGAATGATTTGGGAAGAGTATCTTAATTGGGGATATAAATCTATATAGATAGATTTAAGAGGATGCTCGACTTAACCCAAGGAACGATATTTATTTGATGCTAAAGTCGTTTAGCATGGCAAACTCAAGAGATGTCTCATGTCGATGAGCTATGGAGTGTATCTCTTAATAGTCCCCACAGACTCACGAAAAGAGAGGTCGCATGAGTGACAATCATGTATGCAATGAAATGTACGAGACCTGATGTTGATCACCATATTATGGAGAAGTTCACTATGAGCCGATGAAAAATATCTTAAAGTGCTTAACCCAAGACTAAGGATGTGATCATATTCATGGTGGGTCTAAATTAAAACTAGAGGGCTTAGCAGACTCAAGTTTTTCGAGACAAACCAAGACGACGAAAAATCCCACTTTAAGGTAAAGGGCTACCTTGAATAGTGGTGCAATGAATTGGAAAGGTTCCAAACAAAAAAAGAGTTCTTGGGTTTAGTGATAAAGACAAAGTAAATAGCTATAAATGAAGTCGCAAGTTGATTGTTTGGATTAAAAGTTCATTACGTAAACTAGGAATAGTTCCTAAATCTCATCTTGGATCTAAACATGTGTTGTGGCACTTTCATTTGATTATTAGAATCATTGAAAGATGGGAAATCACTATAGAGATAGTGGACTCTCATGAACAACATTACATATCCATTAACTAAAGCTTATCCAACAAAGCAGGATAATCGCCACTTAGAGAAGAAGAGTATGAGTTACCATGACGATTGGCTTTAGTGCAAGTGGGAGATTGAAAGTAGTATGCACACAAGCCAATCATGTTTGATGATAAAGCATATACTTTGTAACAATCTTATTCATTTATTAATAAAAAGTATTAATTTATTAAAGGCTTTTAATTATCTACATGATGCTATTTTATAATATGTGATAAACCCATAGTTTTAAGCAATGCTTTTAGAATAATGATGATGATCATTCTAATGAGATCTAAATTCTTAGAAAGCTTAAAACTAAAATAGTTCCCAATCATTGGATTACTAAATTGGGGATTAGTGAATCCGATAGATTGGTACATACGTTGCTTGCTCATTGGATGAGGATGATTGATCTCATGATCATTTGTGTGGAGACACTAAAGCAAATATGTAGGTGCTTATTAGAGAATAAGTTCATTTGAACGCGGCTGGCTCGCTAAGGAATACCTAATGGAGTTTTATTTACCGTCAATAGGAATTCCTGTAGTGATAGTAGTACAAATAATCCTTGGACTTGAGATCATCATAGTATCTTATGTATGATGAGTTATACTTTGACTTATTCCTTAAGACCCTTAGGGTATATCAAAGGGTATGCTTGGGTATAATAAGTTATACATGGAGATAATGTATGATCAATAAAGAATCTACCACTTCTAATAAAAGAAGAGAAATGTCCTATGTGATTCGATAAATGACAACCCAAAGAGTCCTTGGCGGCGAAATGAAATTAGAAAGGAGTTTCTAATTTGCATTATTTGAGAGTTGTGCATTTAAGGATCGAAATACATATAATTAAATAAAATAAGACTTGATGAAAGAATTCCATGTCTTATATTTAATTGGGACATTGTATGGTGGAAGGATTGAATTGTCTTTGGTAACTATTTACTCAAAGGTTCTTTAATGATTAATGTTGAAATCTATATATATCCGGAAAGTCGTTAATCGCTAGGGAGGCTTATCCCTATTGTAGAATAAATATTATTTATTTAAATAAATTAATTGTTTAATTTATTTATTTAAATAAGATTAGAATTGTTTCTAATTGATTTATTCACAACCGGCTTAATATGGAGAACCTAAAGGGTCACACCATAAAAGGAAGAATAATTATTTAAGAAGTTAATGGCATAATCGTAATAATATGTTAAGTATATTTAATTTAATCTATGGTGATAGAATAAATTAAATAGCTTAATATTTATTATTTAATATTTTAGAAATATTAAATATAAATTAATAAGAGGAGTCTTATTAATATTATTACAATTATTATTATTTTAATTTCTAAAAGAGTTTAGGAATTAATTTAATATAAGTACTCTCATTTATTCCTAATAGGATTAGGAGGGAATATTAGTTAAAGGAGTTTAATTAATTATCCCTAATAAGATTAGGGAGCTTAATTAATTAAAAGAATTTAATTAATTAAATAAAACCCAATTTCTTAATTGTTAAGGTGGGTTGCCCACATCTATAAATAAGAGGAGTCTTATTATGGGTGAGGGGTTGTTGAC
Organism: Panax quinquefolius; assembly: GCA_020205615.1. Taxonomy (NCBI): domain Eukaryota; kingdom Viridiplantae; phylum Streptophyta; class Magnoliopsida; order Apiales; family Araliaceae; genus Panax; species Panax quinquefolius. Next base: position 57,240,228 of record CM035167.1, on the reverse strand, counting down.
TTTTTCAACATACGACATAATTCCAATTGTTGGGAGAGTACACCCTTTCTATAGAGATAGAAAAACTAGGGTTTGAGCCAATACCCCTTTTCTTGAATTTTCTTCTTCCTTGGTGGATCACCTCTAGAGGCCAAACATATGGGTGGCTAATGTTAATCTAAGGAAGGAACCAAACCCGGTGGATTCAAGTTGAACGCGAAAAGGATTGGAGGTGAACTTGTACCTGAGGAAGCTCGATCTTCAAGGGTATGATTTTATTCTTTATCTTTTCGTTTAATTAATAATTATGCATAAAGGGTGATCCGGGTATATGGTTTGTAAAATTTTTAAACTCTGATTTTATCTCGCTTCCGCATTATTATGCAATTTGATTGCGCACATGAATATTACAAACCTAACAAAAATGACTGTGTCTATTACATTCTTGCTATAACTACCATATCTGTCATAACTATTATAACTGCCGCACTCTCTTAAACTCACTATCTTAAGGGAGATTAAAACAAATATTAATTCCGCTAAGTTTTAATCATTATCAATTAACAAGTTAAAACGAAAAAGATTTTTAAATATCTATTCAACCCCCCCCCCCCCCCCTCTAGATAACTATTGTGCCTCCGGGAACTAACAGCTTTGTTTGGCAAAATACTTTTTAAAAATAAAGACTTAATATCTTTAAGCCTTGTTTGGGTAAAACCTATTTAAATTAATGACTTAACATTCATCAAGCCTTGTTTGGCAAAACTGAATTAAACTCCTCTAATTTATTTTAATAACTCATTTATAGTATAGTTTATTGTCACACTTTATTTAATTAAATTCTTATATTCAAATTTAATTAAACCAAAGCCAATAACAACTTATTAAATCCATTTATCACATAATCAGTATTACTAAAAATTATAATTTTCATTATAATTTTATTTAATAAATTTTAATAAATTAATACATCACTTTAATTGCCAAATTAAATTAAAAACATTATAATAATTCATTTTATCCCTATCAACTCTCTAATTTAATTATTAAATTAAATTAGAATATTATCTCAGAATAATTAATTTTCTTAACTCATAAATTATTTATTTAACAAATAAATAATCAAATCAAATCAAATTAAACAAATATTTATTTAACAATAAATACATCAATTAAAATATTTATATAATTCAATAAATATTTGGAATTACAATTTAAAATTCTGAATTGTTACAGAGGCCACTAGGTTAGCCCCCCTAGGGGTTGGCCCGTAGGGTTTAGCCACCTAAGGAGCTCTCCCCTCTTACATTTAACTTCTCCTTACTCGTTGAATCAATTGATTGGAATAAATGTTACTTCGCCGGAATATCCGAGCCAAGATCCTTGTTAAGGTGAAATGGTCCGGAATAAATTATTCCTCCTTGCGGTGTTGTCCTTTTCTTTGAGAATATCCGAGCCAATATCCTTGTTAAGGTGAAATGGCCCGGAATAGATACTTTCTCCTTGCGGTATTGTCTTTTCTTTGAGAATATCCGAGCCAAGATCCTTGTTAAGGTGAAATGGCCCGGAATAGATACTTTCTCCTCGCGGTATTGCCTTTTCTTTGAGAATATCCGAGCCAAGATCCTTGTTAAGGTGAAATGGCCCGGAATGGATGTTTCCTCGTTGTGGTGTTGCCTTTTCTTTGAGACTATCCGAGCCAAGATCCTTGTTAAGGTGAAATGGCCCAGAATAGATGTTTTCTCGTTGCGGTGTTGTGGTCGAAAAAAGAAATACTATAATCACCTAAAAAAATACATGAAATAATCACGAAGAATTGGCCAAACGAATAAAAAAAACAATGAAGACTGATAATTTTTTTAGCCGTATAAGAGAGGGATGGTGGTTCTCCCACGTGCCCTCGTCATGACATGAAATTTGGGCACTGGATTGATTCTATGGTCTCTAGTTCTTTACAACGTGATGGTGCTTTGATTATCAACTACATGGCTACTTACAATTGCGTCACAAATAAATGACTGTAATCATAAACTTTGTGGATATGTGAAAGCAGTTCAAGAGTTTATTTGGTCTCATGTTAGCTAACAACAAAATATTTTAGAATAATAGCACTGCGCTGCATATAATTCCAAGATTAATGAATTGAGTAGCTTACCAAAGGAGCAGTTCGTAGATAAGAAATTGCCAAGCACGCTGGCTTTAGTCTCGTAGTCGACCTCTTGGTTCTCTATGTCACAGGCCTCAAAGACGTCAGAGATACTATCCGTTTTCCCCCGAAGTTGTGGAAAAGCCTCTAACTGATTAAGTTATAATTAAGTTTGATTACAATCTTTAATGCTCAAATCGAAAATTTGCTTCATAAAGGGGACTAACTGGGGCGAAGAGGATTATTGCATACAGAGATAGTGGCGTTATAAGAGGGATGTGTGGTATTACCATGCATGATTATTGCATATATATATATATATATATAAGGAATCTGAAGGGAATCATGGAGATTATTGCATATATATAATATATATGGAGATTGATTACGTATTGATTGTGTGTGTGTGTGTGTGTGTGTGTGTATATATATATAGGGATTCCATCCACGAGTAACCTTGTTAGAACAACCCATTTTGGCTAGCCAGCTACTGTATACTCCCTTAAAAAATTTATATAAGGGCCAGACAGCCGTAGCGGCCGGCCAAAAAATGGGTTGCCCCAACAACCTATTGTCAATGGAATCCTATATATATATATATATATATATATATATATGCATTTGAATAGAAACACCTCATCCAGCAATATCCTAACTGAGCAAATTGAATAAATGGTTGTAGTGGCATATCATGCACATACCCTATCATACATATATCCCCCACATACTTTTCATATGATATTAAAAATTCTTGGGGATCAAACTATTAATTAATTAATATTTAATATACAATACCAAATCTATAATATATATATAAGTTTAAAAAAATTGTTAATCAACGTACCCAGTTGATAGAAACTTTAATATGTACGCTCTTGATATTTTTTTGGATGGTACGTATCATGCATTTATCCAACATGAAATGTAGTATAAAAATAACGTACATTGTCTCATACATATATAACACATTGTGTTCCAAGTACACTACCATCTCTCAGGATGTTTCCTTCATTATAGTGAGATGGAAGTTAGGTTATTATGATATCTTCTCCACCCTCGTGACACCCCCATCTCATCCTTGTTTCTCAACAATTTCGGCATCAAGTATCATCTTTGTTTGCCAAACATTGTTGTATACAAATGAGTTGTTACTCATTGTATATTATAGAATAATCACTACATCGGCATTTCCAATTTCATTCTTATTTTCCAAGTTGCAATCCAACTTACCCTTTGGACTAAAAAAATAAAAAATAAAAATAAAATAAATAATAATAATATAAAAAAATATTCAAATTCCTTCTTAATTTTATTTTATTTTCAAATTTTTGTGCTTCAATGATGATTGCACAAATCACCACAAGATCATTCTTCTCTCCATCTTACCATATTAGTAATTTGAACTTGGAAATTCTTCATACATTCTTTTTGTATCAATCATTCTGATATATCAATTTTTTTAGGCATCCATGAACTTACATATCATATTAATTATACTTCCCTTATATATATATATATATATATATATATATATATATATGAATGATTTTTAATAAGAATGATCCGATTTTATATAAAGAAAGATTATATTTTATTTTTTAAAATAAAATAAGATTTTATTTACTTAGTAATATATTTATATATATATATATATATAAAGATTAGTTTGATCTTGCCAGTCTCGAAAACGAAAAAATCTTAGAAAAGGTAACTCCTAGGGGAGCTCTTCCAAAGATATCTTGAGCATCTTTTATCAAATCTTTCCAAACCTTGCACAATCTTTGTTTCCTAGGAGTTACCTTTCCTAAGATTTTTTCGTTTTCAAGACTGGCAAGATCAAACTAAGCGGATTGTTCAGAAATTTGAAAGAGGGCTCAAAGACTCAAAGTAATTTGCACGATCGCCACTCCAAAGGTGTGACTCACGTGCAGGGGGCAAATTAGGGTTCACATACGACCTAAAACATTCATTGACAAACAGAAAAGTCAGAAATAAATGTGCGAGACCCGAGAGAAGCCTCCACGTGTCCCGAGGCAGAAGACTTGTGACACCCCAAAATTCGGGTACTTCATTCCCACAAGATTTGGTGTTCACTTAATAAAAACATTCATTTTTAACTACCCAAATATAATAAAATTAAACAATAAACCTTCCCATTAAAGGATTACATCAATAATTTCCAATAAAATCTCCTAGGTCATCTAACATTTAAATACAAATATCAAGTGCGAAAAATTAAATAACTTCATAATAACTAAAAACAAAGTCTGACAATATTAAAAGTCAGCATGTTTACAAGTCTTCAATACATGTTCATCTTTCCTTTCCCTTTACTGGTGCTAGGTACATCGACCTTCTCAACTTTAGCTGTAATAGTTATATAAGCAAGAGTAAGCAAACAATGCTCATTTGAAATGACAATGAATAAAACTTTATAACAACTGCCAAATAATAGGCTTAATAGAACTGAACAATATGCTCTATTAATGATAATCAAAATCTGAAATATATATATCTGAGGGTCATAAAACCACGAACTATGTCCATAGTTATAAGTAATTTTTCAACTTAAACTTTAACAGTCATAAGATTATAGGGACTCCTCGTACTTAGGAGGATCGGCCCTTCGTACAATGTATTGTGCACAAACATTTCAACGCTATATGTAAATTATCCCCTGTAACAAGGTTGTTCATCTGAGCATTTAGAATACAAGTCCGCCCCAAAGTAAGTTTGGTTTGGATACGTTTGAAGGTAATTTGGAATTCAACGAACATCAACTAAGGATTAGTTGAATAAAATACAATAACAATATGATATGGAACAAGTTATAGATGAATACAAAATTTGTAGTTTAGGGTCATGCTTTAGAAATGAACTCAAAGCATAAACATTAAATAATGTAACATACCTTGCTTGGACAATAATAAGCTAAGGTCGGAATGTTGCTTAGAATTGAATTATCAAGCATGCATAATAAATAGTGATTTGGAACGATAAACTTGCATGCTAGTAAACAAGTTAAAGTAAGGAACCTTCTCAAAGTAAGAGTTAGGTTAAATAGCTTTGCACGAATATACTTAAATTGTATAAATAGGATTATGAATAACTTGCTCAATAATAAACAAGGTAGAGTAAAGAAACTTGCATAATCGTAACAATAGAGTTAAAGATAAGAAAACTTGTTTAATATCAAGAGAGAAGGTTTAGAAACTTGCTCAACAAATTAAAGTTTAGAGTTAGAAAACTTGTCTTGTGTGTAAGCTAAACCGTAATAATTTGATTCACAATATCCTATATGTTGGGTTTCGGCACATAAAACGCAGCGGAAATTAAACAATTTAAAGTGTAATTTCGAAACCCTAAAACAGGATCCATACGAAACATAATAATTCAGTGTTTAGATATTATACCGATTATAGAATTTTCTGAAACGCTCCGAATCTCCAACGCAATTCCTCACGGTACTACGTCTCTACGGTATCCACATCGAACGCATTGAACCCCGCATCGATTCTCGCAATAAAGGAAGATGCGGTACTAGCCACTAAAGGAACAAGATTTTCGAACTTTTCTCTAGTCTCTCTCTAAGAGCGGATAAGGTTTGTGAGTTTATGATTGTTACCTAAAATGGTTGCTATATATCATATATATAGTAGTTAATAGGAATTAATCAAAACCCTAATCTAATTAAAATAAAATCCAAATTTATTTATTTATATTTATATATATATATATATCTTAATTAAGTCTTACTTAATTAATATACCTATATATAAATTATCCTATTAATTTAAATTCGTAATTTAAAATTCTATCAATCATATTGACATATTTAAATCTTTACAATTTAAATTAATTCCCTTTTAATTATGTTCTTTGTGTGTGACCCTATAGGCTATTATTACGTTGGCAATAATTTTAAAATCATATTATAAAATTATAAACAGTAAGCGGCATCTAGTAATGCATCACTACTATGTACCCAAGTAATAATAAGATCGATGGTTTGATGCAACCTTTTCGTGACCAATGTTTCAATGTAATTTAATCCTTTTAACCTTAATATCCTAGATTAAGCTCAAGTCATGAAATGTGTCATACTCTTCATAATTTAATCTGAGTTTTTCTTGATCAATGAGTAGACTATATGAAACAAATCACTATTTGAGCATGGCCATGCATTTCATAGTCCTACTCAATCAAGAGGCCTATGGATATCACCCCTAATACATAGGAGGGTTAAATTCCATCTAGATCACTCATATTCCTCACACGATTCATGATGTACCCAATAATCACCTTTATAGTCCACCCTATTAAAGGTGACCTTTGATGATATCAAAGTACATAAATTCTCGTGTAGTAATATAGTGATTTTAGGTCGGAGGACCATTACATCATTGTCACTATGAGAATCGTTAATGACACTTCGATGCTCCACATAGAATTCTCATGGTGGGTTTGTCCAGTACATCGTTCTCTAACACATACCTATGCATTGACTTAATATCTCATATATTTATGACCAATGAGATTTGGTCATCATTCAATCCACATACTAGTCTCAATGCATCATTGTTGTCCTATCAACAATGATACTCGACTAGGGACATTTAAGAGCAATGATACTAATTGTAATTATATAATCTCATGTTCAAGTCACATACTTGAAACTATATAAATTGTATCACTATTCTAAGGAATTTTATTATGTTAACATTTATATAACGCGGTAAATAAAACCATAATAAAATCATTCATTTATTCAATTAAATATAATATCAAAATGTTAAGCAATTATATCAAATAATTGGCCTCTAGGGCATAAACTCTAACAATATACACATATCATCATGAAATAATTAGTAATTACAAATACTCTATATATAAATAAGTATCTATTTCATGTATGGTTTGATTTTTAACCACATAGTCAAGTTACATAAGGAATAAAACTCGTTAATTATTAATAATGTACTCATTCTTAGCACTATAATACCACAATAACAAAAATTACATTTTTAAAAGTCATAATATTGCATCATATCAGCATTTACAGACTTCGTGTAAAGAAAATTAATTTTACGCCATTCTGCTAACTTAGGCGTTGGCGGCCCACAATTTACCGTGGGATGACAGCGGTGTTAAGGCGTTAAAGACGATGCCTAAGCCGAGCGATGGCGTTCATACGCCAAGTTTGGAGCTACGACACTGATTTTGGCGCTGAGGAGCCGAATTTATAGAACAGAACAAAGCTAAATTTTGGTTGTATCTTAATTTCTAACACTAATTTATCATGTATAACTTACATAAATTACACATAAACGTTACCCATCGTATATATATATACTGATTTAAAACAACTAAACAACAACTTTAGAAAAATTAAATCCTTGAATGACATGTTTTAAACCAAAACTCCATTTTTGACATTGTTTGACAAAGTTAACACTGTAACCACAATTATACACCAAATAAATTCATTCGAACTACGTTCTTTTTATTTCTTACCAAATTAACATATTCAAGGTTCAATTTCACAATTAGCTCACAATCAAATATTAAGTTTGGTACTCCTACAAGCCATGTTCATACATATATTCACTGTAAAACCATTTCCTTTCTTTTGGACGTAATTTAGCATACAATCATATATTTATATGTGTGTGTGTGTGTGTGTGCGCGGAGAGGCTCTAAAGCGAACTTTAAAAAGCGAACCAAAGACGAACCGTCATCTTTGGTGTCTATGGCGACGGTTCGACCCATCGCCAAAGACTACATGACTATGGCGACGGATCGAACCGTCGCCATAGACACCAAAGACGACAGTTCGTCTTTGGTTCGCTCTTTAAGGTTCGCTTTAGAGATTCGGACCAGATATATGTGTGTGTGTGTATATATATATATATATATATATATATATATATATATATATATATATATATATATATATATAACATTACAATTACATATACACATAATTTCATAACTAATTATAAAAATTTGGATTACAGAAAATTTTATAAAGACTTTATACTACAGTAAAAGTCAAGAACACAGAAAATTAGGAATTATGCCGTAAAACATATATATTAAGGTTATGTAACATACCTTCTCTTGCTTGGTTAACCCTTGTTAGAAGACTTGTAATTCACAGCACCTTTCTCTCCTCTCTATTCTCTCTAGTCTCTCTCAATTCTCTGTAATCTTTTCTGACAACTTCCCTTTCTTCTTAGGCTCAGGCTTTAGACCAAATACATTTTAATGTAAAATAACCTCAACTCAACGCACGCATTTTCAAACGTCTAAAACTGACGTCTTACTAATGTCCCTATTAAATTATCAGTTACTATAATTTAATATATATTATTTATTTTATTTATATTATTTATTATAATTAAGATTCAAAAATTAAAACTCAAAATCCATAAGGCTTTGTTTGGCAAAAATCCTTAAAAATTAAAGAATTAATATCTTAAATCTTTGTTTGGTAAAACTAAATTAAACTCCTTTAATTTATTTTAATAACCCATTTATAAAGATAGTTATTTGTCACACTTTTATTACCAAATTAAATCAAAACATTATAATAATCCATTTAATCCCTATCAACTCAATAATTTAATTATTAAATTAAATTTGAATATTATCTCATAATAATTAATTTCTTTTAACTCATTAATTATTTATTTAACAAATAATTAACCAAATCAAATCAAATTAAACAAATATTTACTCAACAATAAACACATCCATTAAATATTTATATAATTCAATAAATATTTAAAAAATATAGTTTAAAATTATGGATTGTTACAAAACTCGTGGAGGTGACTCATTTTGGGAATTGATTGAGAGATTGGATTGGTGGCTAGAAGGGCAGGACAATCTGAGCATTACTCTGATGACTAAGGGTAAATTTGGAATTTCCCCGAGGACATGTGCCTAACACATAACCACTCTCCAGAAAATCCTATAAATATCCCTTCCACTCCATTGGGAAAGGGGACCTCATTTTGGACTCTTGGACCTTTTGGAAGACTAAGAGACTTGGAGATTCTCTCCCAACCCAAAGCACTCAAAAAGGCTCTCTGAATCCTTGCTACCCTAATAAGGTTCTCGAATTCTAGGAGTTCTACCACGTGTCGTTGGAGTAATCGTTCATCTGTTCTTCTCCCCTCTTTAATTCATCAATCAATTCCGTACTATTCGTGAATTTATTTCATCCTCAATCAATACAAAACCCTAACCCTAGCAAAGTACGATTTTCTTGCCCACAATTATTAATTATTTAATAATATTTTAATCTAATATCATTAATTATTTAATAATATTTTAGTTTAACTTTAATCTAATATTATTAATCTTTTAATAATATTTTAATCATTTATTAAACTTATAAACAATTTAATTTAATTGTTTACCTATTTCACCTATTTAACATACATAAAATGCCATACACATAATATTTTATTAAAATGACCAAAATACCCTTATAAAATCAATATATTATATTAAAGGCCATTTTTCAATAAAATCATATTTACACATTTTACAATATCATATAACTTAATTTATCCATTTATTCATAACTTAAACACGACTATGAAAATACCAAAAAAAATTTATTTTTTTCTTTTCTGAAAAATATTAGTATATGATATTTTACTAATAATATATTTTTCCTGCAATTTTCCAATTTCGTTTAATATTTTTAAAGTATCCGAAATTGTTACATTTATTATAAATTATACTTTTGTCCAAAACTTATGAAATTTTCAGGGTAGTCTCTTGTTATGAACATCTAGGTCTTGTAAAAATTTCACATTTTTCTGAGTTGGACTCACCGAGGTATTTCAATTTACTTTTAAAATACCATTGTATTGCAAAAATCATAACTCTCATTCTAAACATCCAAAAATGCTCATCTTAGGACTGGACTTAGTTAACTTAACATACTATCATACCACAAAAACTCAGAATTTTTAGAACATCACAAGTAGCCGAAACAGCCCTTGACACAAACTGGCCAGAACATTTTCAACTTCCTGGATTTTGTTTACCCAGCAAACCTGTTTTGGGAAAATAGTTGCCATGGCTTTCTCATTTATCCTTTTTGAGTGCTACCGCTTGGGTTTAACAGTTAAATCATAGATCTAACACCCCTCTTTCACATATCACAAAAACGATTTGTAGATTTTAAATGGTGAGTGTTCAAAGTGGGTGGATATTAGGGTTATCTAACCCTTAAAACTAGTTTTTCTTTTCTTTTGTTTTTCAAATAAATCAACTCCCAAAAGGGTAAGATCTTAACATAAAACACCATTTAACAAGTAAATCTAGTGTTCTAAAGTTTAAAAACATAAGCTCATGTTTTGTTAAAAAAACAATCAAAATAAAGTACATAAACTAAGTTAGGGTTTAAGGTTAGAAACTTTTAAACCTTCAAGGTTTGTTTTCTTCTTCTTGCTAGGTGAGTTATGAATCTTGGAGAAATACACAAGATCTCCACCCTTTTCTTCTCCTTGAGTGGTCTCTCTCTCTCTCTCTCTCTCTCTCTCTCTCTCTCTCTCTCTCTCTCTCTCTCACACACACACACACACACACAGAGGAGGCTAGGGGGACAAGGCTAAAGATTTAGGTGGATTTCTTTTGATTTTGTGAGATAAAAAATTTAATCACGATGTGCTCAATTCTCTCTTCCATTTTTGCCCAACTCACCCTCCTATTCTCCCATTTTTTGTTTTTATTTAATTGCTTATTTAACTTATTAAATGATCTAGAAGATCCATTACATTTGGGCCAAAGTTTTGGGTCAAACCACTAATTATTTGGGCTTTCAATTAATTTATTTCGGCCACTAGAATTCACATAGCTCAACACATTTATTTTATATTACCCTAGTTATTTAATTAGGGTTTCTAGTCCACTTACTTTGGATTTTAAGTAATTACTCATATAGATTTAATTATATAAATCAATTAGAATTAGGTTAAAAATAATAAATAGGGTGAGATATATATTAAAACAAAACTCTTAGGTTAGTTTACTAGTACATATTTTAAATACTAGAATTCTCGAATAAATATAACCCTTAGGTTATTTAATTTACATACCTAATGTGTATAATTAGGTCATAAAGTTTTTCCTTTCCTTGGCTCACATATATAATCATTCAATCACTCTACATTAGTCACAAGTATTCACTTTATTGATAAATAATTAATACTCATATATTAGGCTAGACATAATTAATTCAACGTCTATTAAAACATCTTTATTTAGATTGCTACATTCAATAAGCCTTTTCCATTATTCACATTTAATTTTCCTATATTCTTTCAAATATCAAACCGTATAGGTTTTTCTTTAAAAATTAATCATACCTCTATTTCCAATCTAGCTTTTAAACTTTAACCTTTATTCATCTATTCAAGATCTTATTTATAAGTCTTATAAATTTTCGAGTTGTCACATTAACTTATTATTCTACAATAATTTTATTCCTAAATAACTATATATTAAAAATATAGGAAAAAAATATTATGAGAAAATAATAATTAATATTAAAAAGTGTAATATATATTATAAAATATATTAATAATTAAACTTTAATTACTAATTGTATTTAAGATAGAAGATCTTTGGTTAATCAATGTTAGAAAAAGTCTCACTTATATATACTTATTAAAATTTAAGTTACCTTTAAAAACAAAAAAAACTATGATGGTAACTTATTAATGTACAACAATTTTATGTCAAAAGATTGAAAATAAAAACTAAATATTAAATTTAAAACTATATAAATTAAATATTAAATTAAAAATAACAAAAAAAATAAACATATTACTAATATTTAATTGCAAGTCTTTGATAATTATTTTTTAAGCAAAGTTTATAATCATTTTATAACAAGTTAATTAAAATTCAAAAAAATATTTTATAATCATTATATATAAAATAAATAAGAAATTAAAAATTAAAAATAATTTATTTAAGAAATAAACTCATATTTCGAACGTAACACTCGGCTAGTATTTGTTAAAATTAGGTTATGTACTCCTGGATTATCCATAAGCCAATCATTTCCTGCAGAGATTATTTTTATTAGCGCCCTAAAAACTTGATAGCTAATCAGGATTGCATCTATTATTGTGGAAGTATATACATTGGCAAAAGAATGGGATAAACAAAGTTTTGGTCACTGTACTAGGGTCCGGTTTTTATTGTGGTTATCGAATTTTTTTTTATTACAATCGAATAACTGTACTCTCAAATATTACAAAATAGTCATTACTTAAGATTTCCGTCCGAAAAAACGGACGGAATGCTGACTGTGTAAATTGGTCTCTCTCTTTTGCCTACGTGGAGCACAGCTGCACAACTTCTTTTCTGTTGCTTAAAGTGGAGTAGTAACTTTTATTATCTTTAAATAATAATATTAATAATAATTTCAAAATAATAGTAATAGTAATAATAATAATTTTAAAATAATAATAAAATAATAATAATAATAATTTTAAAATAATAATAATTTCAAAATAATAATAATAACAATAACAATAATAATAATAATAATAACAATAATAATTTTTAAAAATTAAAAATTAAAAAAGATTATATAAATTATAAAAATATTTTTATATGAAGTGATGTGTATTTAAAAATAATATTTTTATTATTTTATTAATTTAAGTTATTTGAGCAAGGGTAAATTTGACAAATTATTTTTTATTCTCCATTAAAAAAAACAAATTTCATACAAATCAGAGGAGACGGACCCCAAATACAATTAATTTTATAAAAGTTAAATTTTTATAAAATTAATTTTATTATTATTATTTAAAATTATTATTATTATTATTTTGAAATTATTATTAATACTATTATTATTATTAAAATTATTATTATTATAATAGTATTGTATAATAATTATTATTATTATAATAGTATTGTATAATAATGTGTGTGTAGACGCATATTCATGAAGAGATGAAAAATGAATACCAACTACGTACCAAGCATGCGTAAAAATTAATTGTGAAAATAAACAGAAAATTAATTCAGCCTTAATTTACGTCTAAATATGCATGTAATCTTTCTTATAAAACTTCAAACACATGCAAGTACTTTTCCTTTCCCAAGTTGATGATCTATTTTGGTTGTTCAAATCCTTTTTTATTATTATTATTTTAATAATAATAATAATAATAAAAATACTATTAATAATAATAATAATAAAATACTAATAATAATAATAATAATAAAATACTATTAATAATAATAATAATAATAATAAATACTATTAATAATAATAATAATAATAATATATATAGAACTTGAGTAAAATTAATAGTATTGTATAATAATAATTTTAATAATAATAGTATTAATAATAATTTCAAAATAATAATAATAATAATTTTAAATAATAATAATAATAATTAATTTTATAAAAATTTAACTTTTATAAAATTAATTGTATTTGGGGTCCGCTCCCTCTGATTTGTATGAAATTTATTTTTTTAAAGGAGAATAAAAATAATTTGTCAAATTTACCCCAGCTCAAATAACTTAAATTAATAAAATAATAAAATATTATTTTTAAATACACATCACCTTCATATAAAAATATTTTTATAATTTATATAATCTTTTTTTAATTTTTTTAAAATTATTATTATTTTAAAATTATTATTATTAATTTTTTTATTATTATTATTTTAAAATTATTATTATTACTGTTACTATTATTTTGAAATTATTATTAATATTATTATTATTTAAAGATAATAAAAGTTACTACACTTTAAGCAACAGAGAAGAGAAGTTGTGCAGCTGTGCTCCAGTAGGCAAAAAAGAGAGACCAATTTGCACAGTCAGCATTTCATTCGTTTTTTCGGACAGAAATATTGAGTAATGACTATTTTGTAATATTTGAGAGTACAGTTATTCGATTGTAATAAAAAAAAAATTTGATAACCACAATGAAAACCGAACCCCAGTACAATGACCAAAACGTTATTTATCCCGCAAAAGAATACATAACTAATTGCTAAAAAATAGGGGTAGGGGGAGGGGGAAATCAACTAAAATTGTGTCACCTCTCTTGACTCTATCCTTCATAGCCGCTTCAAAGAAAATTGAAGTAGTACTAGCAAGGTACATTTGCCAGCTGACTTGATATTCCAACTCCATTCTGGTCAACTATAGCATGTATGCCCACGAAAAATCAAAAGAATATCGTCACAACTTCCATGGTATAACTATATCGATGTTGTTAGAAATAATGAGCATCTCCATTACCAGCATGAGCGTATTCTGGTTCCCGGATGGAGAACAAAAATAATTGTTTAGCTGCTTCTGTGTTGGTCTTTTCACCACTACAACCAAAATTTTGGGCGTCAAAAACCTTTGATTTAAATCTTCCTATTTTCCAAGGGTTTTCTGCATGTATCCATATCTCATTCTTTCGAGTAGTTTCTCTTTAGTTTTTCTTTTCTTGTCCATCTTTAACCTATATCTTTCTTCCCTCTCTCTTTCATATACGCCTTGCCAATATACTTCCCCTGTTAGGGGCCATAACCACATCTTTCTTGGATGGTCACCATCATCTGCAGCCTCTGCTAGGTCCTCGTCCATACTTTTCAATAAAGTAATGTTGAAGTACTTGGGCCACATAAATCTTCTTCGATGTTCAACAGGGTGTTGTTCTTCCAAATAGCCGGTATGGGGATCCATGTAAAACATTTTCCTGGCACTATGATACGCCCAAACATTGACCAGGAGTTCCAAAACACGACAGTAGCAATGCTTTTTCTGGCGGTTGAAAAAAAAATGAGAAAAATGTTCTTTTTGTTTTTACAGTTGTAACTAGTAGGTAGTTTAGAATCTAGAGCTTACCTCAAGCATCGAGACACCGAACAAACAATGAGTGGTCTTGCTTGAGTTCGAGTTCAAACTATCGAGTGAATCAGCGAAAATCCTGTTGTTCATTTGGAAAAACAATCAATTATCGGATTAATGATCAACCTGACTATATCTGATATAACCAGTTATGATTGTAGAATAGGTTGTAAAGACAGCAGACTTTTCTCCTTGTGTACCTGGAAAACATTATAAACTCTACAAAGGAAGGGGTAGGCATCACCCAGCTGTGCAAGGCAGACCAGTGCCCACCATCTTCAGGCATTGGTGGAAGAGCTTCCACATGTGATGGCAAGGCATACATCCGGCGGAATGCATCTTCAAAGGCAGTTCTGTATGCATTTTGAAACCAAAAAATATATAAATAGAATATTGAATGAAAAGAGAAAGGGAAAGAAGGGAACATCTTATAAAGTACTTTCTGATAATTTATCAAGAATAGACCACGTAGTTAGTGAACAACATTCACAAGAAAATTGGGGAAGGGGTAACATGTTATTAATGTCATTATGGTCAGATACAGAAAGTATTGCATATACTTTCTTTCTTTTCCTTTATGGAGAAGAGTGAGGCCAGGGGTGAGTATGAGAGGAAATTATTGACAATACCAGTCATAACATGTTAAGGTTTTGTGAAGTTATTTAGTTGTTTTTTTGGCTAAATTTGTTTGTATGAATTGAAAGGGAACCAAATGCATTGGCTAAGGGGCATACCCCCGATCTATAGTTGGGTCATATAGAGACAAGCCAAAAGATGAAACAGCTATAGGAGAAGTGATAGAACACAAATCAAAAACAAAATTATAACAGCCAGTTATAGTAATATTGACAAAAATTTGCAGCCATAGTAAACATATTAGACTGAGAAAGTCTAGATATGGATAGTGTCATTTGCAAGTTGCCTAGGAGGAATGAACTGATCCCGGTGCAGTTTCATATTGCGAGCTTCCTAGATCTTGTAGTAAGTGGCAGCTAAGGATAAATATAGGATATATTTAGATAGCTTTCTTCCCTGATACTGAGTGATAAGAGTCTATTAAAGCAGTCCAGTAGGATGGGAAGTTGTTCCAGTTGCCCAAGTCAAAAGTAGCAGATAGGACAATAGTAGAGTAATCACAAAGGAAGAACAAATGCTCAAAAGTCTCTAGCTGCTTGTGGCATAGCACACAAGTAAGAGGCCTGCCATTGGAGTAGTGTCTAGTAGTTTCCTATATTATTACAAGTGTAATTTCGTTCCCGTTATATTTTCAAACTTGTAATTGAATAAGGAGGAAAGCAACCAAAGTGAAGATTGGATCCAATTCCTACGAGTACCCCTTTCAATAAAACTTTATGAAAGTGGAAAGAAATTAAAGAAAGGGAAGTCAGGAACTCGAAAGAGTATAAGGTGAATAAAATGTCACTTCTGCCAAAAGGGTGGTACCTAGAGCATTCAAGGTGTCTCAGCAATATACTAGAAGCAGAGTGAATATTAAAGTGGTCCCGCAACTCATAACCGCTGAATGCATTTGGAAATTGAACCCTATAGACACAAAAGTAAATAACACAAAGGTAACAGGAACTCTATAAGGAAAAAAAGTATATTAAAACAAAGGTATGAATCTTCAGGAAACTGGCTCAGTTCATTGTGTAGATAAATATAAACACAGGTAACAGAAGGAAACATAACGTGCTATCAACAGCTGCCATAAGCTTTTAAAAAAAATAATTTTATTTTGAAAGTTATCATCAGAGATGAAATTCCAAATTTCCTTGACGCGGAATAAATAATCTTTTGACACTGTGTTTTGGGGGGAATTGTACCTTTTACTATCGGAATTGCACATATTACTACTATATCAACCCATCACGCTGTTTGGCTATAATTTCTTTATATGTGAAATTAGTTGCATTATAGTCCACCTTTACGATTTATCTTACAATATATAGGAGACTGACCCGTGGCCATAGTTGTCTATGGAATCTTATCTAGCCAATCCATCTACAGCCATCCATCGTGAGATCGAATGCTTTGTATTTAGTCGTACAAAATGGCTTTGTTGCATATCTCAGACAATAAAGAGCTGAAGTTACCACCCGACACATTATATCTTGGAAGTGGGCAAAAATGTATGTTCAACTTTGACGAAATCGTCCGGCATATTGTTTGTCTTGTCCTCCATATAATATGTGAGACGGTTAAAAGAGTTGACTAATACAGAATGTTCGATCTCACAATAAACAACTACAGATGAGTTGTTTTATAAAATTCCACAGACGACTATTGGATGTAAACATACACACACACACACAAAACACAATTAGTTCCAAGTTGCTGGAAATAAATGTGGTGAGGAATAGGAAGCACAGTTAAGAGCTGCAAACATGTTCTTCTGTAAAATCCTAACTGAATAGTTCAAACAATCTACTGATGTAGAATTTTCCAGAGTCTGAAACATAATGGTTGAAAGATGAAACAAGGGAAGGACTAGAGACAACTGTTCCCTTGTGGTTTCTATTTTATGTTTTTAATCACAGAACAAATGAAGTGGTCTCAAAAATAACACATGACCAATCAAAAAAAATTCTTGAATCACTGAAACAAGAAAGTGAGAAACGAATTACCCTTTTTTTTTCTTATCTTTAAGTAAAATATTTTGATCAAGACCAGCAAGACAGAATAACAGAAGAAGATATAACTACATGACTTGTGCAAACAAACTTGTAAAACCACCTGCAGTTTCCTCCATTTATGATGTCACACATGGACCAAAAAGTAAGCACATCGTTGCTTCCTGCAAGTCCATTATCCATATCCAAGCGTGCCCAGAAGTATATAGTGTCCCCTTTAGCTTTCTCTTGTATTGTTTCTTCCAGAGCCTTCTCAGCTTTGGCAGACAAAGAGACCTAAAAAATATATTTACTAATCAATATATATGCATTCACATACATACCAATCCACACATATGCATAAGTATATTGGTAGAGTCAAATTTTCAGACGGCAAAACTATTTAAAGAAACTTAAATTTCAAACCAAATACTGATTGAGGATGGTATAAATTTAACTGAGAAGATTTTGTTCCTAAACCATAAAAGAAAATCCATCCACGTCAGACTTACCTTTCTACCAGCAGCACGCCATGATTGATATCCAATCCAAGGCCTCTTGTGAATGTTATCCACACTATTTGCGATGGCAAACATGCCTCCAATCTCACAAAGGATATTCCGGTAATATGTATCATTTAAGAGGGGAAGCTGGCCAACTGCATCCACATCATCTGATCTCAATCTTCGTGCTCTTGTAGACTACCAAAGTCGAACAAAAATTAGAACGAACAAACCAACATATTCAAAAGCCAAAAGGAATAACAAATAAAAAAGAAAAGAGAACTATGGGAGTCGGAAGAAATTTATGCAGAAGATCTATAAAAGAGTAAATAATTTTCTTACAGGAAATATTATCTACAAATGCTATTACAGTAGTAATTAATCTTTAGTGTGGTACTACTGGCAGAGGGTTCAAATAAAATAATGTTGGCTCTGGCTGAGGAACGAAAAGATGGATTTTGCTGAAAAAGTAAACACAAAATAATCTAGATCAAAGGAACTCACAAGACTTAGTCCACGATACAAAGAACCATGGTGCAAAAATGGCCAAGACCCTGATCCGTCATAAATCTCATATATGCATAAAGGCTGTCCTGTCCTTTCTAGTTCTCCTTCATCCCTTTCATTTGTTTCAAACTTAATCTTTTCCACTTTTCGAGCATTACGATATAGTTCATCCCATACACCATACTCCTTCCCCATTCTTTCCTCAATCTGTACAACTAGCAAGGATAATGCACTTAAGATGACCTTCTAACAAAGCCAGCCACAACAAATAAAAGAGAAAATGAAACAGGAAGTTGATAACAGATGGGGGCACTGGAGGAGGGGGAGGGGGAAAGAGAGAGACCCTAGCAAATGCCGTACTTGGAATATTACCGTACCTCCTCCATTTCTAGCATCTGAACTTCTTCAGAGCTTTCAATTTCAGTCAAAACATCCCAATCTAGCTCAGTTGGAATATCATCTGCCATAATCTCAGCTTCACTCTGAGAGATGTTCTGTACATGATTGAACTTGGTCATTCCGTCCTCAAGATCAGAAACGACGCCAGAAATTTTCAAATACATAGTCTTCGGATCCAAATTCACCATATTCCATTCCCATACACCCTGTTCAAGCTTAGAAGTTTGGCCTGGCAGCATAGCATCAGATGGAAAAGCAAGAACATTCTCCAGAAGCTTTGCATAACCAACAATGCATTCTGAAGCTAGCATGTTCTTAGCAACCAACCTTCCCGAGGAAGCAATGGAATGGGCATACTTCGAAAGTTTCCCTTTTGATATCAAAAGGGAGAAAGATGTCATCAGAGCATCAGGTTTATTCTTGGAAAATATCATCGCATGAACTCCGTCAACAACCTGAGAATGTCACGACTCTTTTAAGGGCAATAAATAAAAGCCTAAGACCTCAGATCTTAATCTAAAAACAGTACAAATTCAAAGTCTACAATTGATGATAAACTCACATATTTTTTAATGACAGGATAATCAGGTGCAATTACAGGGATCCCAAATGTCATGGCTCGTGTGAGTAATGGAGGAAAACCTTGTTCATCTTGGGATGAACCATAGAGAACAATATCAGCCATTAACAACATACCATTTACATCATTGTCTAACCCATAGTGCTGAACAGAACCGCGATGAAGTCCCATATGACTAGCAATATCCTACAAATGGTCAAGTATCACTATTACATATATATCTAATATAAAGAAAATGTTTTCACAATGTTTCCAAAATCCAAATTAAGATGACTGCATTCTATGATAGTATCTATAATGTTAATGATCAATATAAACCTTCGCATATTCATCTAGGCTACATTTTTCCTTAATGGTGTCCTTTCATGCTACTAATCTCTTGCATTATAATTTTTTTTATAGGAGAAGCTGAAGAGTTGATTACAGAGCAACTTCTTTATACAAAATAAAATCAAGAATTTCTGCTGGCCAGTGTCTGTCCATAGTCTCGCTTAATTTTCAATTCCTCTCTGACGCTCATCACTGAAAACTACTCTTTAATTGTTTCTTTCTTTTGTAAAACTTAATGAATAAATAAAAATTACTAAAGAAAAGATACATTTCCACTAGATGGTCTGACATTTGTTTAGGTAGCAAAATCCTTTGTTAACTCTCAGGTTAAACATAGAACACTGTGCAACAAATAATTGCTTTTTTCTTCAGACAATTAATATATTTAAGATTTAGTAAAATAAAACTTAAAAAAGCACTTTTAGAGTTAGCATTACTGCAGGATCTAGTTCAATAGCAGAAGTTAAACATTAGAGTTGGACTTGGAAGATTGAAATAAATACAATAATGAACCATTCAATTTGAACTTTCATTCTAATTCTAATTTTTATCTTTTATGTTATACATATTGAATTAATTGTGTTGTTTTTATAATTTGCACAAGAAAGACATACTAGCAAACAGTTGTATACCTGTAAAGCATCATTATATCCATCAGTGGAATTTCCACATAAGAAGACAAACTTAAATGACACTCCATTATCTTCTCCCCTTGCATATGTCAATAACAGGGGGCCAATATTATGCATTGACACAGCATAATCCCATGATAGATCATTGTAAAAGAAAGAGCTTCCAACAACCAGAACCACCATATCTTCAATACTCAATCCCTTCTCCTGCCTTAACTGTGGTTTGGAGTGGGTTCTACTATAGCTTTCTGCAGCCCACACATCCACTGGTGATCCAGGAATCACAAAGAAGTTTCCAGGGTCAAGCACACTATATAACATCTGATACAGGAAGGAATCATAATTTAGAAACAAATTAAGAATGCCTAGTACACCACTATCAAAAAATTGTTAGTGGAAGTGGCAAGAGACTCGAGAAGCGCAGGGGGGAGAGAGAGAGAGAGAGAGAGAGAGAGAGAGGTGGCAGCTTTACCGGCAATGAAAAATCTGGAAACACAACAACATCTGCCCTACTAAAAGCGTTCTTCCAGTAAGAAATGAGATGTTCCCAGCCCAAATCCACATACACAGAAAGGCGATTTGCAAGGGTTTCTTCTTGAATTATCCAAATAAGTGGCACAGAGCAAAATGGCTCCTGCATAAGGCTGCATAAATATAAAACTCACAAACCATAGCATTCACTTCTCAAACTAACACAAAAATAATAGTGTCATACTTTGTTATATTTACTCATTTTTCTCTTTCTTTTTTCTTGGAGTGAGGGGAAGGCTAGGGAGTGGGAAATTAACCGAGGCAAATTTAAAGTGGTGTTTGAACATTACATAACTTCTTCATGGGCAAAAGATATATCGAGCTATAAAAAAGTGATAGAGGAAGAACTTGGTCTCCGTGGTAGGATACGAAATTTTTCTCAAATAGGGCGGATTTTAACTAATTTTAAGTGATAGAGGAAGAACTTGGTCTCCAGGGGTGCATCCAAAATTTTTTCTCAGGGGCGGATTTTAACTAATTTTTTTGTTGAAGTTGAATAAAGAAAACTTGAACTAATCATTATATTAACTAATCATAATAATGTTTACAAATTGTTTAGTAGTGGCGGAGAATGGAAATGTAGAAGTAGTGGCGAAGCCAAGGAGGCGAAGATATAGAAGACAGAAGTAGAATGAATCTACGTTTGTCTGTACTTGTATTTAGATACGAATGGCAAAAAAACACCTTTATCCCTCTATGGTCGTCGACTTGTAAACAATTGTCCACTCAATTTTAAAAATATTCAATTGGCCCATTGTGCTTTTTAAAATTGAAAATTCAGGCCATTCAGTCCAATTTTACTCACAGACGTTAAAAACTAAGATGTGATTTCCTACGTGGCTTTTTTTAAAAAATAACAAAATACGTGAATTTGCTGATGTGACCAATTTCTGATTTGCTGATCTTGCTTGACCCACTTGAGCCAATCACTCCAAGACCCAAATAAGAACCTCCAAAACTGGACTAAATCAACCTTCATTAATCCTTGTCTGGGCTTCACCTCCTACCTCCAAGGTGCCACCTGTAACAATGGCCGCATCTACAAACTCTCTCTAATCTCGCTCTAAGAGGCTCCATCTCACCTTACCTTGCTAATTGCACCAATCTCCAAACCCTAGACCTCTCCTCCAACTCCCTCTCTGGCCCAATCCCCACCGACCTCCAGTTCCTCGTCAATCTCTCCGCCAACAGCCTCTCCGGCCAAATCCCGCCGCAGCTCGCCCTGTGCGCTTACCTCAACGTAATAGATCTCCACGACAATATCCTCAAGGGTCCCATCCCTCAGCAGCTAGGTCTCCTCGTTCGGCTTTTTGATGTGTCCAACAATCGGCTCGCCAGCTAGATTTCGGCCACACTTGGGAACCGGAGTGCCAACTTGCCGAGGTTCAATGCGACGTCATACAAGGGAAATAAGGATCTTTATGGGTACCCTTTGCCGCCGATGAAGAATAAAGGGTTGTCGATTTTAGCCATTGTTGGGATCGAATTGGGAAGTGGGCTCTTGAGTTTGGTCCTCAGTTTTAGTGCAGTGTGTATATGGTTGAGAGTTACCGAACACAAAATGGCAGCTGATCAAGAAGGCAAAATTGGTTGGATTTGCTGAATGCTTTGTTAACGAGAAAGAGGAGACAAAAAAGAAAGAAAGTGGGAAAGAGGAGAGAGAAAATGTTGCTCAAAGAAGACAGGGAAGAAGAAGACATAGAAGAAGTCAACATTCAAAAATCCATGTGTTTTGTTCTTTTTATTTTAAAGCCACATAGGAAAATATGCCAGATTATTTGACGTCAGTTAGCAAAATTGGACGGAATGGCCCAATTAAGAAATTTTAAAAAGTTCAGTGGGTTAATTCCATTTTTTTAAAGGTCAATGGTCAAATACTTATAAGTCGACAACCACAGTGGGGTAAAGGTGTTTTTTGCCGATTACGAATGAATTTTTTTTTCCCCCTCCAAGTTTAACTCTTCCGTTAATCTGCCCCCTTAAGTTTATTCACTTACATATTTGTCATTTCCCATATACCTATAAAAAAAATCCAGCAGGGGCAGCCGCCTATACTGCCCCTGAACAAATCTGCTCCAGCTTTTATATTTATAGGTAAACCATAGGAAACTTCAGTATACTTTAGTCTCCTTGCGGTGTATATTAAACGTACAAAACTTTCATCGCTTACATTTTTAGCTTGTCATACAAAAGTGGGTTTGACGGTTTGACTTTAACATTTTGGTAGAGAGCAACAAGGGCGGATTTGTTCAAAAGCAACATAGGCGGTTGCCCCTACTGGATTTTTTTTTAATAGGTATAGGGGCAAGAGCAAATATGTAAGTGAATAAACTCAAATGGATATATTAATGGAAGAGTTAAACTTGGAGGGGACAAAAAAAAATTCATTCATATTCTAAATACAAGTATAGAAAAATGTAGATTCATTCTACTTTTGTCTTCTATATCTTCGCCTTCGTGGCTTCGCCACTACTTCTACATCTCCATTCTCCACCACTATTTCACAATTTGTAAACATTATTATGATTAGTTAATATAATGATTAGTTCAAGTTTTCTTTATTTAACATCAACAAAAGAATTAGTTAAAATTTGCCCCTGAGAAAAAAATTTGATCCACCCCTGGAGACCAAGTTCTTCCTCCATCACTTAAAATTAGGTAAAATCCGCCCCTGCTGAGAAAAATTTCTGGATCCGCCCTGTATAAAAGCAGTTAGAATCAACTCTTCTCTGATTGAGGATTTTATATCATTTCAAGTTAGTTGGATATAATTATTAATTGAATCTAAAGCCAGGCCCAATTCAGAATATACATAAAATCAAAAACTAAATTTAGATTATCTTAGTTTTTAATGTTCTTATGCATGGACACGACCTGAGCATGTTCTTCAGTCATAAGGTACAAGTCACCAATCATGTTTAAGTAAATGTGCACTTAAATGGGACCCCTCGATAAAAAAATTAAATACTTAACTTATTCATGATTAGAGACTTGTCTATATGTACCAAAGGGCACGTAACCAAGTCAAATGCTTTTCCATAAATGTTTTAGGCACATCAAGTCAATAAGCCGAATATATTTCAGCAAGTAATATGCATTCAAAACATTGTTTATACTCTATAAAAATGACAGGAAGAAATGCTTTGGCACTAATGGCAAACCAGCACATACCTTGAAATGGCATCTTTTGCTTCAAGAGAGTCTACAATAATACCTTCAAAACTACACAAACAAAGCAAATATGATTCTTCAGAATCAAATTAGGCAAGTAACAAAAACACTGATCAATCTAATTCAAGTCAACTAGCACACCAAATGATAATACATACATTGACCAATCAATGTGGGGATAACTCTTGGGACTTAATATTGAGACTCGACCTCCTATCTTGTCCCACATTGATCGTGCTTCACCATCCTCGATTGCATATATCTGAAAAGAAGCGTATGACAATGCAAAAGAGAACATTATTTAGTAAATCTAAATCCATAAAATTTTAATAACAATCATCTAACCAACTCTCATCAAGAACTGAGAACATAATAACCACAAGCTACTACTGGTATGTATATCTAGCCTCCCAAAGCAGAAAGAGCAAGGTCCCAGTTAGTAGAGCCTGCATCTATGATCATCGAAAAGGAATAAGTTTATGCAAGAAAATCCCAAGAATCCATTTACAAGGGTGCACTAGATGATTCCGGCGAAACTAAAGTAATTATTCATGCACCTAATTTATGTACCTATTATGTAAACCGTTACATCTTTTAAGTTGAATTGAAAACCACACCCTATTCTTTTAGCAAAAGCATTATTGCAAAAAGATTTGCACAAACAACTAACATAGAAAAAAATAAATTTTTTAATCAATATATAGGAGACTCCTTTTTAGGTGAAACTAAACAGCCCCCAGCTTATGCATAGATTTATCTTAATACTCCTCTATCCCACATTATTTGAAAAAATTTATTTAGAGCGTAATGCATGGATTTTAAGACGTGTCAAAAGTATATATTTGAATACTATATTTTTTAAAGAATTTATAATATAATTAGAAATATAACATTTGAATATATTAAAATATAAGAATATAATATCTAGATATGGTTTCAAAACATTTTATAATCCGTGCCGCACACTCGGAAAAAAAGAGTTGCAAATCATGTGAGACGGAGGGGTATATTTTATGAATTTATGGTTAATAAATGGCACCTGCTTCCTACATAAATAGTTTACACACTTATTACCACCAACAACGAACAATGAAGATTATATGGAAAATTATACAGAAAGAAAATGTAAGTTATGTGACAGAACCTTCAAAGAAATTTACCTTAAGCATATATCCCAGCCCCTGCAAGTTCTTTGCCACAGTAGACAACATCAATGTTGGGGGATCATTCTTCATTTGTCCTAAGATCTTACAATTATCACAACATGGCATTATTGAATATACAAAGTTTGATCACTTCAATACGCAAACATAAATACATAGGTGGCAAAGAGGTCAAAAAACATTTAAGGGGAAAAGTAAAATAAATAATTATTTACATAAATACATAGGTGGCAAAGAGGTCAAAAACATTTAAGGGGAAAAGTAAAATAAATTCCTTCAGGGTGCAGAATATGTAACTGACTGATGCTAATGCAGTTAAACCAACACACCAGGCTTCATTCAAACATTTGGCAAGTAGATATGGATGCTATGTAGCATAAAACTCATAGCTACTGAATACCCAGAATTTCTTTCATGCTTAGTTGTGGTATTGGGTATGGGGGTTTTCAGAAGAGACGGTTAGATATATCGCTATCGATTGTGGGGTTCTTTTCATTGATGTTCTTTAAGTTTTTCCACTTGTATTCTAAGACTCCTGATGTAATATCCGAATATTTACGAGGCTAGAATAAGAAAATAAAAATTTTCCGAAAAAGACGCGAAAACACTATTCATAAAACGTAAAGTCAACTTTGGGATGTATAGGTTTTCCCTTGATTAGTTAGTAGGCAAATGAGACTTTGTTTCCTAAAATGTGTTGTCCAAAATTGTGTGGTGTGCGACTCACTATGGTGGGGTGGATTAAGGCCCTAAATACCCTAAGTCTTGGTTTCCTATAAATAGAGAGTTAAATTCATTAGTTTTTCACCAATTTACAAAGCAAATTTCAAGTATTCAAAGTTATAATCTAGAATTAGAAAGAGATAGCTCTTGTGAGTTAAATTAATTTCAAGATTTGCAAAGGATTAGTTAAAGCTTGTAACTTCAAGAGGTGTTACTCTAGTGGTTATTATTTTCATCCTTCTTTATATAATTAGTAAAAATATATTTTTATAAGCAGTTACTATGTTCGATTTTCTTCAAGTTTCTTCAAGTATTTAGTAAGAATATTCATTTTACAAGCAGTTATAATGCTCAATTTATTTTAAATATAGATTGATGAATATTCATTTTATAAGAAATTATAATGCTGAAATTATATCATGTATCGTACAAGTCTTATTTATAAGCGGTTATAATACCCGAAATAAAACTTAAAAGATTTAATCGTTAAATGCTTAATTAGTCTACATAAACTTATAATGGTGTAGGATTTGAGACGAGCGTTTAATCCTTAATATATAATCTGTAAAAGATATACGAGGCAAGTCTTCTAGCTCTTATTTGATTATGTGAGCAAGTTTTCTATACTAAATCTATGTGCAACTATTGCTAAGCTTGTTCACATGTGATAGTTGATATGTAAAAGTATATGTATGAAAGCCTTATGTGATTTTAAGTAGGATATGATGATTGAATGTTAATTGTTTAATGATATGTTATGTTATATATGATTATGTTCTATCATTAAGCATGAGTTAACATGATTGTTAACCGAAAGTCAAGTCGAGTCAAGCATGTTAAAGTTTATATGAAAGCATAAATTGTCTATGTGTTATTAGATAGACTTGTTGAGCCGTAGTGCTCATTCTTGCGAATAAAACTTTTTTTTTGCAGTTAAAGAAGAATGATAAGAAGATCATGAACGTAAAGAAGAAGCGTAGATTAAGTTTCATGTTTTATGTACTTGTATTTCTATTAAGTCATGATGATTTCTGTAATACGAATAAGCAAACCATGTAATCGAAGATTAAATTAATAATATCATGTTATTATCATCAAAATGGTGTTATGTTTTTAATTTGATATAACTTAGAATTGTTAAAGATCTATTAATCTGAGTGAGAGTATTGGTAATATGGACTGATCATGTTATGCCGATACTCTAAACTTCAGATAAATAATAAAACATTAATACAATGTTGATAAAAAAAACTATATATCTGAATGAGGATATTGAATAACATTGTGAGCGCTATAAGAACAAAGATTTAGCATCGATGAAGAAACCAAATTCATTGCAAGGTTCCTCTGTTCCAAGTACAAGTGTGTTATTAATATTGTGAATGTCAGATAAATAGGAAATATTGATATGAAGAGATATCTCTATAATGATAAGTATCTAAGTTAGGGTATTAAAAGATATTGGGAGTTCTGTAAGCACCAAGGTTACACTAATGAGCGCCGGTAAGATGCCAAAATTACCGGAATGCGCCCCTCTGTTGCCAAGAAAAACTTTATTATTAATCCTGTGAACCTTAGATATATAGAAGTATACAATGTCTGAATTGTAAGGTTAAAAAAATTAACCGGTATATATGGTGTTATCCATGTATACGAATATAAGTTACAAGTTGATACTTGTAGAAAGAATGAGATCGAAATCAAGTTAAGTTAAGATCCAGGATAAAGTTAAGGAAATTTATAATTTTATAGTCTGTAATAGACTAATTCAATCAATATGATTATGGGATCATGGGTTAAGTTACGAAAGATGTAGAGTTAACGTCGACCCTTGTTCGGGCGGTCAGCGCTCGAATTCGGGGGCATTACACCTGATCCACCTCTGCACTAGCTTTTTGATTTAAATAAAAAGTATTGCAACTTCATACAAATCACCTGGACTTAAATCTCTTGAGTGCATTACTTCAAAAACAAAGATATTGATGCACCATTGAATAAATACAAATGTATTAAGTGTAGGCTTTACTAATCTTGAGCCTTGGGGGAAAAAGGAAAAAAATACAGCAAGACCCTTTTTTATTTTACCTTATTTTTTCTTCTAAAACTAAGGAAATGTCAGAGAGATTGATCACTGAGATAAAGCGGAAGCACTCAACTACCTAAACCAAGAAGTGCACACTTGTTATGGTTACTCAATGTCAATGTCGGGGGATCATTCTTCATTTGTCATAAGCTCTTACAATTATCATGACAAGGCACGATTAAATATACAGAAGTTTGATTACTTCAATGCACAAATATGTATATAACTAGTTACATAAATACACGGGTGGCAAGGAGGTCAAATAAGAACATTTAAGGGGGAAAGTAAAAGAAATTGCTTCACGGTGCAGAATATGTAACCGACTGATGCTAATGCAGTTGAACTAACACACCAGGCTTCATTCAGACGTTTTTGAGGTAAGTAGATATGGACACTATGTAGCAAATAACTCAGAGCTAATGAATACTCAGAATCTCTTTCTCGCTTCATTGTGGTATTGTGTATGGGGGTTTTCAGAAGAGTCGCCGTTAGATATATTGCTAGGGGATAGAGCATCGGATGTTGAAAGAAAGATCTCGGTAGCTGGAAGGTGTCCGAGTCAGGCAGGTCGACAGAAAGAGTCTGAGGAGTGTGTGGTTGTGAGTTGAGAAACGAGTTTATGTAGACAGATGCTAGTTTTCACTAGCTCTAATTATAATTCTAATACTATCTACTCCCTCCATTCCATAAAAAATGCTTAAAGTACATATTTCACACAATTTATGAAAAACAAAATTATAGGAGAGAGTACAAGTTATTTCCCATTTTACCCATAATGAACCCATGTAAGTACACTAAATATTCTCTCTATATTTCTAAAAGTAACTTAAATACTTTTGAGGGTAAAATAAACGATTTATTTTATAATATAATATTTTGAACCGTGTACTTTAGACATCTTTTCTGGGACAAATTTTTTTTGTACTGCAGTTATCTTTTGTGGGACGAAGGGAGTATATATTACTTTAGTTTACTGTAAGTCATACTATTTATATGAAACCCCTAAATTTCTAAAGCCACCATAAGAAAGACCACTATAATGTGTTTAAAACTAAAACGCCCCTCTTGTACCCATATTTATCCTCGGGCAGTATCCATCCTGATAAACCAGTAGCCCGTTTAGATTGTCTCAACCATGCAGTTTTTAATTTTACTATTATTTATAATTTATTGTTTTTTTAATTCGTTTATTATTATAGCAGATAGAGAGTTCATACAACTAACCCCAAACCCTACATGAAAATAAGATCATATAGGCCATAGGATAGTCTCCATTTATACTGGATCTAAAGGCCATAAAAGACTATAAAATTACATCTTGATGTAGGACAACGTGGGGAAAAGGTATAATGGGATGTTTTGTTGGACGGAAATGGGGCAAAATAAAATGTTAATTCCAACCAAACATTCCATTCCAATGTTCGATATCCACAAAATGATACGGATGGCCATTCTGTCAGAATACCCATTTCACTTATGCATTTGAAAAAAAGTTCCTTGGGGGGGCTATGGAAAAGGGATTCCGTCATTACACGAAATGGGTCCAGAAAGATTTTGATACTCTGTAAAGGAATTTCTCTCAAAAAAAATTCACTCTAATTTTTTTCACCAAAATTTCTCCCTAAATTGGTCTCCAAATATTTTTGTCACTATAAATAAAATTTCCTCCTATACATTTTTATTTGTTTCTTCTCTCTTTATCTCTCTATTTTCAAGGATATTTTGGTTATTTACCATAAATACCATTCTACTTCAAACTATTTTACTACCTACCAAACAACTTATTAGAATAATATTCCATTTATACACAATATTCAAGTAACCTACAAAATGTGTTAATGGAATGCTTGATTGTCATTCCTCATTTCGATTTCAATCATCAATCCATTCCATCCACGCGAACAACTCATAATAACTTATTCACGCAAGAATCAGTAGAGAAACATACAAAAAATACAAAGCTTTTAACTCTCAAATTAATATATTCAAATCGTTTAATCCCTATATATTTCTTTGCATCATTCTCCCTGCCACTGGAAAGAGGAACTCAACCTCGATTTTTGTAATTACTAGGAATGAGAACCCACAATCAAAGAGATGTCTTCCAACCAAACATGCATATCTCATGTTTCAATTCCATCAGAGTCAACAATCTAAAAGATATATTTCAGCCTAACATGCATATCCCATGTTCCAACTTTATGAGAGACTGTAAGCATGCTCCACCTCAACTTTGTAATCTATTTTGTCTTCAATTTCATGATCCATTTGGACTATCGCTTGAACCTCAATTTCTTCATGATAAGCTATCTCTAGATTTTCAGCTTGTTCAACATTCACTTTATTAATAACCCCTTGGGCATCAACATGAAAGTGGGGGGTCTCCTCTTGTGAACTTGGCCTTTTAGTTGAACTAATCCAATTAGGATGAACACTTTTTGCTCTTTAACAATAAGGGCGAACTTAGCATGTCGTTACGTACTCAAAATGTGCTTTAAATATGTAATGTTCATTCAAAAAATTCTAGATCAACACAAAATCTCCAATAATCAGAACCAAATGATAGATAAGAGCAGCATAAATTTACTCGCACAAGCCGAAAATTCAATGCTCAAGTTGCTTTATTTGATCTTAAAGAAAATTTAGATCATCAAACTTGCTTGGATTGTCAAAATTGTTCTTTTTTATTCCCTTTTTTCACATTTTCTTTTCTTTTTTTTCCCCGACTCTTATTTATTTTCCTTTTAATATTATTTTTTAGTATTGGTTGACCTTTTTTTCTCAACAAGAACCAAACTTAAGGAAATTAACAAAACAAGGCTAAATCTGAAAAATAATGTAACAAGGATAAACGGAATACGGAGACATATTGCACCTGCTCACTCTTTTTCTGAAATTATGGATAATAAAGCAAAATGAAGCAATAAGTAGTGATTCATTTCTAATCTTTTTTAATTGCATATAAATAAAGAACAACTTCAAAACAAAAAAGTACAAATTGCATTACTTATAGCTATTTGCCCCTTTACATTACTAAATATCATACATTTCTCTTTTTATAAACATTCATCTTTAAATTTATGCTCAAGTTTCAACAAGAAAAAGTTTGGGGTAGCTGATCAGAAGTCATTCTATTTGATGTTTCTAAAAGACTAAAAGTTGATGGCTACACTAATCAACAATAAAGCCCAGTAAAATCCAATGCGCTAGCTTTAAAATCATCATCAATTTCTACACATCTTTTAGCCACCAATTATAATTATATTAAGTATTAGAACTATCTGATTCTAAATGCCATAAATCAATTTACCTCCACTTCATCTTTTTTTTCCCTTCAAATTATCCAAATGCAACAATAAATACAATACTATATAGTAATTAGTAGCCATAACTACAAAGGTTGACATATATACACAGCATCATTGTACTTACTATTTCTGTTCTCAAAATATGAAAAGTAAAGCCAAATGAAGCAACAAGTAGACTAGTACATGAAGCCGGTCAAAAATATTAATACTATACCGAACTCAAATAAATCCAGGAAATACAAAATAATTAAATGACACTCACAAGTGCAAGCTTCGGCAGTCGAATGCCGATCCTAGGCTGGCTTCGCAACCGATCAAGTCCGCCTCCAAGCTCAAACCTCCGGCGAATTCTCCACGGCACAAATTCCAATGAGCTCCCAAACTTCAAACCTTCCCTCACCGACCTCCCTCTCTCATTCCCCTGTCGAAACACCGACATGATCGAGGTCTGCAACACCATCGACGCCAGAGCGAAAGCGAAAACCGCGAACAATATACAAAAATAGAAGAACGACCTGCCTCTGAACGGAAATAACATCCACTTCTTCGTCGAGGATCGGCCGTAGTAATGCGATCGGCTCGTCGGTCGCCACTGCCGATCCGGCAAGGTCAGCGCTCCCTTGGAAGCGGCGGTGTCTCTGATGGCGCTGTCGGCAGGGTTTCGCTTGAAACGGAAACGGTCTCGGATCGAGTGAAACCCTACGCCACCGGAGTCGCCAGCATTATCGTCGCCGGAGGAAACGATGTCTGGATTCACTGAATTCCGTCGCATTTTGCGAATTCTATGAGAGAGAAAGTAAATTGAGTTGATTTAGTGAGAGAAAAACTTGAATTGGAATGGGATAGAGAATTGGATTGGACAAATTGTAATTGAAATTGCCAACGAGTCTTTCTTTCCTTCTTTCTTTCAGTTTCTCTCTCCACTTTCTTCTTTCTGTAAATTGATTGCTTTTATTTGATTCAGTTTTTCTGTGTCTCGGACTCTCGGGTTTCTTGACGTTGGGTAGTGTGTGATGAACTGACTCAGACAAATACGGTGTATTTAATATACGCGCTTATTTCTATTTCCAAAAACATACTCCCTCACGCCATATTAAGAAAGATGATAAAATGATAAAATTATCTATATTTAAATTCTCATTTGATTGCATAGTTTTCTGCACATTACTAATAATGTTTCATAAATATGCATAGAGAATAGAATTATAACAATTAAAAATAACGGTATTATAGGCAAATTATTATAAAAAATAGATCATTTAAGATAAGTAGACATTTAACTTGGGACTACCTAAAATAGTAATAAAGACTTTTATTATGCGACGGAGGGAGTATTAGTCTCTTCATTTCGTTCCATAATAATAGTGATTTTAATTTCATATACGAAAATTAAAAAAATTAACATTTAAAATTCAAAAAATACTAATCAAACATAACTTGGCACTTTGTCGTTTTGAACAAACTATTTCGGTTTGCCTCTAATTAGACAACTGTCTTAGGCTCATTTTAAACTTTAATCCCGACCTCAACTCTCAAAGAATAAAAGTTGTATGTCTCCTTCTTATCTTTCTAGATCATCTTGAATTATCTCAATCGTAGTTTATATTAAAGAGTTATGTCCAATTTATTAAAGGACGTCCGTATCGCCTGACCTTCTACAGATCCGGTATGCAGTTGTGCTCAATTCTGATCTGATCGATCAAGCAGGATGTTCTTAACCCTCAATATCTCCTTAAAAATGTGAGACCCCAGATTTTATGAATAAAGATTTAATTTTCTCGAAATAATTTTTTTGAATATTATGGTGTGGATTTGATATAATGTTATAGTTGTGGGTAGAATTTATAAATTTTGCAAAGTATGCAAGTTGTCATATTATATTCGATTGGTCGGGAAATATTCGTTTTAACAGGGAATATTTGTACAACTAAGACAATCATTGGTGGACCCTACAACCAATTGTTGGATTGAGAAAACGACAAAAATATACTTTATGAAAATAACGGCGAAAGTTTTACTGAATTAATATTGTTGAACTACTCGGTAGTAAAGAAATGAATATGTCTGGCATTAGTTGCATAGTAGCACACCGGTATTGATTATTGATGCTTACGTGATAAGTCACTCGATTTTTGTTGGTATTATTAATGTAATAATCTGAAAAATCTTTTATATAAAAGTAATACTTTTATAAAGTTATTCTATAAATAGAATATATTATATTCTATTATGCATAGTGTTGCATAATGTGCTGCATAGATATAAAATAGAATACTTTTATAAAGTTATTTGTTTTATTAGATGATAATTAGAATATATTATATTTTATTATGCATAGTGTTTACATAGAGCTGCGCGTAGTGTTTGCATAGTAAAATCTTTTATAAAGTTATTCGTTTTATTAGATTATAAATAGAATATATTATATTTTATTTAAAAGATTTTGCTTTAAATATGGATCGTCGATTAAAGTAAATCAATCTGGATAGTTTCATGAGTTAGTACTTATCGGGTCCATTTTTCTATAAATAGAAGCTCATTCCTTCATTATTTTCTTACTTTAATTCAATTTGAACTCTGAGAGATAAACTATAAAGAGAAAGAAGAAAGTATTCTGCTACTTCACTACTTATATATCCAATTACTCTTCTTCTTAAGGTAGGGAATATTATTTGTTGTACTCAAGTAAGGGGTGTTATTCTTTTGTATTCATGAAGAGAACTTATGTTATTCCATTCTTTATTATTACATTGGAATAACCTATATCTGTGAGCTACCCTATACTTGGTGACATTCTTATATTATTCCGTCTTTTTATTCATTTGGAATATCCTCATGCATACATCGTTTTACTTGGGATGTGACACCCCCAAAATAGGTATACATCACCCATCCTGAGTCGCCAAATATATGGTACATAATTCAAATACAAACTTAAATATACAACATAAGCTGTGAGTTTTAATACAAATATTGTCATCTAGATAATATCCACACTCAATGGAGTCCTCATTACATTTATTATTACACTATTTCACAGAATAGTGAGGACTACTAATGCACCATCTAGGATCATCTCTCGTTCCCGACTAGTCCCATTCGTTCTCTTTTCACTAAGAGAACAATGAAAGAAAGGGTGAGCTCAACTAGCCTAGTAAGAAATATTATGACTAAGATAATGCAGAATAAATTATCATTAGCCTTCAACAATGTTAAACTGATACAATATAACAAACATCAAGTTTAAGCTGCAATTGAACAAGCAATCCATTAGAAGAGTCAGTGGAGAATAAAATCTACTATCTTCTATGATTTAAAAAGTTTTCATCACTTTTATCACGAGACTCGACAATAAATAATCCATATCATCAAATCATCCCTGCACTACAGGCCAAGGATATTCTTTAGTATCACGACCACGAATTATCCATGCACCACGGGCCAAAGATAATCATGTTTTCATCAATAGTCCTGATCATGCCATAAAACAATTCATCTTTGTACCCTTGGCCGAAGAGAATCCATAGCCATAATCATACCAAAAACTGTCCATCAATGCACTACGGGCCAATGAGGACTTTTTCCACATCATTTGTAACATTACGGTCATGATTGTACCGAATAATCCCTAGTCATAATCACACCAAGTCCATCTATGCACTACAGGCCACAGATGACTTTCAATATAATATAAACATGAAGATGATGACAATGACATAATAATTCAATAAAACAAGTTCAAAAATTAATTTATCCAGGAACCAATAACGTCCAAATTGTCAACATGATACTGCTTTGTGGAGTAAAATTCAAGAATGCTCAGAAGAATATTTTCATGAAAGATCTTTGGATAAAGCGCAAATATCAAGGATATTCCACTAATTTCATGGAGTATAGAAGTCAAAAGCGTTAACCAACTGAGTATAATAAAGAATGGAATAACAAAAGAAATCAACATGCATGCGGTGCCCGTGATGTAGCGAGTTATTCCAATAGAATACTAAATAACGGAACTAGGTCGGCGAAATTTGCACCGGCATGATGTTCCAACGAGAATAATAAAGAATGGAATAACAATGAAATCACCATGCATGCGGTACTTGCATGTATGCGAGTTATTCCAACGAGAATACTAATAAGGGCGGAATCGGTCCGGCGTAAAATGCATGCATGGATATTCCAATGTAATAATAATAAAGACGGAATCAGTCCCACAGAAAAGCACAAACAAGATATTCCAATGTAATAATAAAGACGGAATCGGTCCCACAGAAAACGCATGCATGAGCGAGGATATTCCAATGTAATAATAAAGACGGAATCATAGAAGAATGTCACCAAGTATAGGGTAGCAGATATCTGAGTTATTCCAATGTAATAATAAAGAATTGAATAACATAAGTTCTCTTCTTGAATACAAAAGAATAACACCTCTTACGAGTACAACAAATAATATTCCCTACCTAAGAAGAAAAGTCTTTGGATATATGAGTAGTGAAGTAGTAGAATACTTTTCTTCTTTATCTCTATAGTTTCTCTCTCTAGTTTCAATGAATTAAGTAAGAAATAATGAATGAATGAGCTTCTATTTATAGAAAAATGGGTACATAGTAACTAACTCATGAGCGGTCCAGATTGATTTACTTTAATCGACGGTCCATATTTAAAGCGAAATCTTTTAAATAAAATATAATATATTCTATTTATAATCTAATAAAATGAATAACTTTATAAAAGATTTTACTATGTAACACTATGCGAGCCTTATGCAAAACACTATGCATAATAAAATATAATATATTCTAATTATTGTCTAATAAAACAGATAACTTTATAAAAGTATTACGCTTTATATAAAAAGATTTTACCATGCAAAATACTATGCGAACACTTTATGCAACACTATGCATAATAGAATATTATATATTCTATTTATAGAATAACTTTATAAAAGTATTCATTTTTATATAAAAAGATTTTACTATGCAAAACATGTTAGGTTTGTAATATTTATGAACGCAATCAAATTGCAAAAATAAGCGGAAGCGTGTAAAATCGAGTTTAAAAATTTACAAACCATATACCCTGATCACCCTTTATGCATAATTATTAATTAAACAAAAGAAAAAGAACAAGAATCATACCTTGAAGATCCGAGCTTCCTCGTACAAGTTCACCTCGATCTTTTTCGCGTTCAACTTGAATCCACCGGATTTGGTTCCTTCCTTTGATCAACGTTAGCCACCCAAGTGTTTGGCCTCTAGAGGTGATCCACCAAGGAAGAAGAAGAATTCAAGAAAATGGGTATTTGGCAAAACCCTAGTTTTTCTATCTCTATAGAAAAAGAGCGTACTCTCCAACCAATTGGAATAATTACGTAGTCTTGATATCCGATATAAGACTCCTCTTATAAAGATATCAAGTAACCCTATTAAAATAAGGTATTATTTAATTAAACCCTTTTAATTAAAGGGCCTCCCTAATCTTATTAGGGATAATTAATTAGACTCCTTTAACTAATTTTCCTTCCTAATCCAATTAGGAATAAATGAGAGTACTTATATTAAATTAATTCCTAAACTCTTTTAGAAATTAAAATAATAATAATAATTGTAATAATATTAATAAGACTCTCTTATTAATTTATATTTAATATTTCTAAAATATTAAATAATAAATATTAAGCTATTTAATTTATTCTATCACCATAGATTAAATTAAATATATATAACATATTATTACGATTATGCCATTAACTTCTTAAATAATTATTCTTCCTTTTATGGTGTGACCCTTTAGGTTCTCCATATTAAACCTATTGTGAATAAATCAATTAGAATAATTCTAATCTTATTTAAATAAATAAATTAAACAATTAATTTATTTAAATAAATAATATTTATTCTACAATAGGGATAAGCCTCCTAGCGATCAACAACTTTCTAGATAATATAGATTTCAACATTAATCATAAAAGAACCTTTGAGTAAATAGTTACTGTATGAATTCAATCCTTCCACCATACAATGTCCCAATTAAATATAAGACATGGAATTATCGAGTCTTATTTTATTTAATTATATGTATTTCGACTCTTAAATGCACAACTCCAAATAATGCAAATTAGAAACTCCTTTCTAATTTCATTCGCCTTAACCAAGGACTCTTTGGGTTGTCATTTATCGAATCATATAGGATATTTCTCTTCTTTTAATAGAAGTGGTAGATTCTTTGTTGATCATATATTATCTCCATGTACAACTTATTATACCCAAGCATACCCTTTGATATACCCTAAGGGTCTTAAGGAATAAGTCAAAGTATAACTCATCATACACAAGATACTATGATGATCTCAAGTCCAAGGATCACTTGTACTACTATCACTACAGAATTCTATATTGACAGCAAGTAAAACTCCATTAGGTATTCCTTAGCGAGCCACGTTCAATGAAACTTATTCTCTAATAAGCACCTACATACTTGCTTTAGTGTCTACACACAAATGATCATGAGATCAATCATCCTCATCCAATGAAAGCAAGTTAACGTATGTACCAATCTATCCGGATTCACTAATCCCCAATTTAGTAATCCAATGATTGGGAACTATTTTAGTTTTAAGCTTTCTAAGAATTTAGATCTCATTAGAATGATCATCATCATTATTCTAAAAGCATTGCTTAAAACTATGGGTTTATCACATATTATAAAACAGCATCATGTAGATAATTAAAAGCCTTTAATAAATTAATACTTTTTATTAATAAATGAATAAGATTGTTACAAAGTATATGCTTTATCATCAAACATGATTGGCTTGTGTGCATACTACTTTCAATCTCCCACTTGCACTAAAGCCAATCGTCATGGTATCTCATACTCTTCTTCTCTAAGTGACGATTATCCTGTTTGTTGGATAAGCTTTAGTTAATGGATAAGTAATGTTGTTCATGAGAGTCCACTATCTCTATAGTGATTTCCCATCTTTCAATGATTCTAATAATCAAATGAAAGTGCCACAACACATGTTTAGATCCAAGATGAGACTTAAGAACTATTCTAGTTACAGTAATGAACTTTAATCCAAACAATCAACTTGTAACTTCATTTATAGCTATATACTTTGTCTTTATCACTAAACCAAAGAACTCTTTTCTTTGTTTGGAACCTTTCCATTTCAACGCATCACTTGTTCAAGATAACGCTTTACCTTAAAGTGGATTTTTCTCGTCATCTTGGTCTATCTGAAAAACTTGAGTCATTAAGCCCTCTAGTTTTAATTTAGACCCACCATGAATATGATCACATCCTTGGTCTTGGGTCGAAGCACTTTAAGATGTTTTCACCGACTCATAGTGAACTTCTCCATAATATGGTGATCAACATCGTGTCTCGTACATTTCATTGCATACATGATTGTCCCTCATGCTACCTCTCTTTTCAGGAGTCTGTGGGGACTTTTAAGAGAGATACACTCCATAGCTCATCGACATGAGACATCTCTTGGAGTTTGCCATGCTAAACGACTTTAGCATCAAATGAATATACGTTCCTTGGGTTAAGTCGAGCATCGTCTTAAATCTATCTATATAGATTTATATCCCCAATTAAGATACTCTTCCAAATCATTCATGGAGGAATGTTTAGACAATTTTATCTTTACTGATTGTAGCATTGGTATGTCATTCCTTATCCGTAGTATATCAAAATATAGTACTAGGAATGTCACGATGCTCCCACTGACCCTTTTGTACACACAAGGTTCATTCTTATTTTTGATAAAATCAAACTCTTTTGATTATCATATCAAAACGAATGTTCCATTTTTGAGAAACTTACTTCAATCCATTTCTCTCGAGTGTACATAACTCTTACCTCATCGTATGTAATCGGATCATCATCTTCTATGATGCACCTCATCATCATCATCTATGATGAATCCATACCTCCAGTATCTTCTTGATTTATTCCAGTTTAAGATTCAGGTTGTGGTACAATAGAATTACATCTACGTGTTCCTCTTATTTGACTTATAGTGTTTTGTGGTTCTTGAACTCTTGAAGATCTATTATCCTCCCACTAACCCCTTGATGATAAACACCTTTATCTTAGAAAGGCGTGTTTCACAATAAACACCTTTTGCTATGTAGGATTATAGAACATATGCCCTAAACTTACTTTAGGATGTCCCACAAATCAGACATGTCAAATTTTGTCCCAAGCTTATCCTTTGAAACCTTTTCACATAAGTTGGACAACCCCTTTTCTTAACATACTTAAGATTAGGAATCCTCCTGTCCATAACTTTTATGGAGTCTTGGGGCTTGATTTTGAGGTTACCTTTTAAATAGATGTCTGACCATTTCTAGGACATTGACCTGAGGGATCTTTGGAATATCGGTAAAATCATTATGGACCGCACCATGTCCAACAAGGTATGATTTTTCCTTTCAGATACATAAATCATTTATTACATATCAGGAGGCGTCCATTATGAGAAAACCATTTGAGATGATCAAGAAACTTATTGCACAAGTATTTATTCCTTGATCTAATCAAAGAATCTTAATACTTTGTCAATTTGTTTCACTTACAATTCTTTGAACCTTTCAAATAATTCACACTATATTTTTTAACAAATACACACATTCAACTCTTTGAATGATCATCTCCTTTTCTTGTACTAGTTTGTTCAATTTGCAAAATTATTTTCACATAAGTCATATATAAAATCCATTAAGTAATATTCCAGGTTCTATACAAAACATTATTATTATTATAAATAGAACAACAATTGTTCTTAAATATAATACCAAAGATTTCATTGTCCAACAATAAAATGGAAATAATGTTTCTAACAAGTACTGGAATACAATAACAACTTATTGACTTAATAGATTTGCCCGTAGGGATTTCTAAACTATAAGTTTCTATGGCTAATCAAAGAACTTTTGCTTCATTTCCCACACATAGGATTACTTATCTTGTTTAACTTTCTACTTACCTTGGTCCTTCATAAATCTATATTTATGATAACCAAAGTCGGTATCCAATACCCAAGTAGAACCTTGACTTAAAGAAAATTTATTTTAAATCATGAACAAATTTGTATTTATAACCTAAACTTCACTAAGCTTCTTTTGGTTAGCCTCTGCAAGATGCTTCTTGAGCTTTCTTTCCAAAGATGTCGAGGCTTATTGGCAAAAGTGAAGCAAACTCCTTTGCTATCCGTGACGCTTTTGTTCTTATTATCCTTTGTTTTTGCCTTTCTTTTTACCTTCTTCGTTCTTCTTTTTCAGAAGATCCTTTGGCCCCTACCAATAAGACATGGTCTTTCTTGGTTGGAAAGTGACTCTCAACATTTTTCAACATGTTAAGCAAATCGTTGAAGTCGATATCTAGCTTGTTCATATGAAAATTCACAACAATTATGAAAGGAGTCCCCGAGTGAGTGCAAGATCAAATCTTGGCTCAACTCTCCATCCATGACAAAACCAGTTGTCCTAATTGATCAATCAAATTGATTATGTTAAGAACTTTTATGCATCTTCAGTAGTGTCATCCGGTTATTCTAGATCGAAAAAGCTCCTTAGATATCCGATATCTTTCGGTCCTACTTTCCTCACCATCAACTACTTGATGTGCGGGAATATAGTAAGACATCCATAGTTTCAAGTCGACGTTTGAGCTCGTTATTCATGGATGCGAGCATGATGCATCGAGCTAATCATGATCATCTTGCCACTTTCTAAAAGTGGCAATCTCTTCCTCG
The DNA here is from genome assembly GCA_020205615.1 of Panax quinquefolius. Taxonomy (NCBI): domain Eukaryota; kingdom Viridiplantae; phylum Streptophyta; class Magnoliopsida; order Apiales; family Araliaceae; genus Panax; species Panax quinquefolius. The sequence continues at coordinate 57,198,880 of CM035167.1, read as the reverse complement.
AGGCATTATTCGCAACCATTGCGAGGATAGGCGTATTAAGGACATAAGATAACTTTTCAAATATGAGAACTATTCTCAAATTTCTTAACCAATCCGCTTTAATTGATTCGTTAATTTAGCATCTAATATGCTTCAGCGATGATAGTAATTTTAGACATTGTAAAATTACGTAAATGAACTTGTAATTAACAACATTTTAACATACATTCTTTTATTAATTACCAAAATAATTTAGGTCTTGTTTTAAATTGGTATCTCCCACTATTTTCTTCAAACTATATTACCATCACTTATATAGTTCAAGAAAATCTAATTAAAGATTTGCTAGTGAGAATAAGGATCCCATTTCAAATGTATATAGCCTTGTGGTGACACAACAAACTATATATAAATAAATAGGTAGACAACTTTTGTCAATTACATCAACTATCTGCAACTCCTTTTCTTTTGCCTCTTAGATTATTTTGATCAAGTGGTGGCACATCCAAATCAAAATTATCCAAGTTAAGTCCGACCTAGCACTCCATATATTCAAAAAGAAAAATATCATCCTTGTGGTGACACAACAAAACAATATTGTTCAATTTTCTTTATAAGCATCAAATGTGATAAATTAACATCTTAAATACTTAATACTTGCCTTGTGGTGACACAACAAACTCATATTAAATATTTAATACTCTATTAATTTTATCATACTAGAAAGCGACGCTCGATATTCTAAATATCTTTGAACGCTTAGGACTTAATATAAAAATTGAGGGGTTTGTTATTAATTTGTCTAATCTTGTTTAGCGCATACATTATATATATATAAAATACGCCATCGTATTAATGAACATCTAAGCATGTTTGCATAATATATAATATATATAGTATAAGCATGCACATATAGAATACTATATTCTACTCGGATTGATTATGGACTTTTATTCTAGTTTGGTTCACTAGAGCCACCAAGTGAACCAAAAGGTCAAACCCTAGGGGTGCAAGAAATAATATTTAAATATAACTATTACATTTAAACCCGGGCTCCATTACACACGGGTCTTCAAGCGCTCCTTGCTCATGATCTCCAATTTTCAAAATTAATTCTAACTATTCCTATTACAAAACTATTTAAAATAAATAGAAACCTTGATCGTGATCGAGGGAAGTACATAGGAGGAGATAGAATTTACATTCGAGAAAAATTAGAGAAGACGAGGTACTGCAGACCCCATTTAATAAAACACATACATTCATGCATCCAACTAAAATAAAATCCAATCACATTGTCAATTGTTGTCATAATCAATCTCATTTATTATCATACATATCATCATATGCATCAATACATAACATTCATCCGATGAATAATAAACATTCAATATATATATTGATCTCATTTAATGGGCAAATTTAGTTAGTATAAAATTTAATTTTGAATCAAAATAAACTCCTTTATTTTAATCCAAATTTAAATCAAAATAAAACTATTTTATTTTAATTTATCTAATTTTGAATAAAATAAACTATTTTATTTTAATCAAAATCTTTAATCAAAATAAACTCCTTTATTAAAGGAAACACGAATTCTTTTCCTTATTCACAAATAAACTCTTTTATTTTGAATAATATGAAATCTTATTTCATATCTAAATAAACTCCTTTATTTAAGGAAAAATGAGAATCCAATTTCAACTTTCTTGGATTAGTTATCATGGAATCCAATTCCAACTCTAATTAGTTAGCATGAAATACAATTTTAAAATTAAAATAAACCTTTTACTTTAAAATTAAAATAAACTTTTTATTTTAAAATTAAAATAAACTTTTTATTTTAATTATAAAATCATTAAAATATATATATTATATATATAAATAATATATATTACATTAATATATATATATATATATATATATATATATATATATATTCTCGTGGTCCTTATCTTTGCAGTAAAGTCGAAATCGTGTAATATAGATTATATATATATATATATATATATATTATAATCGTATTAAATATATATATATATATATATATATATATATATAATCTAGCTTTTCGTGAAGCAATTGCATCCAGTATACTTAACATACTAGCAATTAACAATTAACGTGATTCCTTGATTTCCGTGAAAGCATGCCACCAACTGCAAATTACGTTATTAGTATACAACAACAAGCCGCTAGTATACAACAACAAGCCGCAGAACCTGTTTACAGCTTCACGTTTTTTTTAATAAATTTTATACAACAAATTACGCCCAATTAAATTATTCTAAACACATATCAATATACATATCAAATCTGACAATTAATAATTTGCATAAAACCTGGCTCTGATACCACTGTTAGGTTTGTAATATTTATGAACGCAATCAAATTGGAAAAATAAGCGAAAACGTGTAAAATCAGAGTTTAAAAAATTTACAAACCATATACCCGGATCACCCTTTATGCATAATTATTAATTAAACAAAAAGAAAGAACAAGAATCATACACTTGAAGATCCGAAGCTTCCTCGGTACAAGTTCACCTCCAATCCTTTTAAGCGTTCAACTTGAATCTACTGGGTTTGGTTCCTTCCTTTGATCAACGTTAGCCACCCAAGTGTTTGGCCTCTGAGGTGATCCACCAGGAAGAAGAAGAATTGAAGAAAATGGGTATTTAAGCAAAACCTTAGTTTTTCTATCTCTATAGAAAAAAAGCGTACTCTCCACCATTGGAATTATAACGTAGTCTTGATATCCGATATAAGACTCTCTTATAAAGATATCAAGTAACCTATTAAAATAAGGTATTATTTAATTAAACCCTTTTAATTAAAGGGCTCTAATCTTATTAGGGATAATTAATTAGACTCCTTTAACTAATTTTCCTTCCTAATCCAATTAGGAATAAATGAAATACTTATATTAAATTAATTCCTAAACTCTTTTAGAAATTAAAATAATAATAATAATTGTAATAATATTAATAAGACTCCTCTTATTAATTTATATTTAATATTTCTAAAATATTAAATAATAAATATTAAGCTATTTAATTTATTCTATCACCATAGATTAAATTAAATATATATAACATATTATTACGATTATGCCATTAACTTCTTAAATAATTATTCTTCCTTCTATGGTGTGACCCTTTGGGTTCTCCATATTAAACCTATTGTGAATAAATCAATTAGAACAATTCTAATCTTATTTAAATAAATAAATTAAACAATTAATTTATTTAAATAAATAATATTTATTCTACAATAGGGATAAGCCTCCCTAGCGATCAACGACTTTCTAGATAATATAGATTTCAACATTAATCATAAAAGAACCTTTGAGTAAATAGTTACAAATGCAATTCAATCCTTCCACCATACTGATGTCCCCATTAAATATAAGACATGGAATTATTTGTCAAGTCTTATTTTATTTAATTATATGTATTTCGACTCTTAAATGCACAACTCCAAATAATGCAAATTAGAAACTCCTTTCTAATTTCATTACATTGCCAATGACTCTTTGGGTTGTCATTTATCGAATCACATAGGACATTTCTCTTCTTTTAATAGAAGTGGTAGATTCTTTATTGATCATACATTATTTCCATGTACAACTTATTATACCCAAGCATACACATGACGCCCCAAAATAGGTATACATCACCTATTCGAGTTGTCAATACATGATGCGAAACAACTACAACTTTATTATTACAACAAGAAAAAGCGTGAGTTTGAATACAAATATTATCTTCTGACGATATCTATACTCAAATAAATCCTCATCACATTTATTGATAAATTATTTTACAAAAATGGTGAGGACTACTAAACAATCCTTTCTAAAACCTTCATTCCATACCCCACTTTCGTACTTTCGCTATATTCTCGCCTCCCGAGAAAAATGGAACAAAAAGGAAAAGGGTGAGCTCAACTAGCTCAGAAAGAATATTATGACTAAGATAATATACAACAAATTATCGTTAGTCTTCAACAGGAAAAATATAATAGAATCTGATAGACAACAAATTTTAAATCAATATTCGCAGCCGAAATAATAATTCATTAGAAGAGTTAAGTAGAGAATGCAAACTACTATCCTCTATGTATGAATTTAAAAGTTCATCGTCTATCTTTTATCCACAGAGAACATCAATCAATATACATCTGAATCAAATATTCATCTTTTGCACTACAGGCGAAAGATATTCATCGATTAATCATGTTCATTTAAACACTGCTCATCTTCAGCACTACTGGGCCAAAGATATTCTTCGAAAATCATTCATCTTTGCACTCTGGGGCCAAAGATATTCTTAAGAAATCATTCATCTTTGCACTACAGGCCAAAGATATTCCATAATATCATCATTTAAGACCGAGGATGATGAAAAATATTTTTTTTAAAGAAATCGAATCCAAACAAACAAAATGACAAGGATTAAGGATTAAGGATTCGTACTTGGTTTTATCCACGTCCAAAAAATACCTCAAAAATAATCATAGTGGTGTAAAATTCAAGAATGATCAAAACATGGATACAATCGAGTTAGTATCCGAATAGATGTTTTAGACGAAAAGAAGAAATTTTATTTTTCTATTGAATAAGACTGAGTATCGTGAATAGTCTCAGATACGTGAATAGTGTCGATACGTGAATAGTAACTCCGACACCAAAAGATAGAAATTCCACAAAAACATCTTCACGCTTCATGAATAGTACTACTCGTGAATAAGAACTCGTGAATAAGAACTCATGAATAGTAACTTCGTGAATAGTAACTCATGAATAATAACTCATGAATAAGTAACCCAGAGCATGAAAAGTTCCAAATTTGATAAAAACTTGGATCAACATTTCAATTATAATGATATTGAAGAAATAATATCATTACTGAAAAAACTAATATCCCTTACCTCGAAAGATCGGTACTTAAATTTAAAAACAGGATATAGGCTATGACTTGAATTTGCACCGTATAGCAATACTCAAACTATACTCAAAATACTCACAAAATACGCTCGATAATATAGAGAGAGAAAACTTCAGTTTCTGGTGTGATTTTCAATTCTAACCTAAGCACCCTATTTATAGGAAATTGCTTAGAACACCAAAGCAGAAAATTTAATAAATTAATATATATATATATCAAATTCATACGCCAACCTTAGAATTCAGATCCTAGCATTTCCCACATGCCACCTTCTAGAAAAGTAAGAAAAAAAACGTTTTCATAAAATAAATAATTAAAACTTTCAAAAATCAATTATTTGAGCTTGAACTTCAATAATTCATAATAAATAGCCCTTTCATCAGAAAATTCGAATCTCGCAAGTTTTTATAGGAAATTCAATTCTCTACAACTTTGCGGAAGAAAGTTTTCTAAATTCCAAATGGAAATTGACCGAAATCCACAAACGATTCGATTTTACAATTTATAATCAAATTTCAAATAAATGGGGTCCACCAGACATGTTTAACATGTTTTAAATATTTATTGCAACAAAAATACTCTTCCTCCTCGTATACTCATATATCCCACATTCGTTGTAAAAATATCACCGTTAATATATTATTAAAATAATATATTTAAATGAATTATTTTATCGAGAAAAAGATAAAATATTAATTTTCAACAATTGTCATTTTAAAATTTTCTCCATCTATATCCACATAAAATCAATATTTTCCTCATCATATAAATCAATAATTAATTATTCACAAATAATATTACGTAATCACAATATTGACAACCGTGCGGTTCAGGAAGAGAGGGGCTTTCAATAAGAATTTCTTCTTCTTGGCGCCTTGATTAGGTGACCAAACCTCTCCTTAGATGTAACTTTCTAGACATTGCCAATAATGTTATCTAATAATATTATTCAGGATAATATGAATTATTGCTTCGATAATGAAAAATACTTGTGTAAGGACAATTATTGAAACAACAAAGAATATAAAATATTAACGCAAAGAATTATTGAATCAATAAAATAAAATCTTTGAGCGATAATTCGTAACCATTATTGAGTAGTGCCTTCTTACGTAAGAATCAATAATTGGTGCAATCTGGTGTCTACTTGTTCAACAACGCGTTATTAGTGTGTTTTAACCACCGGTATTCCAACAAGATAATACTTGTAACAACTACTGCTCGTTATTTTTAAACAACTTATATTTGTCGTTTTCTTCATCCAATCGCTTTCAGTTATGGGGCCCACACACATCACAAGCTGCGTCAGTCATTTAATATTCCCGACTGCATTTAATATTCCACGACCAAACGAATATTCCCAAACAACAATGAATATTTTATAACCACTTGCTTATTTTGAAATATTTGCGTATTTAACCCTTAACTATCCACATTAATCAAATCAACCCTTACTATTTCAAAATAATAAATAAAGGAAATTCCTTTTTATTTAAAAATTTCGGGATCTTACAATACCCTATGATATACCCTAAGGGTCTTAAGGAATAAGTCAAAGTATAACTCATCATACATAAGATACTATGATGATCTCAAGTTCAAGGATCACTTGTGTTTACTATCACTCTGAGAATTCCTATTGACAGCAAGTAAAACTCCATTAGGTATTCCTTAGCGAGCCAATGCTTCGATGAACTTATTCTCTAATAAGCACCTACATACTTGCTTTAGTGTCTCTACACAAATGATCATGAGATCAATCATCCTCATCCAATGAAAGCAAAAGCAACGTATGTACCAATCTATCCGGATTCACTAATCCCCAATTTAGTAATCCAATGATTGGGAACTATTTTAGTTTTAAGCTTTCTAAGAATTTAGATCTCATTAGAATGATCATCATCATTATTCTAAAAGCATTGCTTAAAACTATGGGTTTATCACATATTATAAAAACAAAGATCATGTAGATAATTAAAGCCTTTAATAAATTAATACTTTTTATTAATAAATGAAAAAGATTGTTACAAAGTATATGCTTTATCATCAAACATGATTGGCTTGTGTGCATACTACTTTCAAAATACTATCACGAACCTTTATGCAACACTATGCATAATAGAATATAATATATTCTATTTATAGAATAACTTTATAAAAGTATTATGTTTTATATAAAAGATTTTACAGATTATTACATTAATAATACCAATAAAACAAAACCGAGTGACTTATCACGTAAGCATCAATAATCAATATCGTATGCTACTATGCAACCACGCCATTACTATACTTTTTACTACCGAGGTAGTTCAACAAGATTAATTCGGTAAAACTTTCACTGTTATTTTCATAAAATATTTTTCTCGTTTTCTCAATCCAACAATAATTCTGTTGCGGGGTTCACCAATGATTGTACCGTCGTACTGATATTCCCCAACAAAAAGAATATTTCCCGACCAATCGAATATTATATAACAACTTGCATACTTTGCAAAATTTATAAATACTACCCACAACTATAACATTATATCAAATCCACACCATAATATTTAAAAAATTATGTCGAGAAAATTAAATATTTATTCATAAAAATCTGTGGTCTCACAATCTCCCCTCCTTATGAAATTTCGCCCTCGAAATTTACGTACGTACATGGTATGCTGAACAGGTGAGGATACCTCGACTTCATTTCAAATTCCAACTCTTGAGGTATAACCTTTGAGTGTTGAATACGATTCTTCTTATCCAAGATTTTAACACGTATCTCCTCATACGTTAAATCTTCTGCTATCTCGTCCAGTTCTAAATTAATAATGTGGTTCGATCGTCCACATATTTATGTAACATCGATACGTTAAAAACGTTATGAACACGCGACATACTTGGTGGTAAAACGAGTCTAAAAGCCACAGTTCATACTCGATCGAGACTTTTAAATGGGCCAATTAAATCGAGGGTTGTGATTTCCTCTCTTCGTCGATTCTTGCTTCTAGAATAACGTCCTCTTGAACCTTCTTCTTCACATTTATCAGCTTCGGGTATGTAGCTTGAGCGGCTTTAACTTTATCGATTAAAGTCGATTCTACTCGTATATTCGTTATCTTTACGTGGGTCCCTAGAGTCTTTAACTCTATCTTCATCACTTGTAAGTTATACGAAATGCTCGTAAACGCATCTGATCTTCTACTCAACACGTCAGCTACCACATTCGTTTTCCCACAATGGTATTGAATAGTACGATCGTAATCTTCAACAGCTCGAGTCAACGTCTTTGGCATGTTATACGTTCGTTTTAGTTGAAGAAATATTTGAGGGTTTTAGAAATGGGTTTTGTCTTTGGGGTTCAATACAAATTCGATTTCACGCTCTAGGGGTAGGCTAAAAAGACTTCAAGAATACGTCAGGAAATTTATTAACAATAGAAATATCATTCAAAGCTGTGACACTCATCAAAGACTTGGATAGTATGTCACATTGATACCTATCAACTTGTCATCGTCATTCACGACGTCGCCTATAGAAAGTCTGGCTTCGGTGCATTCCACTCAAGGAAGTCAACAACGAAAGGATCGGGGCTCTTTACTTATGGCTTGATATGACAATGATTGACTTTAGTGGTTTGGTTGCTTGAATTCGCATAACAGGTTGGTTAGGAATATGAAAGCTAACAACCTTACGAAAAGCATGATGAGTAGTTAACCAATCGATTTCTAAAAATTGCATCAAATGCAAGTATTTTCAAAGAGATAAGATTGACAGGTAACGTGAAAGTGTCGATTTGAATCAACAAGATTTATAAATAGTGGATGTAACGAAGGTTCCTCCCAACTGAGTTTCAACAGATAAATCAAAATCTAACTTCTCTGGAGTTAAATTCAAACGTTGAGCGCAAGCAAGAGAGATAAAAGAATAGGTAGAACCGGTATCAAATAAGGTATAGACTTCGCAAGAATTTATAATTAACTAACCCATGATAACTTCGTTCGATTCCTCGTCACGAAAAACGCTCTCCTTTAAACTACCGAATTTGACTTGTTCGAGACAGTCTTTGGTGTCGTCATTACCACTGGAATTGACTTTCGCTATAGGGCATATTCCACCCTCAACTGCTTCGTCGTACTCCTGCTCCATGATCTGAATCATTAGCCTTCGATCCATATCGAATTGGGGTTGACCACAATGTATAGGGTAATTCAAAACTCGATGATGGGTTCTCCCAATTCTTTGTCGAAAAGAGAAATACATATCATCTATTTTAGCTTTCTTGGATCGGACTTCTCTTTCCACAATATCAACGCGTCGTGTGGCTTTTACCCATGCATCTTTCATTCTCACTCGTTCAGTTGTTTCTTCTTTCAGCTGCTCCTTGACATTTGAATTCTCAGATTCCAGCTTTAATATCGTATACTCTACCAAAGAGCGCTCCTGTTCACCTATCGCACATCGGGTAATAAAATTTTGAATTGTTATATTCCTTTGTTTCACGACCGCCTTCCGTTCTTCAGCCTACTCTTCTAACTCATGAATACGATTTTGCAATTCTACATTTTGATCAATAAGTTCTTCTAATAAATCCTCCTCAGGTTCCTTTTCTTCCTCACTCTCAGTTGCTACCTTTGCGACTAACTTGAGTGCAACTTTTAATTCCTCAATCACCACATGGATATCTTTAATCACATTATCTTGGTTTGTGATTAGAGATGTCTCCACGGTCTCATGTGCTCCATTGCTATTCTCAACATTCTCGGATGTCATTTTCAAATACTGCAACAAAACAAGAGTTAATTAACATATCACATATTATCTCTATACTCTGACCGACCAATTAAATATCAAATAAACTTAGGTAGGTCATACTAGCGAAGGAATTCCCCGTCTCTTCCCTCCTAGTTCTAGTCTCACATCTTAGCCAGGGATCATATCCCTAGGATTTGATACCAACTGTGACGCCCCCAAAATAGGTATACATCACCCATCTTGAGTCGCCAAATACATGGTACATAATTCAAATACAAACTTAAATATACAACATAAGCTGTGAGTTTTAATACAAATATTGTCATATAGACAATATCCACACTCAATGGAGTCCTCATTACATTTATTATTACACTATTTCACAGACTAGTGAGGACTACTAATGCACCATCTAGGACCATCACTCTGTTCCCCGACTAGTCCCAGCTACGTTCTCATTTCTTGAAGAGAACAATGAAAGAAAGGGTGAGCTCAACTAGCCTAGTAAGAAATATTATGACTAAGATAATGCAGAATAAATTATCATTAGCCTTCAACAATGTTAAACTGATATAATATAACAAACATCAAGTTTAACTGCAGTGGAACAAGCAATCAAATAGAAGAGTCAAGTAGAGAATAAAATCTATTATCTTCTATGATTTAAAAGATTTTTCATCACTTTTATCGCTGAGACTCAGCTTAATAAATAATCCATATCATCAAATCATCCCTTTACTATTGGCCAAGGATATTCTTTAGTATCACGACCACGAATTATCCATGCACCACGGGCCAAAGATAATCATGTTTTCATCAACGGTCCTGATCATGCCATAAAATAATTCATCTTTGCACCCTTGGTCGAAGAGAATCCATAGCCATAATCATACCAAAAACTGTCCATCAATGCACTACGGGCCAATGAGGACTTTTTCCACATCATTTGAAACATTACGGTCATGATTATACTTTAGAATAATCCTCGTCATAATCATACCAAGTCCATCTATGCACTACTGAATACGCGGATGACTTTCAACATAATATAAACATGAGGATGATGACAATGACATAATAATTCAATAAAACAAGTTCTAGAATTAATTTATCCGGGAACCAATAACGTCCAAATTGTCGACATGATCTTCTTTGCTTTGTGAGTAAAATTCAAGAATGCTCGGAAGAATATTTCCATGAAAAGATATCTTGGATGAAGTGCAAATATCAAGGATATTCCACTAATTTCATGGAGTATAGAAGTCAAAACTTTAACCAACCGAGTATAATAAAGAATGGAATAACAAAAGAAATCACCATGCATGCGGTATTTGCATGTACGAGTTATTCAAATGAATACTAAATAACGGAACGGTCGGTAAAATTCGCTGCAAGCGGGATGTTCCAACGAATAATAAAGAATGGAATAACAACGAAATCACCATGCATGCGGTACTTAGCATAGTCGAGTTATTCCAAGAATACTAATAAGATTTTAATCGGTCCCGCGTAAAACGCATGTGATGTGATATTCCAATGTAATAATAATAAAAAGCGGAACCGGGTTCGACGTAAAACGCATGCATGTGATATTCAAATGAAATAATAAAGACGGAATCGGTCCGGCATAAAATGCATGCATGTGGATATTCCAATGTAATAATAAAGATGAGAATCATAGAAGAATGTCACCAAGTATAGGGTAGCACGTATCTGAGTTATTCCAACGAATAATAAAGAATGGAATAACATAAGTTCCCTTCATGAATACAAAAGAATAACACCTCTTACGAGTACAACAAATAATATTCCCTACCTTAAGAAGAAGAGTACTGGATATATGAGTAGTGAAGTAGTAGAATACTTTTCTTCTTTATCTCTATAGTTTCTCTCTCTAGAGTTTCAAAGTGAATTAAGTGAAAATAATGAATGAATGAGCTTCTATTATAAAAAAAAATGGATCAATAGTAATTAACTCATGAACGGTCCAGTTGATTTACTTTAATCTGACGGTCCATATTTAAAAGCAAAATCTTTTAAATAAAATATAATATATTCTATTTATAATCTAATAAAATGAATAACTTTATAAAAGATTTTACTATCTGAAACACTATCTTATGAGTAACACTATGCAAATACTATGCATAATAAAATATAATATATTCTAATTATTGTCTAATAAAACAAATAACTTTATAAAAGTATTACATTTTATATAAAAAGATTTTACTATGCAAAAACTATGCAACACTATGCATAATAGAATATAATATATTCTATTTATAGAATAACTTTATAAAAGTATTACATTTTATATAAAAAGATTTTACAGTATTATTACATTAATAATACCAATAAAACAAAACCGAGTGACTTATCACGTAAGTATCAATAATCATTACCGTATTGCTACTATGCAACCACAGTATTCATCAGACTTTTACTACCGAGTAGTTCAACAATGATTAACGGTAAAACTTTTGCCGTTATTTTCATAAAATATTTTTGTCATTTTCTCAATCGACAATAATTAGTTCCGCTATGGGGTCCACTAATGATTGTGCACTGTCGTCGCATGTATATTCCCCGACAAAAGAATATTCCCACCAAATCGAATATTATATAATAACTCATGCGACTTTTGCAAAATTGGTTCTGGCGTAGTATAGAGATAATATGTGATATGTTAATAAAGAATGTAAGTTAATAAAGAATAATTTATGATAATGCCGCCAAGACTAAAATGAAATACACGGGCAAAAGAACCTGACAACAAAACCGAAGACAACCGACCGTCTGAAATTTTTTTCCTAATATGGGCGATCAAGCTATACGAGCAATAATACCACCATGGAAGATCAAATGATAATAGATCGACAAACGTCAAAGACTTCAAGGCAGTCGTACTATCAAGATTTAGAGGATCAACTAACCTGTAGCAACGTTTGTGATAACTAAGATAACGAAGGGGCAAAAGATAGTTTTGTCACCTATACGATAAAAAGGAATGGAGATAAAGGGAAAGTTTATGTGTTTTAAGTATGGATCAATGGAGTATAAGGTGAAAGACTGTGCAAGAAAGAGAAGGGCGGTAAGGACTGCAAATACGGGAAAATGCAGCAGGAGACTGGCGACAACGGGACCAACATCAATAATCAAATCAACGAAATCAACAATCAAGCGTCTTCAACACTTAATGCTCAAGAAAGCTGTAGCGGTATGGGATGTAACTCCAGGTATTATTCTAATCAATTTTATTTTCTTCTATATTATTTTCTTATATATAGTAAATTATTTTATAAATTATTTTGAGGGAGGAAATTGAGTTCTATTAGAAATTAATTTTCCGTATAAACAGATAGATAAGCTTTATGCTGAATAGTTAAGAGATCAGTTCGATCAATTTTGATCGAGATCTACTCTCAATGATTGTGTATGCTATGTACCCTGGTATGTATAGGTTTTAAAATGGTAATTCCGGGGACGGAATCTTTATAAGGGAGGGTGAATGTAACAACCCGATATTTTCTATATAAATAAATAAGAAATTTTGCGTATAATTTTTTTTATATTTTAAGGATGAGGATTTGTACAAGATAATGTGTATATGTATTTATGTGGTAAATAAAAATATATTTATTACATAAATATTTACAAATAAATTTATTTTAGAATTATTGATTATTATAAAATATATTTTTATAATAATTAATTTTAAAATAGAAATGTTTTTATTAATTATTTTCCATGAATATATAAGCATATATTATTTAAATAATATATGAAATGATTTTTAGAATAACTATAATAATTATTTTATTATATGAATTTTAGTACTGATTGTTAAGTTAATTATTTTACCTTAATTATTAAGGTTAAATATGAAGAATAAATCGAGATATGTAATCCAAACCCTAATTTTAGATTTTTATCAAAGAATGAGAATAATAATATAATATTAATTGTATTTTGATTTTTCATCTACTATAAATATGTACTGTATGTACATATTGAGAATGGTTGGTCAATTATGGTGTTTAATTTCAAAACTCTAATATTAATTAGTTAAACCCTAGTTTTACTGGGGGAAACCCTAATTTGAAAATCAATTGTGAGTTTAAGACGGTTATTTAAATGTGTTATATGTTTTATGTTGTGTATTAAGTGATTAATTAGGTAAACCCTAATTAGAGTTCTAGAAACCCTAAATAATTTTTAGAAAACCCAAAATTATTAAAAACCCTAATTTTAAGTGTTAAACCCTAGTTTGAAACTCAATTATGAGTTCGAGATTATTATGTAATGATGTTATATGATTTTATGAATAATTAGGTAAACCCTAATTAACATTTTGAAATATTAATTTCTAGAAACCCTAATTTCTATAATTAGTAACCCTAATTAGAAATTATAAAACCTAATTACTAATTATAAACCCTAATTGCTAAATTAGCAAAGTTAATTATAATTAGAGATATTAAACCCTAATGTTCCTGTATAAATTAATTAGAAACCTAATCTAATTAACAAACCCTAATTGTCTAATTTTAGAAACTAAAATTTTTATTTTATTTTATTTTTTATTTTTGTGCAAACCCTAGTGAGAAAATCCTATAATTTGTGCTAAACCTTAAGGTTAAACCCTAAGGGTTTGATTACAATTTTGCCATTAAATGTGTTAGACAAATGACCAAATTACGAGGCTAGCAAATAGGTTTTGACAATAAGAGGGGTTGGTGACCTAATGCAACAACTCTCTTGACTTAAAATTGACAGCACTCAGCCTCTAATTCAGCCAAATGCATTGAATATTAGTAGTATATATAGATTTGAGAGAGAGAAAGTGTCATTTGCTCACTTATTATACACAACTCTCATCCTTGACTCTCTCAAGCTCTCACCTCCGAATTTCAGTAGCATATCAGTCCCATATCAAAGCCCCACGAACACCATAACCAAATCAGAAGCCAATAAATCAAAATCGTTCATAAGAGGTATAAAACCCTAGCATGATTTCTGTCCAAAAATCTGATGTTTGATGTTATTTTTTTTGTGTTGAACATGTTATATAAGGTGTCTAATGATGATCTGGGTTGCTAGATGTTAGATCCATAACATCTAGAGGGTCGGATTTGAAGATTTGCCAAATCTGGAAAAAATTTGTTTTGTGGTCTGACAGTGAATGTCAGTGGCTGTAGATCTCTTCATGTTTTTGATTTTTGATGTTTTAAAGTTTTAATCTGTCGTTTGGTATGTGTTCTTTAATCTGGAAGTGGAACCACTGTGATTACATGTCTAGATCGTTAGTTATTCTTAGTCAAAACCCGTTAACCGGGCATGACCAGAGGAAATCCGGGTAACCCAGAAAGTTGTTTGCAGCATCTGACATGATATGCTAAGCATTAGATCTGGCAGTAATTTGATGATATGTTATATATCTTGAGTCTAAGTCGTACTATGTTATGTTAACTTGATATTAATGTTTTTATAACCTCCATATATCAAATATACTGGATTCAGTGACCGGTCAAACCAGCTCAGTTGATCACAGTTCACGTTTTCTGGTTTTCTGGGTAACCCAGAAAACGTTTGAACGTGTCCTCTGACATGTTTTGACCGGGCTATATTTTTTTTTATGTTTTGTGTTTAGATGTGTTTTAGATAATAGATCTCTTCCATGTCATGCCGGCTACACACTAGGTCCATTACATCACGTAAATATTACACGGATTGCAAGTTGTGGAAGCCCAAAAATGGCTTGTCAAACTGTTCTTCATTTCTAGGTAACCCAGAAAATGAAGAACAGCTCTGACAGCTATTTTGGGCGATCCGATCTCTTTCTTGTTATGTAATTTGTTCATGTTTGTTGTTGGGACTTGTAGTGTTGCATCTGTACTACATAATCTGACCAAAAGCAAGTCCAGAAGCTACTTTATCAGTGTTTAATCATTGGTCAAAGTGGCCAACTCGGTAACTGTCAAGGTTTTCTGGGTTTCATGAAGAACACCTCAAGAACACCTATTGCGACAGTTTTGTCGCTATAGAGCCCTTTAGCGACAGAAATTTCTGGAAATTAATTAATTTAATTAAATAAATAGAAAAAAAAAGTTTTTAATTATTAAAAATACCAAATAAATTATTAAAAATTATTTTAAATTCTGAAAATTTGTTTTTAATTATTTTAAGTATATTTCATAAATATTTAATATTTTTGAAATATTATTAGTATTTAATTATAATATTAAATAAATTAGATAAAAATGATTTTAATATTTGAAAACTCATTTAAAATTATATTATGATATAAGAAAATATTTTATGTTATTTTAATGACTTTAAATATTTTGTGATAAATTTCATTAATAAATTAATATTAATGATAATTAAGTTATGTACTAAATGAATTAAATAAATTAATTAAAAATGATTTTATTATATTAAAATTATTTTAAATAATAATAAGGTATTTAAAAGTATTTAAAGTTATAAAATGTAACTTTCAATATTTAAAGATTAATTTCATTAATTAATTATTATTAATGATATTAAAGTTATTTAATAATCATATGAAATAATTTAGTTTAAAATGATTTTAATATTATAATAATCATTTTAAATAAAAATAAAGTGTTTAAAGATATTTTAAGTTATAAAATATAACTTTTAATATTTAAAGGATAATTTCATTAATAATTTAATATTTATGATTATTAATTTATTATTAATGATATTAAATTTATTTAATAATTATATTAAATAAATAGTTTAAAAATGGTTTTATTAACTTAAAAATCATTTAAAAAGAATACAAATGAATTAAAAATATTTAAGTTATAATTAATGACTTTTATTATTTTGATAAATAGAACATTAATATTTTAATATTAATGATAATTATTTAAAAATAATTTTAAATGTTTTAAAAATCATTTAAGTGTAATATTAATACTTTAAAAGTATTTTGAGTTATTATAAATAACTTTAATATTTTGGCAATGGTTTCATTAATAGTTTAATATTAATTAAATGTTAATGATAATAGAATTGTTTAATATTTAAATCATTTGATGATGATTTCAATGTTTGAAAAATTCATGATAAATTATAATAAATGTTTAAAAATTATTATATGTTATTTAAAAATAAAATGACTGATACTAAGTTACGGGACAGAGTCTTAGACTCGATAATTACTCATTAAATTAAGTCGCTTTCATTTGCAAGCGTGTTTCGAAATTGATCTGGACTTAGATAATTTGATTAGATATGTGTTTATTTGTGATTCAATGGTTGTTAAACATATGTGACAATGTGAATAGGTTATGTGCTGACTGCAATAAGCAGTATTATGTGTTACAATATGTTATTCTAATCGATCAAATGATCTTATTACTGATAGGTGTTATATAAAGATAGAACTAAGTTACGAACTGTAAGCAGCGCATCAGGCAAGTATCTTACCTTTGCATTTCCTTTATGCAATGGACATGAGTAAGAAGTTTCAGAATTATATTATTATTATGCTATATTATTAACCCTATTGTGATATATTCTATATCCGATCATTGTTTATCAACATGTTAGTATATAGTAATTCATATATATGTTCTGTTCGTTAATTTCGAAATATGGTTATACAAGTGTCCCCACTTGGATAATCATTGTATTTAAACACATGTTGAACAATAGGATAAAACCTTTTGAAATGTCGTTGAATATGATAAAACCTTTTTGTATCCAATCAAATTGTTTTGGTTCAAATTCCAGACTAGGTATGAACATCCCGATCACTGGAAAATTTTTATGTGCTCAAGCGGACAAAGGATGAACGATAATATCGTTCTAGCAATGTAGTATTGATCAATACAGGGCATATTGGGCAGATCACCCTCGTGCCTGTAAGTTATGATGGTTTGCAGATGAAGTTCTGCTAAACCTTAGCGAAAACTAAAAATAATGTTCATAATCTGTCGA
Organism: Panax quinquefolius; assembly: GCA_020205615.1. Taxonomy (NCBI): domain Eukaryota; kingdom Viridiplantae; phylum Streptophyta; class Magnoliopsida; order Apiales; family Araliaceae; genus Panax; species Panax quinquefolius. The sequence goes on along the minus strand of CM035167.1, from coordinate 57,181,236 downwards.
CTAATACCTATATATATAGTCTATCGTAGTTTCAAAAATTTGAGATAGAATTGTTATGTTATTATTATTGGTTCAGTTTACTTCACAACTATAAATTCGTTGTAGAAGTGATGTACAAAGAAAACATTTATTTCTTTCAGCTAATTATATTTCTAATTGTTATTACTTGTTGGGCACTCAAATGCTCATCCTTGCTTAAATTTAAATGTTTTCAGCTAAGCGTGATCAACCTGAAGGTTCAGACAAGAACAAGTGAAAAAGGAAAGCAAACTGAATATGTGTAATGGTATCTTTTGTAATAGTTAGGTATTAAGGCAATGATATATATTATCTATCATGTAAGGAATATAGTAAAGGTTGCGTACTTGGGATTAGACTCTGATAAATGTAAATTAAGTTTGATTTTTATATTATTGTTATTATTATTAGCATTATTCCGTTCATAGAAATGGTATCGTGAAGCACCGAGTTCGGGTTGCAAGTACCCGAATTTGGGGGTGTCACAAGTCCCTTCGGACAAGGACCCCTCAGGCCCTGGCTTTGTTGAGTTGTTTGTTTATTATTGTTGGAGTTGGTGCTGAGTTGCTAAGATGTCTTCATGCTCTGAACATCTTCTATACTTACCAGCTTGGCTTGATCATCCTTGAAGTGCAGATGAGTGTTGCATGATGCTCAGCTTCTTCAGTTGCTCAACCACTTCAGATGTCCCCTTGATGAACTGTCTTGAAGATCCTTCTCCTTGGTACTTGATGGCTGCACATGATAGGCTTCTAAGATGACTGTAAACTCTTCTGTTAGGTACTTAGAAGCTTTCTCATGCTTGACACCAAGATGACATTTGTGATCTCCCTTCTTGCTACTTAATGCCTTCTCATGATGGACATGCTAAGATAACTGTAGGCTCTTCTCTATTGTACTTAGAGTCTTCCCATGATGGACATCAAGATGACATGATGCTCTTCTTTCTCTCGACAGTTCAGAACGCTCTTTAAGTAGTAGAACTCTCACTTCTACATTGTAGAACTCTCACTTCTACTTCTTTCTTTGCATGTCTCTGAGTGTTCTTGGTGGATCGTAGAGTGAGCCTTCGGACTCACTATCTCACATGGTTTAGATCAGTCCACCTTCTCTCCAAAATCGATAACTCCAGCAACCTTTGATCTTTGAAGCTCTTTCTCATTTATACTCCTTTCCAATCCTTCCGTTGGAAAGTAACCGTTGAAGGCTATTCAAATATCTTCACAGATCTCGAGTTGCTTGAGGTAGATTGCTTGATGTGATATGTCATACTTTTTCTAATGCTGCAGTCTACTATTTCACATGCCCTATCAGATGTATCACTTTAATGTCTTGGGCAGGTCAAAGACTTTATTACCTCTTTCTGATTTCTCGATCAGAGGTTGTCCTATTGCATCGATGCTCTCAATAAGCACTTGTCCGAATATTACCCTTCAGATTGAACCTTTGCCAATGCTTCAGTCTTCAGCTATTCGAACTCTAAAATTCTGATGCACGTCTTCGAGGGACTGATCGTAGTGTCTTGTTGAGTGTTGCTCATTGACTGGTAGAGTTAACACTACGATCTTGAAGAGTGTTGATTGGATCTTCAATGTAGAAAACCTCTTCCTTCTATTGTGCAGTGCTTCAATACTTCTGTTTTCTTTGACTGTTCTCAGAGACTGATGGCCTAATTCCTTGCTCTGGTCCCTTTCTGAATATCAAGACACTTCAGATTTATGGCGCGTCCAACTTTCTTTCTCCTTGTGATCTCCCGTTCACTTATCATCAATGAACTGACCCTGCACTTAATCACTTTAGCCTTGTTCTTCAGAGGCTGACCAGTATCTCGGTTCACCTTCCATCAGTTCTTTCTTTGTTTGGCAAACTCTACGATCTTGGTTGCTTCCAAGATTGTTGTCTTCTGTTCACTTGATAGCTACTGCATTTGCTGACTTTCTTTAGTCAGCTTCTGAAGTCTTCTTTGGATCTCCTCATGGAAGACTTCATCATGAATGGCCTTACAACTCAGTCTTGATGCTGATTGGGTTGGTGCTTAGATCTTCTGCTAGCCTGCTTGCCATTCGTTGAGTGTTCTCTGGTTCCCTTAAGGTGGAATGCATCTTTGCAGTGCCAACCAGAGGCTTCATTCCTTTAGATAATCTGGGAGTGCTCATTTGTTGAGAACCATATATGCTCTACGATTCTGCTTTGGCATTGTGAGCACTTCTGTTGAGGTCGTGATTACGCACTCTCTCACGATTCACTTTGGGTCGGTGCGCACACTCACGATCCCGAGATCGATTCTTGACACTCTACGATCTCTGCATGTAATCAATAGACTCTACGAACTCAGAATGTGATCTACGATCCTTGACTTGGCTTCGGTATCAGTAGACTCTATGACTCTGAGTGTAGTCCACGTTTCTGTCTTGGCTTCGGCAGATGATCGGTCTGTTCGTAGATAGACTGTCTCTACGATTCTAAACATGACTTCCTCAGCACACTACGATCCCGAGGAAGCTCTACTCGATACACTACGGTCCTTCTTCATTTCCCCTGGTAGTCTACGAACTCCGAGATCTATTAGCATGTATACTCCTATTCTGCCTCGATAGCTCTCGAGTTAACCTTGACTCTCTTGGCAGACTACGACTTCTGGTGCAGTGCTCGACGATCAGACAAGCCTATCTATTACATCATAAGATCAACCTAACAAGCTTGATCTTTCTATATTTATAGTCCTTGTACATCATTTCTTTTTAAGGACTTTACAAAGCTATTTTGCTTATGTAGGACCAACCTAACATATTTGATCAATTCATTCTAAGTCCTTGTACATATATTTCTATTATCTATCAAAGGACTTTACAGCTTTTCTTAATGCAAGCATACTTGCATATTCATTCACATATATATCATAATCAAATCATATATTAAATAGGAATATCATTCACATGTTTATTCCTGATAATCTCCCCCTATTTGATTATGACAAAAACATTAAGTGCTTATGCATGTTATGAATGAATCTTATATACAGTGAGCAGCTGTATTTCTAAAACAAATAATCATGAATGTCATTTATATTGATATGGCAATTTATATATTCAGACATTCTACATCCTGGATCTAGAACATACCTAACAGGTTAGAGATGTACCTCCTTGGCTCCATGTATGTTTCCAGGATGTTTGCTGATCAGCTACTCATCTGATTTTTCTTCTTTCTCTTGCTCCCCCTGGGATGATGACCTTCTGTCTTTGCCTATCTCCCCTTCAGCTTCTTTCTGATCATGCTCCCCCTCAGACTCTGCGATCATGGGATCATCATCTTTTGGCTCCCCCTCAAATGATGATACTCTTTCTGCAGATGATGTCTTATTTGATTTCTTTTCTTCTATCCCTCTGCTCTTCTTTGAGTGCCTCTTGCTCTTCTTGCTCTTCCTCTTTCTATGCTTCTTTTTCTCCCCCTTTTTGTCATCAATCATTTGAGAGAGCTTCTCCATGTTGGACATAAGCTGCTCCATTAGGTATGAGGAGTTGGCAACTTCAAACTTGAGTTCCTGCTGGCCTAACTCAAGTTGCACTGAGAAAGACTATTTCAGGTCGTCAATCTTGTCAGACAGGGCTTGGATCTGCTCTTCATTGGTCTTCTGAATTCATAGAGCATCTGCCTTATGATCTTGTATGGCCTTCTGATAGATGTTATCTCTCTCTTGGAGTTTGAGAGATACATCAGCCATAGTAGCTTGAAGCTTGTGCTGGAAGGAACTATCTCCTGCTACTGTCAGCTTTTGGGATTCTTCAATGAGCAGAGATATTTTCTCGCTTAGATCATCAGAACTCTTTTGTAGTTCTTGCTCCAAAGTAGTTTGATCCTTTTGTTGGGAAGCAGCTGGTTGAGCATCAGTTTGGACTCTACGATTTTCATCCTTAGATAAATTTTTGAAAGTTTGAAGAATCTGAATGATCGTTGAGTTCCAATCACTGTGTGAGGATGAGGGAATGTTAGATAGTAGTGCTTGAGCATAAGAAGGCTTCTGGTTTTGGGCTTGAACATCATCAGCAGTAGAGTAAATAGACTCTACGATCAGCTCCTTGGTCATGACTCTTCGTCCTTCAGAGTCCACTCTACGATCGTAGGGGATATAGAAATTTTTAGCATGACGATAGACCTTGAAGTGGGGCTGTTCTTTGATTGTTTTGGTTGCAAACTTCTTCACCCTTGGGAAGTTCTGAGCCACTAACTCCAAGCTTGGGAAGTGAGAGAAGCACCAGCTGAGATAGCTTCCATCTCCTGAGCACTTCTGTTGAGGTCGTAGTTCTGCACTCTACGATTCAGCTTCGGCTGGTGCAGACACTACGATCCTGAGATCAGATCTTGACACTCTACGATCTCTGCATGTAATCAATAGACTCTACGAACTCAGAATGTGATCTACGATCCTTGACTTGGCTTCGGTATCAGTAGACTCTATGACTCTGAGTGTAGTCCACGTTTCTGTCTTGGCTTTGGCAGATGATCGGTCTGTTCGTAGGTAGGCTGTCTCTACGATTCTGAACATGACTTCCTCAGCACACTATGATCCCGAGGAAGCTCTACTCGACACACTACGGTCCTTTTTCGTTTCCCTTGGCAGTCTACGAACTCCGAGATCTACTATCTTGCATACTCCTATTCTGCCTCGATAGCTCTCGAGTTAACCTTGACTCTCTGGCGATTACAACTTACAGTGCAAAGGTTTCGACGATCAGACAAGCCTATCTATTACATCATAAGATCAACCTAACAAGCTTGATCTTTCTATATTTATAGTCCTTGTACATCATTTCTTTTTAAGGACTTTACAAAGTTGTTTTGCTTATGTAGGATCAACCTAACATATTTGATTAATTCATTCTAAGTCCTTGTACATATATTTCTATTATCTATCAAAGGACTTTCTGACTTTTTCTTAATGCAAGCATACTTGCATATTCATTCACATATATATCATAATCAAATCATATATTAAATAGGAATATCATTCACATGTTTATTCCTGACAGAACTCAATCTCTATACTTGTTATATGAACTAAAGCATGTATGTTATGTTAGTCCAATGTTTATGAGATGTATGATAAGCATGTTATTATGTGCTACATGATGCATGAAAACTGTTAGATTTGCTGGGCTGTAGAGCTCAACCTTGCAAATAACCATTTTTTGCAGGTTAAAGATTGAATGTAACACTATGTGGTACTTGAAAGACATGAATCAGATGTAATACACGAAGATTATTATTTTAGCTAGAGTTGTTATTTCTTTAAACAATGATTAAGGTTCATGAGATGTACTCAATGTTTTATTATGTATATTTTATGTTCAGTTGTAAAGTTAAAGTTTGAGTTGTCCGTTGTATAAAGGATATCGATTTGATATATAAGTAATATATACTAACTTTGATAAAGTGAATCATGGAGTATATATGATTCAAAGACATGTAGATGATATAGGTTTTGATTCAGGGAATTAAAGTAAGAAGATATAAAAGTTTAAATTATTCCGCATTTTATGAAGTTTAACATTGAATAATGATGTAAACGACCAAAGTCGATAATTGAATTGTATTAATTTTGGGGTCGTTATAGTTGGTATCAGAGCTTTAGGTTATAAACCTTAGGTAGGAGTACCTTAGGCTATAACCTTAGAGAAAAAAGGTGAAGATAATGAAAGAATAAGTTTAGATAGAGTCTGAACAATAAGAAGTAATTTAAGAAATTTATAAAGATGGGATTAAAACATGCGTGAGAGGATTCAAAGAAGAATCTCGCAGAGTTATAAGGAATATGAATGCGGGGTTACCCAACTTCAATAATAAGGATGTAAGGTGATAATAATTAGACAATGTCTATAAGAAGAGAATGATAAAAAAGTTAAGAATAAAAATTTATATTTAAGTATGGTACAATCGTACTCTTAAATAGTTGGTGTATGGTATCTGGGCTAAACGATTCTTTCATAGAGCGGAGATATATATGAACTAGTAACTCGGAACCTAGTTTGTTGGTTGTTTGTGGGAAACCACTCAGCGTACCATATTGAAACTATTAGAGACTTGATGTGTATCAAGTATAGAAATGGATATGTATGATGAAAATGTGGAACTCAAATGAAATGTTGAGCAATGTAAATGAAGTTAGAAGTTCTTAAAGGAAGAATTGTTATATAAACAAGAAAATTCAAAGAAGAATCTTGATGGGTATATAAAGATAAGAAATGGGAGTAACCTAACTCAAATAGCCAAGATAACGAATAATGATGAATAGACAAAGTATGTATGATTAAAAGCATTAATGAGATTGTAAATGATGAAAAAAGAAAGAAAGAGGATCATAAAACAAAACGATCACGAGTTAAGAAAAGACTTTTAAGGGAGACAATTATAGAATAAGATAATGACATGATCTGTTTAAGTTATAAAAGAAAGGTGGTCTGTAATGTTTGAATAATTATAGCTTGATGCTATGAAGATAATGTACTATTATATAATACGAGATAAACTCACGAGGAGTTATAGATAATGTGATACGAGGAATTCGTATTAAGCAAGTTAAGGACAAGTTAAGAATAAGTTAAGAGTAAGGTAATGTTAGGTGGGATTTCAATTGAGGACTCATATGGTGACTAAGTTATACAAACCTTTATATGGGCAAAGATTTTGTGCATGTACTTGGTTTATCACATTGATAATCATTGGAATGTCAGTGTCGCGCTATCAATATATATGTGGTGGAAAGGTGATTCTTTTCTCATGTTTATATTTGATAGTTAGAGGCTTTTAAAGTTAGGATAGACGATATTAAGATTAGGTACGGTTCTTAAAGGTAATGCATATGGTAAGTTTGTGACTCATAATAATATGGTATGTTTTGAACCCCTCAGCAAATGGACGCCTATGGTTAGACTAGGATACGTTCTTAAACTCATATTATTGTGGCAAGTTCTTGAACTTCCAATGTATAGTAAGTTTGATGAACTATACTGGGGGTATAGGAAGATTGTAAGTTGAAATACAAGAATATTTAGTATAAAAGCATTGGTGGTGCTAGAAATAAAAAGAATTAGTAAAGATTGAAATTGATGGTGGAAATTAGATATTCAAAATTTTCTAGCTTTGTTAGATTTTCGAAATTTATTGACTTCATGCTGATGTTTGCACTTCTATTTTTCTTGAAAAAAACATTGGATTAAACGATGGAACCAATGAGTTTTAAAAACAATACTGTTATTCGTATGTCTGCTAATTGTTTCAGCTAGACAAAAATAATTTAAAAATATCAAAATATAAATATTTTTTTCGTAGTCATTAAGGCATCACTAAATATGATACTGATTTGACAAACGAGGAAGTCATCAATGCAATTGAACCTGGTGTTGGATGTGATCATAAGATCGTCAGCCCACTATGGTATGATGTTGTAAGACCCCAACTTTTTATAAATAAAATTAAATTTCCTCTATTTATTATTTTGAAATAGTAAGGGTTGAATTGATTAATGTGGTTAGTTATGGGTAAAATGCGCAAATATTTTAAATAAGCAAGTGGTTATAAAATATTCATTGTTGTCGGGGAATATTCGTTTGGTCGTGGAATATTCTTCCTGTCGGGGAATATTCATACGACGGCGCAGTCTTTTGTGGGCCCCATAACGGAAAGCGTTTGGATGAAGAAAACGACAAGTATAAGTTTATAAATAACGACGTAGTTATTACAGATTATCTCTTGTTGGAATACCGGTGGTTAAAACACGATGTCTGGCGTTTTTGCCAAGATGCACACGCGATATTGCACCAATTATTGATTCTTACGTGAAGGCACTACTCAATAATTGTTACACGATAATTCTTGTTCAATATTTTATTTTATTGATTCAATAATTGCTACGTTGATATTTTATATTATTGTTGTTTTAATAATTATCACTACACAGTATTTTCCATTATCAAATCAATAATTCATATTATTTGAATAATATTATTAGATAGCATTATTGGCAATGTTTAGAAAGTTCTGTCTAAGGAGAGGTTTGGTCACCTAATTGCGGCGCCTATAAGGAGAAATCCTTATTGGAAAGCCCCTCTTTCTGAGGAGCGGCTGGTTGTCATTATTGTGATTACGTAATATTATTTGTGAATAATTAATTATTGATTTATATGATAAGGAAAATATTTATTTATGTGGATATAAATGGAGAAATTTTTAGAAAAGTGACAATTGTTGAAAATTGATATTTTATCTTTTACGATAAAATAATTTATTATTATATTATAATAATATAATAATGATGATATTTTTACAATGAATGTGGGATATATGAGTAAATGAGGAGGAATAGTATTTTTGTTACTAATAATATTTAAAACATGTTAAACATGTTGGTGGACCCATTTCTTGACTGAAATTTGATTATAGCCTGTAAAATCGTCCGTATGTGAATTTCGCTCAATTTTTGTTTGGAATTTGGAAAAACTTTCTTCTGCAAAGTTGTAGAGAATTGAATTTCCTATAGAAGAACATAAGATCCGAATTTTTCTGATAAAAGGGCTATTTATTATGAATTATTGAAGTTCCGAAGTTCCGAAATAATTAATTCTTAAAGTTTAAAATATTTTAATTAAGAAAAACGTTTTTGTTATTTTTGTGGGGTGGATGGCTGATGATTTTGGTCTGGTGTGGTGTGCGTAGGAATATTATTTTAAAATATTAATAATTTATTAAATTTTTTGCTTTGGTGTTCTAAGCATTTTCTTATAAATAGGGTGCTTAGGTTAGAATTGAAAATCACACCAGAATCTGAAGTTTTCTCTCTCTATAATATCGAGCGTATTTTTGTGAGTATTTTGATACTTTGTTGCTATACGGTGTAAGTTTCTTTCAGCGTTATATCCAAAATTCAGTCAGAAGTACAATTCTTTTCGAGGTAAGGGATGTTGTTTTCTTCTTAAATGATATTATTTTCTTCAATATAATTATGCCGAAATACTAGTCTGAACTTTTTATCAAATTTGAAACTTTTTGTGTCGGATTTACTATTTATGTATACGGCACTATTCACGTATACAACACTATTCACGGATACGACACCATTCACCGAAAAATAAAATTTTCTTCTTTTTGTCCAAGATGTCTATTATGGTTACTATATTTGATTGTATCCATGTTTTGATCTTTATTTTTGAATTTTGCTTCAAAATTGGTTATTATGGAGTATTATTGAACTTGGATAAAAGCATGTCTGAATCCTAATATTTGTTCTTTTGCTTCACTTTGGATTCGTTTTCTTTAAAATATTTTTCATCATCCTCGGTCTAATTGATGATATTCTTGAATATCATTGGCACAGAGTGCAAAGATGAATGATTTTCGATGAATATCTTTGGTAGTAGTCTGAAGATGAACATGTGTTTTGATGAACATGACCAACTGGTGAATATCTTTGGCCTGTAGTGCAAAGATGAATATTTGATTCCAGATATATATTGATTTATGTTACAGGGATAAAATATTGATGATGAACTTTTAAATTCATATATAGAAGATAGTAGATTTTATTCTCTACTTAACTCTTCTAATGAATTATTATTTCCGCTGCGAATATTGATTTAAAACTAGTTGTCTATTGTATTCTATTAGATTTTTCCATGTTGAAGACTAACGATAATTTGTTCTATATTATCTTAGTCATAATGTTCTTTACTGGGCTAGTTGAGCTCACCCTTTTCCTTTTTGTTCTATTTTTCTTCTCCGGAGGCGAGAATGCAGCGAGTACTAGCCGGGGTGTGGAATGATGGTTCTAGAAGTTGTTTTAGTAGTCCTCACTATTTTGTAAAATAGTGTATCAAAAATTGTAATGAGGACTTATTTGAGTGTGGATATTGTCTAGATGACAATATTTGTATTTAAACTCACAGTTTAAGTGTTGTCGTATTTTGCTCGACAGTTGTATTAATAAAGTTGTAGTTATTTCTGTACCATGTATTTGACGACTCAGAATGGGTGTTGTATACCTATTTTGGGGGCGTCACAGTTGGTGTCAGAGCTTAGGGATATGGTCTCTGGCAAAGATCGGGGAATAGAACTAGGAGGGGAGAGACGAGTAATCATTCGCTAGTGTGTCATACCTAAGCTTATTTGTTGGTTAGTCGGAGCATATGGTTAATATGTGATATGTTAATTTGTTTAATTAACCCTTGTTTTATGGTAGTTAAGAATGGCAGCTAAGAATATTAACAGTGGAGTAAATGAGACCGTGGAGACACCTTTAATCACCACCCAGGAGAACGTGCAACAGGAAGACAATATTCCTCCTGTAAACAACACCACTGAGCAGACGATGAACGATGGAATGTTTAGAAGCTTTTTTTAATTCATGCAAAACCAGACGAGGGAGACTCGTGTACAAAAAACTGTTGGAAATGATAATAACGCTTGTGACTTATCACGACCAAGCGATTCAAAAGAGTTGGGACCACCGAAATTTATTGGAAAGTCGGATCCGATCAAAGCGAGAGTGGTGGGTTAAATAAATTACCAAGATATTCGATGTCTTGGGATGCACGGAAGTACAGAAGGTTCCATTCGCCACCTTTATGTTCCGTGGCGAGGCAGACTACTGGTGGGAGTTTGTGAAGCGTACTCAGCTTGTCGCACTCAGCCTGTCTTGGGAAACATTTTAGAAACTTTTCAATGACAAGTACTTTCCTGAAAGTATTCGCCATATGAAGGAGGTTGAATTTATTTGATTAGAACAAAACAACATGACGGTGTCCAAGTACGAGGCGAAGTTCACGGAGTTATCCAGGTTTGCACCTCATTTGATAGAAAATGAGGAACGAATGACGTGGATATTTCTGAGAGGTTTAAAATCCAAGATTCGTATATCTTATCTCTCAAAATTTTCTTTATATTCGGATGTTGTCAACGGGGCTCAATTATTAGGCGAGATAACGAGTACGTTCAACCGAGGGACCACAACCGGTCATCACCGGCAAGCGGCGATCATCCAGATAATGAAAACCAAAGAAGGAGGAAAATATTCGGACAAAAGAGGTAACAACTCTGGTGGTAATCGTGGCCATGAAAATAGAAGAAACGAGTCAGGGGGAGATTTTAAAAAGAGGAGATTCAACAATGACAATGTGAAGACGTCAGCACCAACAATAACTGGTTCTAAGGGAGGAGAACGACCACCGGTCGTATGCTATAAATGTGGAAAAGAGGGACATATCATCCCAAACTGTCCACAACAGTTCAAGATATGCTATAATTGTGGAAAGGAAGGACATATCGCTCGAGATTATACTGTAGCGAAACCAAGTCCAGTGGGGATGGTGACTCAAAAGGCTGTCCCAGAAAAGTCAGAGTCAACGGTTGCTGGAAGAGCGTTTGTCGTGACTGGTCAAAATGCGAGGAACCAAAACGAGGTGATCACTGGTAATCTAATCATAAATTCTTGCGAAGTTTATACCTTATTAGATACCGGTGCTACCCATTCATTTATCTCTCCTGCTTGTGTTCAACGTTTAAACTTGACTCCGGAGAAATTAGACTTTGACTTATCTGTGGAGACTCCATTAGGAGAAATTTTCATTGCATCCACTGTTTATAAATCTTGTTTGATCCAAGTTGGTACCATCACATTACCTGTTAATCTTATTTCTTTGAAAATACTTGTATTTGATGTGATTTTAGGGATTGATTGGTTAACCACTCATCATGCTAAAATTGATTATTTTCGTAAGGTTGTTAGTTTTCATATTCCTAACCAACCTGTTATGCGAATTCAAGCAACCAAACCTCTAAAGTCAATCACTGTCATATCAAGCCATAAAGCTATTCGTTTATTGAAAAACGGATATCAAGCTTTCTTAGCCCATGTCACGGATTTGAACAAAAACACGTCAGATTTGAATAAAATTTCTGTTGTTAGTGAATTTCCTGACGTATTTCCTGAGGAACTTCCCGGTTTACCTCTGAAATGTGAAGTTGAATTCTTTATTGACCTTGAACCTGGTACAAAGCCCATTTCTAAAATCTCATATCGAATGGCTCCTATTGAACTTCAGGAGTTAAAGGTCCAACTGCGGGGAGTTGTTGGACATCGGTTTTATTAAATCTAGTACATCTCCTTGGGGTGCTCCTGTTTTATTGTAAAGAAGAAAAGACGGGAGTATGCGACTTTGTATTGACTATCGAGAATTGAACCATGTCACCATCAAGAATAGGTATCCGCTACCTCGCATTGATGACCTGTTTGACCAGTTGCATGGAGCACAATTCTTTTCAAAAATCGATCTTAGATTACGGATATCATCAATTTGAAGGTTAAAAGCGAGGATATTCCAAGAGGCGCCTTTAGAACTTCGATGCGGGCATTATGAATTCCTAGTCATGTCTTTTGGATTGACTAATGCTCCTACTACTTTTATGGATATGATGAACCGTGTGTTCAAAGAATATTTGGATCAGTTCGTTGTTGTCTTTATTGATGACATCCTCATCTATTCCAAAAGCCGTGAAGATCATGAGCTCCATTTGAAGCTGGTACTGCAAAGGCTTCGTGATAACAAGCTATATGCCAAGCTGAAGAAATGTGAGTTCTGGCTTTAGGAAGTAGCATTCCTTGGGCACATGGTGTCAAAACATGGAGTGTCTGTTGACCCGACGAAGATTGAAGAAATACAAAGTTGGGAGCAACCGAAGTCGGTGACCGAAGTACTTAGCTTTCTGGGCTTAGCTGGTTATTATCGAAGGTTTGTAAAAGGATTTTCTCGAATCGCTACTCCGTTAACTCAGCTGACTCGTAAAGATACAAAATTTGTATGGAGCGATGAATGCGAGAAGAGTTTCCAAGATCTCAAGAGGAGACTCATTTCAACAACTGTTCTGACAATACCGTCTGGTTCGGATGGATTTGTTATCTACAGTGATGTTTCGGGCAAAGGGTTAGGATGTGTTCTCATGCAACATGGGAAAGTCATAGCCTGTGCCTCACGATAACTCAAAGAATATGAGAGGAATTATCCTACTCATGATTTAGAGTTGGCAGCAGTCGTTTTCGTGTTGAAGATATGGAGACACTACCTATATGGGGAGAAAGTGAAGATCTACACAGATCATAAAAGCCTCAAATATTTTTTTACCCAAAAGGAACTCAACATGCGGCAACGATGTTGGCTCGAGTTGTTGAAAGATTACGACCATACCATCCAATACCATCTTGGAAAAGCAAACGTGGTAGCTGACGCATTGAGTAGAAGATCATATGTGGGTACAAGTGCAATGTTGTTAACACAAAGGCCCATTTTGTATGACTTGCAAAGGATGAAGATAGAGATAAAGGCTCCAAGTACCCACATGATGATATCAAGCATACGAGTAGAACCGACTTTAATCGATAAAGTTAAAGCTGCTCAAGATACGGATATGGAGCTGATGCGCATGAAGAAGAAAGTTAAAGAAGGTACTATTCCAGAAGAAAGAATTGATGAAGAAGGAATACTTCGAGTACACTCCAGACTTTGTGTTCCTAACGATTCTGACTTGAAGCATAGAATCATGATGGAGGCACACAACACACCATTTGCAATCCATCCTGGGAGTACCAAAATATATCATGATCTTCGACATACATTTTGGTGGAACAATATGAAGAGAGAGATCGCGAAGTTTATCTCGAGATGTTTAATTTGTCAACATGTAAAGGCGGAGCATCAAATACCAAAGGGTCCATTACAACCACCTGAGATTTCGAAATGGAAGTGGGAACACATTACTATGGATTTTGTTACGGGTCTTCCCAAGGTTTCTCAAGGCATAGATGCGATTTGGGTTATTGTTGATAGATTAAGCAAGTCTGCCCATTTCTTGCCTATACGGGAGACTTATTCCCTTGAACGTCTTGCTAGTATGTACGTAAGTGAGATTGTGAGATTGCATGGCATGCCAGTATCCATAGTTTTGGATCATGACCCAAGATTCACTTCAAGATTTTGGGTTAGCTTGCAGATATCTATGGGCACGGATTTACGATTCAGTTCGGCATACCATCCTCAAACGGACGGACAATCAGAGAGGACTATTCAAACTCTTGAGGATCTATTAAGACTTTGTGTCCTAGATTTTAAAGGGAGTTGGGATAAGTACCTACCATTGGAGGAATTCTCCTACAACAACAGTTATCAGGCAAGTATAGGTGTGGCTCCATTTGAAGCATTGTATGGACGAAAGTGTCGCTCTCCAATATGATGGGATGAGGTGGGAGAAGCAACGTTGTTGGGACCAGAGTTGGTACGAATGACTACAGAGAAGATCCAAACGATTCGACAACGTATACAAACGGCACAGGATCAACAAAAGAGTTATGCGGATCTTCATCGAAAGGACGTGGAATTTGACATTGGGGATCATGTATTGTTATGTATTGCTCCATGGAAGGGAGTTACAAGATTTGGGAAGAGAGGAAAGCTCAATCCACAATTTATTGGTCCATTTCAAATTCTTGACCGAGTAGGAAATGTGGCCTATAGACCTGCGTTACCTCCAAGCATGTCTCGTGTTCATAATGTTTTTCACGTATCTGTTCTTCGTAAATATGTGAAGGACCCAAACCACATTATTAAGTTAGAACCAGGCGAGATAGTCGAAGATTTAACGTATGAGGAGGTACCTGTTAAGATCTTGGATAGGAAAGAGCATGTCCTACGCACCAAGGTTATACCACAAGTTAAGGTTTTATGGAGGAACCATGCTATTGAAGAAAGGACCTGGGAGTTGGAATCAGAAATGAAAACGAGGTATCCTCACCTTTTCAAAACACCAGGTGTGTACGTCAATTTTGAGGACGAAATTTCATAAGAAGGGAAGGTTGTAAGACCCCAACTTTTTATAAATGAAATTGAATTTCCTCTATTTATTATTTTGAAATAGTAAGGGTTGAATTGATTAATGTGGTTAGTTATGGGTAAAATGCGCAAATATTTTAAATAAGCAAGTGGTTATAAAATATTCATTGTTGTCGGGGAATATTCGTTTGGTCGTGGAATATTCTTCCCGTTGGGAATATTAAATGCGGCGTAGTAGTCTTTTGTGGGCCCCATAACGAAAGCGATTGGATGAAGAAAGCGACAAGTTTAAGTTGTTTATAAATAACGGCGTAGTTATTCTGCAGATTAATCTTGTTGGAATACTTGATGGTTAAAACACGATGTCTGCGTTGTTGCCGCGATAGCACATGGTATTGAACCAATTATTTATTCTTACGTGAAAGGCACTACTCGATAATTATTACGATAATTCTTTATTCGATATTTTATTTTATTGATTCAATAATTGCTACGTTGATATTTTATATTATTGTTGTTTTAATAATTGTCACTACATAGTATTTTCCATTATCAAATCAATAATTCATATTATTTGAATAATATTATTAGATAGCATTATTGGCAATGTCTAGAAAGTTTTGTCTAAGGAGAGGTTTGGTCACCTAATTGCGCGCCAGTAAGGAGAAATCCTTATTGGAAAGCCCCCTCTTTCCTGGGAACGGCCTGGTTGTCATTATTGTGATTCTGTAATATTATTTGTGAATAATTAATTATTGATTTATATGATAAGAAAAATATTTATTTATGTGGATATAAATGGAGAAATTTTTAGAAAAGTGACAATTGTTGAAAATTGATATTTTATCTTTTCTGATAAAATAATTTATTATTATATTACAATAATATAATAATGGTGATATTTTTACAATGAATGTGGGATATATGAGTAAATAATGAGGAAGAGTATTTTTGTTACTAAAAATATTTAAAACATGTTAAACATGTTGGTGGACCCATTTCTTGACTGAAATTTGATTATAGCCTGTAAAATCGTCCGTATGTGAATTTTGGTCAATTTTTGTTTGGAATTTGGAAATACTTTCTTCTGCAAAGTTGTAGAAAATTGAATTTCCTATAAAAGGACATAAGATTCGAATTTTTCTGATAAAAGGGCTATTTATTATGAATTATTGAATTTCCGAAGTTCCAAAATAATTAATTTTTGAAGTTTAAAATATTTTAATTAAGAAAAACGTTTTTGTTATTTTTGTGGGGTGGATGGCTGATGATTTTGGTCTAGTGTGGTGTGCGTAGGAATATAATTTTAAAATATTAATAATTTATTAAATTTTTTGCTTTGGTGTTCTAAGCATATTCCTATAAATAGGGTGCTTAGGTTAGAATTGAAAATCACACCAGAATTTGAAGTTTTCTCTCTCTATAATATCGAGCGTATATTTGTGAGTATTTGGATACTTTGAGTGTTGCTATACGGTGCAAGTTTCTTTCAGTGTTATATCCAAAATTCATTCAGAAGTACTATTCTTTTCGAGGTAAGGGATGTTGATTTCTTCTTAAATGATATTATTTTCTTCAATATCATTGTGCCAGAATATTGGTCTGAACGTTTTATCAAATTTGGAACTTTTTGTGTCGGAGTTACTATTCACGTATACGGCACTATTCACGGATACGGCACTATTCACCGAAAAATAAAATTTTCTTCTTTTTGTCCAAGATGTCTATTATAGTTACTATATTTGATTGTATCCATGTTTTGATCCTTATTTTTGAATTCTGCTTCAAAATTGGTTATTATGGAGTATTATTGAACTTAGATAAAACTGTAATACGAATCCCTAATATTTGTTCTTTTGCTTCACTGGATTCGTTTTCTTTAAAATATTTTTCATCATCCTCAGTCCTAAATGATGATATTATTGAATATCTTTGGCCTGTAGTGTAAAGATGAATGATTTCGATGAATATCTTTGGCCAGTAGTGCAAAAGATGAGCAGTGTTTAGATGAACATGACCAATCGATGAATATCTTTGGCTCAGTAGTGCAAAGATGAATATTTGATTCCAGATATATATTGATTTATGTTACAGGGATAAAATATTGACGATGAACTTTTAAATTCATATATAGAAGATAGTAGATTTTATTCTCTACTTAACTCTTCTAATGAATTATTATTTCCGCTGTGAATATTGATTTAAAACTGGTTATCTATTGTATTCTATTAGATTTTTCCATGTTGAAGACTAACGATAATTTGTTCTATATTATCTTAGTCATAATGTTCTTTACTGGGCTAGTTGAGCTCACCCTTTTCCTTTTTATTCCATTTTTCTTCTCAGGAGGCGAGAATGTAGTGAGTATTAGTCGGGGTGTGGAATGATGGTTCTAGAAGTTGTTTTAGTAGTCCTCACTATTTTGTAAAATAGTGTATCAATAATTGTAATGAGGACTTATTTGAGTGTCGATATTGTCTAGATTACAATATTTGTATTTAAACTCACAGTTTAAGTGTTGTCGTATTTTGCTCGACAGTTGTATTAATAAAGTTGTAGTTATTTCTGTACCATGTATTTAGCGACTCAAAATGGGTGTTGTATACCTATTTTGGGGGCGTCACAAATGTAGCATGATAAAGTCATATAATGACTGAATCCTCATCGTACTATCGAGATAGTACAGTATCATTTCATCAAAAAAAGGTGTTTTGGTTTTCTTTAAACTAAGAAAGATATGCCATATGAATTGGATAAAACTATTTCAATTGATGTTCGAGTTGTTGTTAGAAGTCTATGTTATTTGATTCAGCTAGACAAATATTGAAAGATGCTTATGCAGTTCAAGCGTTTCTTGAGAAGTTATGCCAAACCAAATTGTTTTGGTGCGGATTCAGGTGTTGAAAAGCTGAGGTGAACAACCCTTTTATAGGCGAGTACACGGAATCGTTTAGATGTTTATGCACAATACAGGGTACGAAGGGCTGAACACCATAAGTACGTGGAGTCCTTACAGTTATGACTGTTAAGGTTAAAGTTGAAAGATTACTTGTAACCTTGGACATATTTTATGCGATGCGTTTAGATGTTTGTACACTATACATCGTATGAAGGGCTTAATACCCTAAGTACGAGAGTCCCTACAGTCTAATGACTGTTTAGGTTTAAGTTAAAATAAATACTTATAATCGTGGACGTAGTTCAAGGTCTTATGACCCCTCAACATGATTAGAGAATCTTTTAAATTCCTGAGTTATTCATACTACTTCCTAATTATTGAGCAATTGTGGAAGATTTTTGTTATTCTAAAAGGCGAATATGGTAAGGATGATATTTCTTATAAAGAAGTAAGTCGTAGAATGCGACACTGAACGATGAATATATTGAATAAGTGAGAAAAGAAATTTTGAAATGTGAAAGAGATGAGTTAAATTTTTTTTAATGTAAAAAGTTTAATAGAAAAGTTAATAATTGTAGAAAGATCTTTGTGGAAAGAAAGTGGTTATAGAACCGAAGGAATGAATAAAGTATTAACGTAAAATCTATTTTGATAGATTGAATGAATGAAGATTAATAAATAAAATTTTGAGGACGAAATTCTTAAAAGAAGAGGTGAATGTAATATCCTGAGTGTTTATGAGTTAAGTATATGATAACCATCCTTAGAAAAGGAAATGAATGGGTTAAAGAATATATAATACTCAAAATATAATTGAGTTCAAGGGAAAGTTATGAAATAAAACCTAGAATTTATTATGAAGAATGGTGGAAGTAGGAAATATAAAACATATATTAAGGTAAGGTGTTGAAGTTATTCAATGAAGATATCTTTGATGAAAACCTGAGTAAGGTAGGATTTTGGTGATTTCGATGACGAAATCCTTATAAGGAGGGAATAATGTAACAATCCAAAATTTTATTTATAATTTCAAATATTTATTGAATTAAATAAATATTTTTAATTGATTTGTTTGTTGTTAGTAGATATTTGTTGGATATTTATTAGTAAGTAAATAATTCATGAGTTATGGAAATTAACTTCATTAAGTTAAAAGAGTGATGAATTAAATTTATGAGATAATACTCTAATTTAACTTAATAACTAAATTAGAGAGTTATTAAGGATTATATGGTTTGTTAGAATGTTGTTTTAATTTAATTTAGTAATTAAAGTGATATGTTAATTTATTAAGTAAAATTATAATGAAAATTATAATTTTGTGGTATTTAGTTTTGTATATTTAATTAAGATTGAATATGAAAATCCAAGTAAATAATGTGAGATTATAAACTATAGTATTAATGATTTATTGAAATAAATTAAAGTGGTTTTAAATGGGTTTACCAAACAAAGCCTTATAGCTTTTGAATTTGAATTTAAATTTAAATTAAAAATAATAATAATAATATATTAAATATTTTATAACTAATAGTTAATATTATAATTATTAAAGCGTCGATTTTTAGACGTTTGGGTTTTGGAGCGTTGGTTTGATGTTACGTAAAAAGTTTGGCCAAATAGAGAAGGGAGGGTTTACAAAGAAAATTGGAGAGAGAGAAAGAGCTTGAGAAAGGAGAGAAAGAGTTTTGTGATTTCAAAGGAAATCTTCATCTTCTATCAATGATTATCTCCAAGCAATTAGAGGTATAACCTCTCAATCTTGAGTTTTTCGTTCATAAAAAGAGTTCATGTTCATGAGTTTCAAAAGTTTCTGTAATTGCATGTTTGATGAATTGTTGTTATACAAACTGATTAATTGTGTTTATTAGTAAATTTGTGATGTTAGAATTAGCATCTAGACAAGAAATTAGTGTGCTAATTATGTTCAAAAAGAAAGAAAATTCTTTATAGTGTATTTGGTTATGTATATGGCTTGTGAAAGTACACAAATTGGTAGTTCGTTTGTGAACTAAACTATAAATTGAGTCTAGAATATGTTAATACGATAAGAAACGAAAAGAACGCAAGTTGAATGAATCAATTTGGTTAAGAAACGAATTCACAGTGAGGAATTTCGCTATGAATGTCAAAAGAAGAAGAAATAATAGAAATAATGAAATTAAAGGTTGTAATTTTGATGTTTATGTTGTTTATGTTGTTTATGTGGTTAGAAACGTGTTAGAAATATTAGTTTATGTTTCTGTAAACATATTACACCTTCGGTAGGTTGGTATGGTTGTTTGAAATGAGTTTTTAGGCCTAAGTTGGCTTTCTGTAGTGTTCGTGATGTTCATTCGTGAATTTCAGAAGGGAACCCCAACTCGGTTGGCTATTGTAGTACAAAAACCCCCCGCCCCCGCGGGGGGTAGTATGACTTCCCAAATTTTGAATTTTTTTTACCGGACATATTTGACTAAAATGAGCATAACATTTTCATACGAACTTCGATTGATGCGATTTAAGATGATCTGGAACGCGAACGAATAGACCTACAACTTTTATTCTTTAAGTTTTTCAATTTGAGGTCGGTAACAGGGGTCAAAATTGCCATCGTTTGGACTTTTGTGTTTTCAGGGACAATCGGAGGGCGTCGGGCATGCACGTATGCAAGTGTAGTGCTTCTGACGATAAAAGATGTTGTTCTAAGTTATAAAACATGAATGTTAGTAAATATAATGATGCTTAACATTAATATGATGTATTATGTGAGACCCCAGATTTTATGAATAAAGATTTTATTTTCTCGAAATAGTTTTTTGAATATTATGGAGTGAAATTGATATAATGTTATAGTTGTGGGTAATATTTATAAATTTTGAAAAGTACGCAAGTTGTTATTATAATATTCGATTGGTCGGGGAATATTCGTTTTAACAGAGAATATTCGTACAACGACACAATCATTATTGGACCCCACAACGGAATTATTGTCGGATTGAGAAAACAATAAAAATACTTTATGAAAATAACGGCGGAAGTTTTACCGTTAAATGTTGAAACACCCGGTGTTAAAAATACAGTAATACGCGTAGTTACACAGTAGCACACGATATTGATTATTGATGCTTATGTGATAAGTCACTTAGTTTTGTTTTATTGGTATTATTAATGTAATAATACAGAAAATCTTTTTATATAAAACAGAATACTTTTATAAATTTATTCTTTAAATAGAATATATTATATTATATTATGCATAGTGTTGCACAGTGTCTGCATAGTATTTTGCATAGTAAATCTTTTTATATAAAATGTAATACTTTTATAAAGTTATCTGCTTTATTAGACAAATAATTGGAATATATTATATTTTATTATGCATAAGGCTAGTGATGCGTAGTGTTTGCATAGTAAAATCTTTTATAAAGTTATTCGTTTTATTAGATTATAAATAGAATATATTATATTTTATTTAAAAGATTTTGCTTTAAATATGGATAGTCGATTAAAGTAAATCAATCTGGACCGTTCATGACTTAGTTACTATCTGATCCATTTTTCTATAAATAGAAGCTCATTCCTTTATTATTTTCTTACGAATTCACTTTGAAACTCTAGAGAGAAAACTATAGAGAAAAAGAAGAAAGTATTACGCTACTTCACTACTTATATATCCAATACTTTCTTCTTAAAGGTAGGGAATATTATTTGTTGTACTTTCGTAGGGAATATTATTTCTTTTGTATTTATGAAGAGAACTTATGTTATTCCATTCTTTATTATTACATTGGAATAACTCAGTATACTGTGGGCTACCCTATACTTGGTGACATTCTTCTATTATTCCGTCTTTATTATTACATTGGAATATCCTGCATTTTGTTGTTTTTACGTTTTACGCAGGACTGATTCCGTCTTTATTATTACATTTAGAATATATATATCTTATGCATGCGTTTCTGTGGGACTGGTTCCGCCTCTTTATTATTATTACATTGGAATATCATATACTACATTCATTTCTGTGGGACCTAATTCCATCCTTATTAGTATTACATTGGAATAACTTTGTCATCAATCAAGTACCGCATGCATGGTGATTTCAATTATTATTCCGTTCTTTAGTATTCTGTTGGAACATCCCGTGCATGCTTTTTTGCATTTACACAGGTTCTCGTTAATTACTATTCTATTGGAATAACTTTGTCCATGCAATCTGCATGCATGGTGATTTCTTTTGTTATTCCATTCTTTATTATACTCGGTTGGTTAAAGTTTTGACTTCTATACTCCATGAAATTAGTGGAATATCCTTGATATTTAAGCTTCATCCAAAGATCTTTCATGGAAATATTCTTACGAGTATACTTGAATTTTACTCTACAAAGCGATATCATGTTGACAATTTGGACGTTATTAGTTCCTGAATAAATTAATTCTTGAACTTGTTTTATTGAATTCTTATATCATTGTCATCATCCTCATGTTTATATTTTTTTTGAAAGTCATCTATGGCCTGTAGTTCATAGATGGACTTGGTATGATTATGACCAGGGATTATTCGGTGTAATCATAACCGTAATGTTACAAATGATATGGAAAAAGTCTTCATTGGCCCGTAGTGCATTGATGGACAGTTTTTAGTATGATTATGGCTATGGATTCTTTTTGGCCGTAGTGCAAAGATGAATTGTTTTATGGCATGATCAGGACCATTGATGAAAACATGATTATCTTTAACCGTAGTGCATGGATAATTCGTGGTCGTGATACTAAAGAATATCCTTGGCCTGTAGTGCAGGGATGATTTGATGATGTGGATTATTTATTAAGCTGAGTCTCAGCGATAAAAGTGATGAAAAACCTTTTAAATCATAGAAGATAGTAGATTTTATTCTCTACTTGACTCTTCTAATGGATTATTTTTTCCACTGCAGTTAAACTTCATGTTTGTTATATTGTATCAGTTTAACACTGTTGAAGGCTAACGATAATTTATTTTGCATTATCTTAGTCATAATATTTTTTACTAGACTAGTTGAGCTCACCCTTTCTTTCATTGTTCTCTTCAGGAAATGAGAACGTAGCTGGGACTAGTCTGGGAACAGAGTGATGTTCCTAGATGGTGCATTAGTAGTCCTCACTATTCTGTGAAATAGTGTGATAAATTGTAATGAGGACTCCTTTTGAGTTTGTATACTCTCTAGTAGACAATATTTGTATTCAAACTCACAGTTTATGTTTTGTCGTATTGTACACAACAGTTGTATTATTAAGTTGTATTTGAATTCTGTACCATGTATCTGGCGACTCAAGATGGGTGATGTATACCTAATTTTGGGGGCGTCACAGTTGGTATCAAAGCTTAGGGATATGATCCCTGGCTAAGATGTGAGACTAGAACTAGAAGGGGAGAGACGGGGAATTCCTTCGCTAGTATGACCTACCTAAGTTTATTTGAAATTTAATTGGTCAGTCAGAGTATAGAGATAATATGTGATATGCTAATAAACCCTTGTTTTGTGGCAGTATTTGAAAATGGCATCTGAAAATGTTGAGATAAGCAATGGAGCACAGGAGACTGTTGATTCTCCACAGATCAATAATCAGGATAATGTGCAACAGGATGGCGATAATCCTCCTGTAAACAACAACACTGATCAATTGACGAACGACGGTATGTTTAGGAGCTTTTTAGAATTCATGCAACATCAGGCGAAGACGGCTCCTGTTCATAATGCAGGAGGAAATAATGGCAACCCACGGTTGGTCATCGCTAAGCAATTCAAGGCGCTGGGACCACCGGAGTTTTTGGGAAAGCCAGAACCACTTAAGGCGGAAACGTGGTTAAAGCAGATCACCAAGATATTTGATGTCTTGGGATGCTCCGAGGAGTAAAAGGTTCTCTTTGTCACCTTCATGTTGCGTGAAGAGGCAGATTACTGGTGGGAATCTGTAAAACGTACCCAGCCTGACGCACTCAAGATGTCTTGGGAGAAGTTCCAAGAGCTGTTCAATGACAAGTACTTTCCCGAAAGCAATCGTCACATGAAGGAGGTGGAATTTATCAAGTTGGAGCAAAATAACATGACCGTGTCGCAGTACGAAGCCAAGTTTGCCGAGTTGTCCCGATTTGTGTCCCACTTGGTTGATAATGAAGAGAGAATGACGCGGATGTTTTTAAGAGGTTTGAAGCCGGAGATACATCAATATCTTATCTCTCATAAACTGTGTTTGTATTCAGATATTTTTAATAGGGCTCAGTTATTGGATCGCGATAATGAGTCAACCAAACCAAAAGAGAGCGGTAAAAAAATGATAATAATCTGGGTGATAATTGATCATCAAAGCGGTGACAATAAGCATGGAGGGAATCAACATGTCAGAAATGGTAACCACTTCGGTGGTAATCATGGCCAAAACAATAAGAATGGACATTTCAAGAAGAGAAGGTTCAAAAATGATGTAAAGACATCGGCACCAGCACCCGTTTCAAAGGAAGAAGAACGACCACCGGTCGTATATTTTAAATGCGGACAGGAGGGACACATCCGTCCAAACTGTACGCAGCAATCCAAAACGTGTTTTAATTGCGGAAGAGAAGGTCACCTAGCTCGATTTTGTCGTATGGTGAAGTCAAGTCTAGCTGGGATAGTTATGCCAAAGGATGTCCCAGACAAGCTAAAGCCGGTAGTTTAAGAGAGAACGTTTTTTTTGTGACAAGGAACCTGAATAAAATTATCACGGGTATGTTAGTCATAAACTCTTGCGAAGTCTATATCGTGTTAAATACCGGTTCTACTTACTCTTTTATTGCACCTAGTTGTGTTCAATGTTTGAAGTTAACTCCGGAGAAGTTAGACTTTGATAAATTTGTTTAAACTCAGTTGGGAGAAACCTTCGTTACCTCCACTATTTATAAATCTTGTTCAAATCAACACTTTCACGTTACCTGTCGATCGTATCTCTTTGAAAATACTTGCCTTTGATGTGATTTTAGGAATAGATTGGTTAACTACTCATCATGCTTTTCGTAAGGTTGTTAGCTTTCATATTCTTAACCAACATGTTATGCGAATTCAAGCAACCAAACCACTAAAATCAATCATTGTCATATCAAGCCATAAGTAAGGTTGTTAGCTTTCATATTCTTAACCAACCTGTTATGCGAATTCAAGCAACCAAACCACTAAAATCAATCATTGTCATATCAAGCCATAAGTAAAGAGCCCCGGTCCTTTCGTTGTTGACTTCCTTGAGTGGAATGCACCAAAGCCAGACTTTCTGTAGGCGACGTCGTGAATCATGATGGCAAGTTGATAGGTATCAATGTGACGTACTATCCAAGTCTTTGATGAGGGTCACAGCTTTGAATGATATTTCTATTGTTAATAAATTTCCTAACGTATTCTTGAAGTCTTCTTAGCCTACCCCTAGAGCGTGAAATCAAATTTTGTATTGACCCCAGTACAAAACTCATTTCTAAAACCCTCAAATATTTCTTCAACTAAAACGAACGTATAATGTGCCAAAGACGTTGACTCGAGCTATTGAAGATTACGATCGTACTATTCAATACCATTATGGGAAAACGAATGTGGTAGCTGACGTGTTAAGTAGAAGATCGGATGCGTTTACGAGTGCGATGTTGTTAATACAAATACCTATTTCGTACGACTTACAAATGATGAAGATAGAGTTAAAGACTCTAGGAACCCAAGTGAAGATAACGAATATACGAGTAGAATCGACTTTAATCGATAAAGTTAAAGACGCTCAAGCTACACACCCGGAGCTGATGAATGTGAAGAAGAAGGTTCAAGAGGGCGTTATTCTAGAAGCAAGAATCGACGAAGAGAGAAAATCTCAACCCTCGATTTAATTGGCCCATTTGAAATCCTCGATAAAGTAGGAACTGTGGCCTATAGACTCGTTTTACCGCCAAGTATGTTGCGTGTTCAGAACATTTTTTTTACGTATCGAGGTTACGTAAATATGTGGACGACCCGAACCACATTATTAATTTAGAACAGGACGAGATAACAGAAGATTTAACGTATGAGGAGATACGTATTAACATCTTGGATAAGAAGGATCGTATTCAACACTCAAAGGTTATACCTCAAGAATTAGAATCTGAAATGAAGTCAAGGATCCTCACCTCTTGACATACACGTAGTACGTACGTAAATTTTGAGGGCGAAATTTCATAAGGAGGGGAGATTGTGAGACCCCAGATTTTATGAATAAAGATGTTATTTTCTCGAAATATTTTTTTGAATATTATGGAGTGAAATTGATATAATGTTATAGTTGTGGGTAATATTTATAAATTTTGCAAAGTACGCAAGTTGTTATTATAATATTCGATTGGTGGGGAATATTCATTTTAACGAGGAATATTAAATACAACTAAGACAATCATTGGTGGACCCTAGCGGAATTATTGTCGGATTGAGAAAACGACAAAAATGCTTTATGAAAATAACGGCGGAAGTTTTACTGTTAATCTTTGTTGAAACACCCGGTGTTAAAAGTAAATGATGTACGCGTGGTTGCATAATGTATTACACGTATTGATTATTGATGCTTATGTGATAAGTCACTCGGTTTTGTTTTATTGGTATTATTAATGTAATAATACGAGAAAATCTTTTATATAAAAAATAAATACTTTTATAAAGTTATTCTATAAATAGAATATATTATATTCTATTATGCATAGTGTTGTTAGCATATATATACATATAGTATTTTACATAGTAAAATCTTTTTATATAAAATAGAATACTTTTATAAAGTTATCTCATTTTATTAGACAATAATTAGAATATATTATATTTTATTATGCATAGTGTTTGCATAGTGTAGTAAAGTCTTTTATAAAGTTATTCGTTTTATTAGATTATAAATAGAATATATTATATTTTATTTAAAAGATTTTGCTTTAAATATGGATATGGACCGTCAGATTAAAGTAAATCAATCTGACCGTTTCATGACTTAGTTACTATGCGATCCATTTTTCTATAAATAGAAGCTCATTCCTTCATTATTTCTCTTAATTCAATTTTGAAACTCTGAGAGAGATAAACTATAGAGAGAAAGAAGAAAGTATTACGCTACTTCACTACTTATATATCCAAAGACTCTTCTTCTTAAGGTAGGGAATATTATTTGTTGTACTTTCGTAGGGAGTATTATTTCTTTTGTATTCATGAAGAGAACTTATGTTATTCCATTCTTTATTATTACATTGGAATAACTTTTGTTATCGCAGAAATACCTACATACTTGGTGACATTCTTCTATTATTCCGTCTTTATTATTCATTTGAATATCATCATGTACATGCGTTTCACGTGGGACTGATTCCGTCTTTTTATTATTCTGTTGGAATATCATATGTCATGCATGCGTTTTTTTACGCACGAACTCCCTCTTTATTATTATTATTCGTTGGAATATCACATGCATGCATTTTACGTCTGGACTGATTCCGTCCTTATTAGTATTCTATTGGAATAACTTTTATTATCATTGAAGTACCGCATGCATGCATGTGATTGATTTTTGTTATTATTCCGCTTCTTTATTATTTTGTTGGAACATCCTCGCATGCGTGCTTTATGCATGACCGGTTCTCGTTAATTATTATTACATTGGAATAACTTTATATCATCGAAATCGCGTACATGGTGATTTCTTTTGTTATTCCATTCTTTATTATACTCGGTTGGTTAAAATTTTGACTTCTATACTCCATGAAATTAGTGGAATATCCTTGATATTTGCGCTTCATCCAAAGATCTTTTCATGGAAATATTATTACGAGCATTCTTGAATTTTACTCTATAAAGCGAGATCATGTTAACAATTTGGGCGTTATTAGTTCTGAATAAATTAATTCTTGAACTTGTTTTATTGAATTCTTATATCATTGTCATCATCCTCATGTTTATATTTTTTTTTGAAATTCATCTGTGGCACAGTAGTGCATGATGGACTTAGTATGATTATGACCGAGGATTATTCGGTATGTAATCATAGCCAGTAATGTTACAAATGATGTGGAAAAAAGTCCTCATTGGCCCGTAGTGCATTGATGGACGCTTTTTGGTATGATTATGGCTATGGATTCTCTTTGGCCGTAGTGCAAAGATGAATTGTTTTATGGCATGATTAGGGCCGTTGATGAAAACATGATTATCTTTAGCCGTAGTGCATGGATAATTCGTGGTCATGATACTAAAGAATATCCTTGGCCTGTAGTGCAGGGATGATTTGATGATGTGGATTATTTATTAAGCTGAGTCTCAGTGATAAAAGTGATGAAAAAACCTTTTAAATCATAGAAGATAGTAGATTTTATTCTCTACTTGACTCTTCTAATGGATTGCTTGTTCACTGCAATTAAACTTGATGTTTGTTATATTGTATCAGTTTAACACTGTTGAAGGCTAACGATAATTTATTCTGCATTATCTTAGTCATAATATTTCTTACTGGGCTTGTTTAGCTCACCCTTTCTTTCATTGTTCTCTTTTGGAAATGAGAACTTAGCTGGGACTAGTCGGGGAACAGAGTGATGGTCCTAGATGATGCATTAGTAGTCCTCACTATTCTGTGAAATAGTGTCATAAATTGTAATGAGGACTCCTTTTGAGTTTGTATACTCTCTAGTAGACAATATTTGTATTCAAACTAACAGTTTATATTTTATCGTATTGTACACGATAGTTGTATTATTAAGTTGTATTTGAATTTTGTACCATGTATTTGGCGACTCAAGATGGGTGATGTATACCTAATTTTGGGGGCGTCACGTATTAGATAAGTTGTATAAGTATACTAAGCACAGACAAGAGAGACAAATCGGGCGTGTGACGAATGAACGTCGAAACGCCGTGTCAAGTGATAATGAACGTAAAAAGTGTTTTAAGTCAAATGAAATGAATATTATAAGATATTAAATGAGTTTAATATAAAACCAATAAGTAGTCCTAGCAAGACTTAAACACTTAAATGAACTTCAAGTATGACCTAAGAAGTAATACAGTGAGATGAAAGTCAAAAGTTAACACAATCAAATTGAACATTGTGTATTGATATTAAGAAGGGTTATCAGATGTAGAGTAAAGTTTACATAGCAATGCATAGAGTTTACATTACAACTACTATGCATTGCTATGTGACTAATAGTTGATGTGTATGATTATATAATTGTGTAGGGCACGTGAAGTGCAGATAATTGTAAGATGTTAAACTATTATTGGTAAATAACGATTAAGGCAAGTCTTTCAGTTCCTATTTGCTATGTGAACTTGATGATGAACTGTTTTAAATCTTTATTGCAAGTAGCATGATGTGTTATATATATGTTGAAATTATGAAACGT
This sequence comes from Panax quinquefolius, assembly GCA_020205615.1. NCBI lineage: Eukaryota > Viridiplantae > Streptophyta > Magnoliopsida > Apiales > Araliaceae > Panax > Panax quinquefolius. Next base: position 57,152,069 of record CM035167.1, on the reverse strand, counting down.
TAAAGTCAATTTATGATGCGTTAAATAAAGTCAATTTATGACTACGTTGATTGAGTAATGAATGTTGATTGAGTAAAGAACTCAATCTCTATACTTGTTATATGAACTAAAGCATGTATGTTATGTTACTCCAATATTTATGAGATATATGATAAACATGTTATTATGTGCTACGTGATGCATAAAAACTGTTAGATTTGCTGGGTTGTAGAGCTCAACCTTGCAAATAGCCATTTTTGCAGGTTAAGGATTGAAGGTAACATTATGTGGTACTTGAAAGACATGAATCAGATGTAATACACGAAGATTATTATTTTAGCTAGAGTTGTTATTTCTTTAAAACATGATTAAGGTTCATGAGATATACTCAATGTTTTATGATGTATATTTTATATTGAGTTGTAAAGTTAAAGTTTGAGTTGTCCATTGTATAAAGGATATCGATTTGATATATAAGTAATATATATTAAATTTGATAATGTGACTCATGGAGTATATATGATTCAAAGACATGTAGATGATAAAGGTTTTGATTCAGGGAATTAAAGTAAGAAGATATAAAAGTTTAAATTATTCCGCATTTTATTAATTTTAACATTGAATAATGATGTAAAATCAAAAGTTAGACGTGTTATTCACGACCAAAGTCGATAATTGAATTGTATTAATTTTGAGGTCGTTACAGTTGGTATCAGAGCTTTAGGTTATAAACCTTAGGTAGGAGTACCTTAGGCTATAACCTTAGAGAAGAAAGGCGAAGATAATGAAAGAATAAGTTTAGATAGAGTTTGAACAATAAGAAGTAATTTAAGAAATTTATAAAGATGGGATTAAAACATGCGTGAGAGGATTAAAAGAAGAATCTCGCAAAGTTATAAGAAATATAAATGTGGGGTTACCCAACTCCAATAATAATGATGTTTGGTGATAATAATTAGACAATGTCTGTGACCCCCCCAAAATAGGTATACATCACCCATTCTGAGTCGCCAAATACATGGTATAAAATTCAAATACAACTTAATTATACAAATGTCGTGTAAAATACGACAAAACATAAGCTTAGAGTTTTACTACGAATATTGTCTTCTAGACAGTATTCAAACTCAAATGGTGTCCTTATTACATTTATTATCACACTATTTTACTGAATAGTGAGGACTACTAATGCAAACATCTGGACCGTCACTCCGTCCCCCGACTAGTCCCAGCTATATTCTCTTTTCCTAAAGAGAACAATGAAAACAAAGGGTGAGCTTAACTAACCTAGTAAGAAATATTATGACTAAGATAATGCAGAATAAATTATCGTTAGCCTTCAACAGTGTTAAACTGATAAAATACAATAAACATCTAGTTTAACTGCAGTGGAACAAGCAATCCATTAGAAGAGTCAAGTAGAGCATGATATCTACTATCTTCTATGATTTAAAAAGTGTTTTCATCAACTTTATCGCTGAGACTCAGCTTAATTCATCATTAATATTATAACTCACAATATTTAACAACCAGATCATTCCCTAGAAAGAGGGGGCTTTCCGATAAGGATTTCTCCCTATTGGCGCGCAATTAGGTGACCAAACCTCTCCTCAACAGAATTTCTAGACATTGTCAATATTGTAAATAATAATATGAATAACTTTGTCATTTCAATTATTGATTTAATAATATAAAATATTATGCAGATGATATTGTGACAATAATTAAATCAATAATATGAAAGATATTATGCAGCAATTATTGTAGCAATAATTGAGTATAACTGAGTGACTTCTCACGTAAGCATCAATAATCAATAACGTGTGCTACTATGCAACCTCGCGTATTACTGTACTTTTACCACCGAGTAGTTCAACAGTTTAACGGTAAAAATTTCGTCGTTATTTTTATAAAAAGATAATTCTGTCGTTTTCTAACTACGACAATACTTTCGTTGTAGGGTCCACCAATGATTGTGTTGTCATACGAATATTTCCTGTTAAAACGAATATTCCCCGACCAATCGAATATTATATAACCACTTGCTTACTTTGCAAAATTTGTAAATATTACCCACAACTATAACATTTTATCAAATCCACACCATATTATTCAAAAATATATTTCGAGAAGAATTAATCTTTATTCATAAAAGTTGGGGATCTTACAAACTCCCCTTCTTATGAAATTTCATCCTCGAAATTAGGGTGCGTACCTGGTATGTCGAAGAGGTGAGGAGACCTTAACTTCATTTTAGATTCTAACTCCCAGGTCATTTCCTCAACATCGTGGTTTCTCCACAAAACTTTGACTTGAGGTATAACCTTAGAGCGTAGAATATGATCATTCTTATCCAAGATTTTAACAGGTACCTTTTCATCCGTTAAATCTTCCGCTATCTCATCCGGTTCTAATTTAATAATGTGGTTCGGGTCTTTCACATATTTACGTAACATAGATATGTGAAAAACGTTATGAACACGAGAAATACTTGGCGGTAAGGCAAGTCTATAGGCCACAGTTCCTACTCGATTGAGGATTAAAAATGGGCCAATGAATCGAGGATTGAGCTTTCCTCTCTTTCCAAATCTCGTAACTCCTTTCCATGGAGCAACACGTAACAACATATGATCTCACCCACCTCATCCCAACATACTGGAGAACGACACTTTCTTCCATACAACGCCTCAAATGGAGCCATGACAATACTTGCTTGATAACAGTTGTTGTAGGAAAACTCCACCAATGGTAAGAACTTGTCCCAACTTCCTTTGAAGTCAAGGACACAGAGTCTTAATAAATCTTCAAGAGTTTAAATAGTCCTCTCCGACTGCCCATCCATTTGAGGATGATATGCTAGACTAAATCGTAAATCCGTGCCCATAGCTTTTTGCAAACTAACCCAAAATCGTGAAGTAAATCTTGGGTCTTGATAAAAAACTATAGATACTGGCATACCATGCAATCATACAATCTCGTTTACATATGTACGAGTAAGACGTTCAAGTGTATAAGTTTCTCGTATCGGTAAGAAATGAGCAGACTTGGTCAATCTATCAACAATGACCCAAAACGCATCTATGCCTTGAGAAACCTTGGGAAGACCAGTAACGAAATCCATGGTAATGTGCTCCCACTTTCATTCTAGAATTTCAAGTGGTTGCAATGGACCTTTTGGCACTTGGTGCTCCGCCTTGACTCGTTGACAAGTTAGACACCTTGAGATAAACCCCGCTATCTCTCTCTTCATATTTCTCCACCAAAATGTATGTCGAAGATCACGAGACATTTTGGTACTCCCATGATGGATTGCAAACGGTGTGTTGTGCGCCTCCATCATGATTTTATACTTCAAGTCAGAATCGTTAGGAACACAAAGTCTGGAGTTGACTCGAAGTATTCCTTCTTCATCGATTCTTGCTTTAGGAATAACACCTTCTTGCACTTTCTTCCTCATACGCATCAACTCCAGGTCTGTAGGTTGAGCAGCTTTAACTTTATCGATTAAAGTCGGTTCTACTCGTATATTCACCATCATCACATGGGTCCCTAGAGTCTTTAACTCTATCTCCATCCTTTGTAAGTCATACAAAATGGGCCTTTGCATTGACAATATCGCACTCATTCCCGCATACGATCTTCTACTCAATGCGTCACCTACTACATTCGCTTTTCGAGGATGGTATTGAATGGTATGATCGTAATCTTTCAATAGCTCAAGCCATCGTCATTGCCGCATGTTGAGTTCCTTTTGAGTGAAGAAATATTTGAGGCTTTTATGATCCGTATAGATCTCCACCTTATCTTCATACAAGTAATGCCTCCAAATCTTAAGCGCAAAAACGACAGCTGCCAACTCTAGATCATGAGTAGGATAATTCCTCTCATATTTTTTGAGTTATCGTGAGGCATAGTGTGACGCCCCCAAATCCGGGTATCTTCCAACCCGACAGATGGTGCTCCACGATACTACAATTCATAAAATCATTCCATTGAGACAATAACAAAATGATTGTATTTACTATCTTTGTATTACAATAATATTAAATCATTTCCTAGGTTCATAAACCAAATACATTCTTTGTTCTTCATAAGTATATTACATACAAATACACTAATCTATTACAGGACGCTTAATTGTCCATCTTAGCCTCATCTTTATCTCTCTTAGAACTCTCAAATCGTTCGGCTTTAGCTGCAATCATATGGTTCAAGCAAGAATGAGCATAACTAGCTCAATAAGTCTAACAAGTAATCATATGAATATCACATTGAGAATTATATGCTCAGCTTATATAACAGAACAATTAACTATGAAGCACTATGAAACATTTGAATAGTACTTCTCATTTCATAACAACGATTCCAAAGTATATATAATAGCTTAGGAATTCTAAACCGGTCAAAAGACCATGAACATACTCTTTTCGTTTTCATACTTGAAAAGGACATCCGGCACCAAGGCCATCCATCCATCTTTACTTATGAGCACTTCTAGGTGATCAGCCTATTATACTCTATGTTGATCAACACTCTTTCGTTAAACGTATTTACGCTTAACATTTGGCAACCTCGCGTGCCCATCGAATAATCGATGAAAATACTTTTGTTTGTGCATAGACAAACTTACCTTTACATTCGTACCAAATACTTGGCATAGGATAGCGTTAACAGTTCTATATCAAAAGACTTATAAACAAATCAATCAATTCTTCAAGACTTGTCTAGCCGAGTAAAAACAGGCATTGACGCTTTCTTTAAAACCATTCATGCATCTTATAACATGAATCATAGAAAACTTGGCTAACACGGAGGTTAGACAAGCGTTAAGAAAGACTTGCCTTTAAGCGTCTTCGAATATAATATTCAATCAATTCTCAGTCTTTACAGGATCTACATGATATATTCACATAGCACGCTGTAATTAGTTAACAAACAACTAACTTTATCGTTCTAACCAACTTCTTTCTCTTCTATGTCTTACTTGAATTTATCTCGTTCATAAAGTCAATTCGTATTTCTATGCTTCATTACGGCTTGTTAAAGTTCTTACGTTATTAACTGACATTTGATCATTATTGGTGAAGTACCAACGTTTAAACATCATTCACGGTTCATTGATTATGTTCTTGCATTCTTCATTTAATTCTTATCAAACCATATCTAATCTTCTAACGTTATCACTTCCTAAGTGATTTAAGATCAGTCTTATTATGTACCTTAAGTACTTTCATTGTCTTCCTATTAGTTTACCTTCAATTGAAACTAAAATCTAACTTGGTCAACTCTTTTTTACATCTACAAGTAACATTTGCAATGAAGATCCCTAGTAATAACTTTCGGTGACTGCCAGCAGCTTAACGAGGACATGGCGGATTTGGCCATGCTGCGAAATTTTTGTCTTTGGGTTTGGCTGCTGCATGTCACCCACAATGCACCAGTTAAGCGGGATGATTGGTTTTTCCAACGAAACTCCTGGCTTCATAATTTGTTCGTTTTACATCCGAATTGACTCATTCGAAAGCCCACAACTCACAAATTACATACTCTAGGTGTTCATATAAGAATTTCACATTTTTGAATCCGTTAACTCGGAATTCACCTTTTAGTTCATTTAGAGCGTTCATTTATCATTTTCGACCGTTCAATACTCGTTTTCTTCGTTATAAGTCGGAATTCGATGATACTTGCGTCCACGACTCTTAAATACCCTATCTCACGTGTTGGCATTGAAAACCAATGTTTTTAAGTCACACGACAACTTTTGACCCTTAATCCGATATTTCTACATTTTCGACGTTTAACGTCTATTTTCGCAAAATTCGCCATAACTTCGTTACTCGTGTTCTATAAGCCAAATCAAATGGAACACTCCATTGATTCATCATCTATATCCTAACCAATCAATATGCACACACCTTAGCTATAATGGTTTTCAATTCATACTATCATAACTAAGTTCACGTTCATAACTTTCTTCGATTTTTAACTTACGTAAACACTTACGATTTTCATTCAACCATGACCTATCAATGTTTACATTATTAATGGTCATCCTTATTCCTCCTCACTAAACATGTTCCACCAATCTACGATTCTCTACGAGAAAGAAATCGAAAAAGATGAAGATTAATGTTTACGGGATATTACCTTTGTCGTTCTTCACGTTCTTTATAAACGCCTTATGGTTTGCTTGAAAGTAGATTGGTTAGGTGTTTCTAACTCTTTCTCTCTCTCAATATAGGTTGGACAATCTTTGTAAAACACTAAAAGACCAACCCTAGCTTTGTATTTATAAGCAATCAATATGGAGGCAAAATGGTCAAGAGGCCATCTCCTTACTATTCCACCTCCTCTTCAACTTAGCCACCAAGTAATCACTTTACTTGGTGGCCAAGTGGCCGACCCACCTCCTTCATGGATCATCCCATGGGTTTTTCCATGGGTTTTACCTATCCCGTGACCCGCCGGTTCGATCCGCGGTTCGTTTTCTTGGTTTGGGCTTGACTTAAATTAAAATTGGGCCTTGACTTGGGCTTGCTTACTTAATTCGTTGGGCTTGCTATTAATCCAAGTCAAATTGAATTCTACCAAATCCTTAACTCAAAATTCATTAGAACTTCTCGTATTCTACGGGTATAACTCCCGTATTCCCTTCGTTTAGTACTCATACAATATTCGCATTATATGTTGTACTATTCTTCATACCATACTCGTATTCAACTAATATAATACTCGTATCCCATACGTATAATAACCGAAATGATTATACGCCTTTCATTCCCCTTTCAGAAATTACTTTCACAAACCCTTAGGTTTTAAGTCCGCAGGCGAAAACTTCGTTTGCCATAACGGAAATATTATTGGATATTCCATAATATCCTCATATTCTATCATTATGCGATTCTCGAAATTTCAAACCTAAACTCCGAACGAAATCGGATGGATAGTGTTTTATGAGAAAATTCTCGAAAAACATTTCTTTTCGTCTTGATAAATCAAAACAATTAATCCTAGCACATAGCCAGAATACTAACCACATTCACACATTCTAGGTCATAAAACGACCTTCAAACATCTTACTCACATAATTAATCAATTAAATTCATTTAATCCACATAATCAAATAAAAATTTAATTCATTAAAAAGCCGAAATTCTCGGGCGTTACATTCTTCCCTCCTTATAAGGATTCTGTCCCCAGAATTTTGTTATTCTTACATAAACAAATGAGGAAACTTTTCCTTTATTTTACTTTCGAGCTCCCACGTTGCTTCTTCAGCATCGTGGTTACTCCATATTACCTTTACTGAAAGTATTACTTTATTTCTCAAGACTTGTTCCTTCCTATCAGTAATTTGAATCAGAAGTTCTTCATACGGTAAGTCTTTTTCTACTTGAATAGACTCATATTCTATTACGTGCTTGTAGTCCGGTTTATACGAACGCAATACTGACACGTGAAACACATTGTGTATTCTTTCCATCTCTGGAGGTAAAGCTACTTCATAAGCTACCTCTCATACCCTTCTTAAAATTTCAAAAGGTCATACAAACCTTGGACTTAACTTCCCTTTCTTCCCAAAACGTATCTTCCCTTTCCAAGGTGACACTCTTAGAAAGACATACGATTCTACTTCAAATTATCTATTCTCTCGATGAGGATCTGCATACTTCCTTTGTCTATCTTGAGCCGCTACAAATCGGGTTCTTATTAACTCAACAATATCTGCTGTTTGCTGCACCATCTCAGGTCCCAACATTTGACGTTCACATACTTCATCCCAGCAAAGTGGTATTCTGCACTTCCTACCATACAACGCTTTGTAAGGCGGCATGCCTATACTAGCGTGAAAACTATTGTTGTAAGCGAATTCCACCAAAGGTAGATGTTCGTCCCAACTCCCCTTGAAATCCATAACGCACGATCTTAACATATCTTCTAGCGTTCGAATTGTCCGTTCACTTTGTCCATCTGTCTGTGGATGATATGTCGTACTCAATCTCAAATGCGTTCCCATTGCTCTTGCAAACTCCTCCAAAAGTTCGACGTGAATTGTGGATCACGATCAGACACAATCAAAACAAGTACTCCATGTCTAGAAATAATTTCTTTGACATAAAGTTTAGCTTGTTGCTCTAGGTTATACCTAATTACTATTGGTAGAAAATGAGCTGATTTGGTTAATTGATCCACTATTACCCAAATAGCATCGTATCCTTTTCTCGTTGTTGGAAGTCCCACCACAAATTCCATGGTGATATGCTCTCATTTCCACTCTGAAATCTCTAGTGGATGCAACAACCCACTCAGTTTTTTGTGTTCAGCCTTAACTTTCTGACAAGTTAAGCACTTACTAACATATTCTGCAATCTCCCTCTTCATGTTTGGCCACCAAAAGTTCTGACGAAGGTCTTGATACATCTTAGTACTACCAGGATGTATCGAGTACCTCGTACTATGAGCCTCACACATGATCTCTTCTTTTAAATCGAAATTATTTGGAACCCAAATTCTTCCTTCAAAACGAAGTAAACCTTCTTTATCAAGGTTATACTTAGTCTTCACATAATCTTCCATTATCTTTTTCATTCGCTCGCATTCTTCATTACTTATCTGTACTTCCTTAACCCGTTCCACTATCGTTGGTTGAGTCTCTATTGAGAATAACATCTCCACCGTTTCACTTGGTAACTTAAATTCTAATTCCATCCTTGCCATCTTTGTTATTAACTCATTCTGAGTCGTTAACATTGACAGCTTTTCCCTACCCTTCCGACTTAACGCGTCGGCTACTACGTTTGCCTTTCCTGGATGATACAGGATATCACAGTCGTAATCCTTTATCAACTCTAACCACCTTCTCTGCCTCATATTCAACTCCTTCTGTGTGAAGATATATTTCAGACTCTTATGGTCCGTGTATATCTCACACTTTTCCCCATATAAATAATGTCTCCATATTTTTAAGGCAAATACTACAACTGCCAATTCCAGGTCATGAGTAGGATAGACCTTCTCATAATCCTTTAACTGGCGTGACACATACGCAATGACCTTGCCATGCTGCATGAGCACGTAACTAAGTCCTTTATGTGAAGCATCGCTATAAACTACAAAATTCTCCATATCATCTTGTAAGGATAATACAGGTTCCTCACTCAACCTCCTTTTTAGTTCTTGAAAACTATTTTCACACTTTTCATTCCACTCATACTTCACTGACTTTCTCGTCAGATTTGTCAATGGAGTAGCTAATTTAGAAAAGTTTTGAATGAACCTTCTATAGTATCCCGCTAACCCCAGAAAACTCCGAACCTCAGTTGGCATTTTCAATTGCTCCCACTCATTCACTGCTTCCACCTTCGTTGGATCTATGGATATGCCATCTTTATCTATATCATGTCCTAAAAACTGCACTCGTTTAAGCCAAAATTCACACTTAGTGAATTTTGCATATAACTTCTCTCTCTGTAGTGTTTCTAACACTATTCTCAAATGTTCAGCATGATCTTCTGGCGTCTTTGAATATACTAGAATATCATCAATGAACACTACAACGAACTTGTCCAAATACTTTTTGAACACTCTATTCATCATATCCATGAATGCGGCTGGCGCATTCGTCAACCCAAACGACATAACCATAAACTCGTAATGCCCATAACGAGTTACGAACGCCGCCTTTAGTACATCCTCCTTCCTCACTTTCAAATGATGATACCCGTCATAAATCTATTTTAGAAAAATACTTTGCCCTTTTTAACTGATCAAATAGATCATCGATCCTGGGCAACGGGTATTTATTCTTAATCGTTAACTTGTTCAACTCTCGATAGTCGATACAAAGTCGTAACGACCCATCCTTCTTCTCTACAAACAATACCGGGGCTCCCCACGGAGACACACTCGGTTGAATGTACTTCCTATCTAATAGTTCCTATAATTGAACCATTAACTCCTTCATTTCTGCTGGCGCCATTCTATATGGTGCCTTTGAAACTGGTGTCGTACTCGGTAGCAAATCAATCACAAATTCTACATCCCTATCTGGCGGAATACCGGGTAACTCTTCCGAAAATACATTAGCGAACTCTTGAACTACAACTATCTATTCCAATAATGCTCCCACTCTTTGGGTATCCACCACATGACACAGATAACCCATACACCCCTTCTTCAACATCTTCCTAGCTTGTGTCATAGTTAGACAACAAGAACGTCTCGATGATTTATTTCCATAAAACACCACCTCAGGTTTCTTAGAAAGCCTAAGGTTTACTCTCTTCCTATGACAATCTATTATCGCCCTATGGTTAATTAACCAATCCATACCTAGAATTACATCGAATTCTCTTAACCTTATCGGTAAAAGATCTACCGATAATTTGTTGCCCATAATATCTACGAAATAATTCCTATGAATGTGTTCAATGGGAATTATCTATTCGTTTGCTACCTTAATGTCTAAAGGTATTTCTAGCTTTTTAGGGTTTAATCCCAGTTACTTAGCAAATCCACATGCTATAAACAAACAAGACATAAGCATTTATTTCGTTGACTGGAATGATACCTGCTACTACATCCGATGATGCAACCACATCTTGGACAGTCATATTAAACGTTCGAGAAGATGGTCTACCCAATGATGGTGTTGGTCCAGTAATGGCTAAATTACCACTACCAGAACCCTTACTGACCTCCACCCCCTTCTTCAGGTAATTTCTTGCCATGTGGTCCATCGACCCACAAACAAAACAGCCATGACTTTTCTTAGGATTAGTACAGTTGGGAGATATGTGACCCTCCTGCCCACAATTATAAAAACACGTTTTCCCTTTTAGACAGACTCCCAGATGAGTCTTGCCGCATGTCTTGCATGCCTCCATCCTACGTTTAGGATCCCCTTGTTTTACCCCAGAATATCCACAATTCAACAATTTGATTTCACAAGACATAAGAAATTTTTTGCCGTGAAACCCACATAAGTATAATAAGGTTATAGAACATACATGTTGTTGCTTAAAAGAAATCCTTGCTAAACACACTGGAATTGTCGTGAAATCCTTAGGTTTCCTCTCAATCTCTCTCAAATCTCTCTGTCAAGCTCTATCAAGCTCTCTCTGAACTCTCAGTGTTCTTCCTAGGCAACTAAGGTTATGCGTAAAAACCCAAACTGATAATCAAGCGTAAGAAATAAAATGGATAACCTTAATACTACTACTAATTGTAATATCAGTTACAAACTAACGTATATGTTATAAATATATTATATTTATTATTTTATTTATATTATTATAATTCAAAATTTGAAAATCCAAAAGCCATAAGGCTTTGTTTGGCAAAAAGTCTTTAAAATAAAGATTTAATATCTTTAAGCCTTGTTTGGGTTAAACCAATTTAAAACTACTTTAATTATTTTAATAAACTATTTAGTTTATAATTTATAATCACATATTATTTATTTGGCTCTCCATATCCAACATTAATCAAATAATTTAGTTACACACTATATTTTAATTAAATATACCAATTAAATAAATAACACAAAATTATAATTTCATTATAATTTTATTTAATAATTTAATATATCATTTAAATTATTAACTCAACACAATAATATAACATCTCATGTTATATTACAACTCTCTAAATTATAAATATTTATATAATAAATATAAATATTTAATTATTTAATTATATAATTATTTCATCAATTTCAACAATAAACACATCAAATAAATATTTATATAATTCAATAAATATTTAATTATTACAATTTGAAATTCCGGATTGTTACATGAAATATGAAAATTTTGCAAAATTAAACAAGTGGTTATAAAATATTCATTGTTGTCGGAGAATATTCGTTTGGTCGTGGAATATTCTTGTTGTCTGAAAATATTCTTACGACGGCGCATCCATTTGTGGGCCCCATAACAGAAAACGGTCGGATGAAGAAAATGACAAGTTTGAGTTTTTATAAATAACTACGTAGTTATTCTGAATTAACACTTTGTTGAATATACTTAGTGGTTAAAATACGATGTACGCACGGTCGCAGTTCAAGAAGACGCGGTATTATTGCAAAGATTTTTGAATTATTGATTCTTACGTAAGAAGGCACTACTCAATAATTGTTACAGTAATTACTGTTCAATATTTTATTTTATTGATTCAATAATTGCTTCGTTGATATTTTATATTATTGGTGTTTAAATAATTGTCACTGCACAGTATCTCCATTATCAGATCAATAATTTATATTATTTGAATAATATTATTAGATAGCATTATTGGTAATGTCTAAAGAAGTTCTGTCTAGGAAAGGGGTTTGGTCACCTAATTGCGCACCAATAAGGAGAAATCCTTATCGGAAAGCCCCCTCTTTCTTGGGAACGACCTGGTTGTCATTATTGTGATTCTGTAATATTATTTGTGAATAATTATTTATTAATTTATATGATAAGGAAATATTTGTTTTATGTGGTTATAAATGATGGAATTAATGTTGAGGTATTTTATCAGTATTTTGTCTGAATGAAGGTATTAAAAATCGTCTGTATATGGATTTCGGGCATTTTCTGTTTGGAATTTGGAAAAGCTTTCTTCTACAAAGTTGTAGAGAATTTAATTTCCTATGGAATAGACACAAATTTCAAATTTTTCTAATAAAAGGGATATTTATTGTGAATTATTGAAGTTTCAAAAATAAATGTTTTTTTATTAAAAACATGGGTGGGCCCCACTTTTGGTTGGAAAAATGTGCTGAAATTTTATTTCAAAAGTGGTGGGCTTGAATAGTAGCAGGTAAAGCCATCAGGTAGCAAGTTAGTCTGCTATGGCGTTCTAAGCATTTTCCTATAAATAGGGTGCTTAGTTAGAATTGAAAATCACACCAAAAACAAGCTTTCTCTCTCTATATATATTATCGAGCGTATTTTGTGAGTATTTAGATACTTTGAGAGTTGCTATATCTGATCTGCAAGTTTTCTTGAAAGATCAGATTCGATATTCCAAATGAAATCTTTGTTCTTTTGAGGTAAGGGATGTAATTTTTTTCATAATGATGTTATTCTTTCAATATCATTATACCGAAATATTGGTATGGATTTCATTATGGAATTTCTACCTTTTTCATGTCGGGGTTACTATTCACGTATACGGCACTATTCATAGGAAAAAAATGAAATTTTCTTTTCTTTGTTAAAGTTGTCTATTATAGTTACTATCTTTGATTGTATCCATGTTTTGATCTTCATTCTTGAATTTTGCTCCACAATTGATTATTATAAGGTATTTTTGAACTTGGATAAACTAAAGTACGAATCCCTAATCTTTGATCTTTTATCTCACTGGATTCATTTTCTTTAAGATATTTTTCATCATCCTCAGTCCTAAATGATGACGATCATCAATATCTTCTATTCATAGTGTGAAGATGAATGATTAACTGATGAATATCTTTGGCCTATAGTGCAAAGATGAACAGGTGTTGAGATAAACATGACCAACTAGTGATACAAATGAATATATTTGGCCTGTAGTGCAAAGATGAATATTTGATTTAAGATGTATATTGACTGATGTTACATGGATAAAATATTGATGATGGACTTTTAAATTCATAGATGATAGTAGATTTCATTCTCTACTTAACTCTTCTAATGAATTGTTATTTCCGCTACGAATATTGATCTAAAACTGGTTGTCCGTTATATTTTATCTAATTTGTTGAAGACTAATGATAATTTGTTGTGTATTATCTTAGTCATAATATTCTTTACTAGGCTATTTGAGCTCACCCTTTTCCTTTTTATTCCATTTTTCTTCTCATGAGGTGAGAACATAGCAGGAAGTAGTCGGGGTATGGAGTGATGGTTCAGGATAGTTATTTTAGTAGTCCTCGCTATTTTGTAAAATAGTGTATCAATAATTGTTATGAGGACTCCTTTTGAGTTTGTATACTGTCCATTAGACAATATTTGTATTTAAACTCACAGTATATGTGTTGTCGTATTTTGCAGGACAATTGTATTACTGAAGTTATATTTGATTATGTACCATGTATTTGGCGACTCAGAATGGGTGATGTATATCTATTTTGGGGCCGTCACACTTAGGTTGCTCTCAACTGTGACTCATATCCCAATCTTGTATAGCGCGTCACAATGGCACCTATCGTTTTACCACCACACAAATATAGTGTCCCCTACGGAGAGTAGCTTCGGTGCATTCCACAAAGGAAGTCACCAGATAGAGGCTCGGGTACCAACACCTGTAGTTGGGTTTTTAACTCCTGAAGTTCAATAGGAGCTATTCGATATAAGATTTTAGAAATGGATTTTGTATTGGGTTCAAGATTAATACAAAAATTCAATATCACGCTCTGACGGTAGGCCAGGAAGTTCTTCAGGAAATACGTCAAGAAATTCACTAACAAAAAAAATATTATTCAAATCTGACGTATTTTTGTTCAAGTCCATGACATTAGCTAAGAAATCTTGAAATCCATTTTTCAATAAACAAATGCCTTTAAGGCTTGATATGAAAGTGTTTGACTTTAGTGGTTTAGTTACTTGAATTCGTATAACAGGTTGGTTAGGAATACGAAAACTAACAACCTTACGAAAATAATCAATTTAAGCATAATGAGTGATTAACCAATCAATCCCTAAAATCACATCAAATGAAAGTATTTTCAAAGAGATGAGATCAAAAGGTAATGTGATGGTCCCAACTTGAATCAAACAAGATTTATAAATAGTGGATGTAATGAAGATTTCTCCTAACGTAGTTTCAACAGATAAGTCAAAGTCTAATTTCTCAGGGGTTAAGTTCAAATATTGAGCACAAGCAGGAGAAATAAAAGAATTGGTAGAACCGGTATCTAATAAGGTATAGACTTCGCAAGAATTTATGATTAACTAACCCGTGATAACTTCGTTCGGGTTACTATCTTTTTGAGAAGTCACGAAAAACACACTTCCTGAAACCACCGACTTTGTTTTGTACGTATCTGCCTTTGGTGCCACTGTCCCAGCTAGACTTGATATCTCTACAGGACAAAATCGAGCAATGTGACCGTCTTTTCCATAACTAAAACATACCTTGGAAGGCTGTGAACAGTTTGGACTTATGTGTCCCTCTTCTCTGCATTTGTAGCATCTAACTGGCAGTTGTTCTCCTCCCCTAGAATTTGTTGTTGGTGCTGCTGGTGTAGCTGCTGCCGATGTCTTCTCGTTATCGTTAAATCTTCTCTTCTTAAAATTTCCACTTGAATCATTTCTTCTATTATCTTGGCCATGATTACCACCGAAGTGGTTACCATTTTAGGCATGATAATTTCCTCCACGATGGTTATCATTGTTCTGATGGTCGTTGCCACTGGTACGATTATTATCGTGTTGTTGGTCGTTATCTTTTGGTTGAGCTAACTCATAATCCCGCTCTAATAACTGAGCCTTATTCACTACATCTTAATACAAACACAGTTTGTGAGAAATGAGGTATTGACGTATTTCGAGTTTCAAACCTCGCAGAAACATTCACGTCATTCTCTCCTCATTACAAAACACAGCCTAAGCTGGATACATTACTTTCCCGCTATTGCTTTCCAAAACTTGGGAATTACAAAACACTACCCTTGATTATACAAAAGAGGGCTTTACGTCACTACTATATACACAATATGTACATACCTAACTACTCTAACAACTACTCGATCATATCTGCATTTAGGCATTCTCGAAATCTGCCTTGGCAAGACCGGCAATAATATCACTACCGATAAGATGTCACAGATGTGCCTCTGCCTCTACAGGATACCCAACTACCGCAATCGGAAATCCTCATGAGAACTCCTATGAATATAGGACATTCTCCTATCTTCCATTTCTTGGTCTTTAGCTCGCTCCTAAGCTCAAAGACCTCCTACTTCAGCTCATGGACCTTGTCCTTAGCCAAAACTCTCTCGTCATGTTCCTGTTCCCACATGGACTCCACGTCCGTCTTATCCTCTATTACAGCTTGGAGTTCAGCCTTCAGCTCCTTGACCTTATGACAGTAGTGTACGTTCCTATCTATCACCGACACATGAATAAAGTGACATCATCGACTCCCACGAGTTATCTCTCTTTGCTATAGCCACTGGATTGAAGGATACTACCTCCACTTCTTCTTCCAACATGCCATCAAATACTGACATGAGGTCTAAGCTTTTAGAGTCTCCAGACTCCACCACAACTATCTCAGGATCTGCTGTTATAGGGTTCGGTATGATTTCTATCTAGTTTACCGACCCTTCGCTGACTACCTGTAAATCTCTATTTTCACCTGACATCTATAACAACAAAAAGAATTGATTAGTAAACGTCAGTATAATAAAACACATAACATATATGATGCATTTTTAAAAGGTTAACTTTCATCTTTTATTCTTTGACTTTTCTTAAGGTTATGACTTAAGGTTTTATTTCCCCCCTTAAGTTTTATAACCTATTGCTCTAATACCAACCTGTGACGCCCCCAAATCCGGGTATCTTTCAACCCGACAGATGGTGCTACACGGTGCTACAATTCACATAAACATTCAATTGAAATGCCTCAAATGAACGGATATGTCTTATATATATATCAAAAGAATATTTACATTCCCCAGGTTTTTTATAACCAATACAATATCTTTGTCATAATATCAATATTATTTATTACAAAACCTATACTATTACATAAGCAATCTACGGGTTCGCCTTTGCCTTCCCTTTAGCCTTACTTTGGATCCATCGGGTCCGCTTCGTCTTAGCTACATTCATATGGTTCAAGCAAGAATGAGCCTAACTAGCTCAGCAAGTACAACAATTCTAGTAAAATAACATGCTTGAAACATAGGAATCGTATATCTTCAATAACTGAACAATAGTTACGAAGTACTATTGATAATTCAAAATAGCACTTCTTTTCATTCAAAACGTTTTACAACAACAATATTCAGTAAAACATCAATTCCGGTTCAAAACCGTAAGCATTTCATAAGTACTTTGAAAAGGACATCCCGGCACTAAGTCCGTAAGTCCGGTATAGCTTACGAGCACGTCTAGGTGATCAGCCTATAGTACTCTATGTTGATCAACACTACATTCATTAAACGTGTATACGTTTAAGTTGTGGCAACCTCACGTGCCTGTCGTTTGACGACAAAACATTTTAGCATACTAAATCTACTTTTGAAAACCACAACAATATTAGTTTGGTAAATCCTTATCAACACTTGATAGAATAACATAGCATACGTCTAGCCGAAAGGATTGGCTTTGACATTCCTCAAATACTAACTCATGCGAAGAATACATGAATCACAAAGACTTGCCCAGATCGAACTGGAACAAGGGTTAGAGTACTTGCCTTTAGCGTCTGCTACAATTTATAACACGTGCACTTTACGTCTTTAAGGTCTCTACATTAGATGATAGCATAACATAGAACATTAGGTCATGAATGATCACACATGGTTCCTAAAGAATCTTACCCTACTTCTCAATCTAATTACATATTAGATTTGTTATTATAGGTTTCGGCTTTCCATTACGTCATTCTTACATTCATAAGTAATTGACTTAGTCTTAACCTTAAGTGTGCATACTTAAGTTCTAATATGTCTTAACAATGTTTCATTAAGATCTTCATTTAATTTTTTATCAATTACTAACCATGCTCTATATATAAACATTCATTATTGTCTTGGTCTTGAGGTCGGTCATGGTCTTTGCTGACGGCTTTTACACTTGGTGTGCTGCCGCATGGCATCACCTATTACTGCCTAGAACCCGGACTCGGGTTGCGGCATGAGTCTCAAGTGTTAATGGTCGTACTGGCTATGGCACTCTCTCTCAGAAGGTTATGGCTTTGGTTGTCCAAGCTCAAGCGCTTTGCTGACGGCAATGGTTTCAATGGCCACAATAAATTTGGCCAGCATTTCAAGTGCACCGTAAAATTTTTACAGACTTCAAATTTTGTGAGATTCCCGGACTCGTAACTTCTTCGTTATAAGTCCGAATTGGCTCATTCAAGAGCCTATGGTTCATAAATCACGTACTCTATGTATTTATTCAAGAATTTGATCTATTCAACTTCGTTTGCTAAAATTCCGCCAATTAGTCCATTTTTAACGAAAACGATAAACGTTCGTGAACGTTCAACGCTCGTTTCTTCATTCTAAGTCGGAATCCGGCCATTTTTGAGTCCGCAACTCTATAATGCCAAATATGACTTGCCTCCATCGAAAACCCACATTTCCATTGTCAAACACAAAATACGACTTTCATTCCGAGAATTTCACGAATTCAACAATTATCGTCCAATCGTGCAATTCCGGCGAAACCTCAATACTAATCATTCTAAGTGGATTTTAATCAACATGAAGATATTACAAGTTACTTATTACACCAACTTAATATAAGGTAGGTTTTGACTTATTCTAATAAGCCAATGACTTATTTCACTTATTAAGTACAATTCTCATGCTTATGACAACAAATGGAAATTCTTCATAAGTTCATCAACTTATTTAGGTTCAAGTTGCTTATTCAACTTATTCGGCTTAATTTCATTCATCAATGACCTATTACATGCTATCATCAAACCTTCTCACTTCTCTATCAATCCTATTATGATAGAGATGGAAGAGACAAGATAATTTACCTTTGATGATTACTTCAATTGCTTTGGAAATCTACTAAGGAAAGGTTAAGCTCAAAGTGCTTATTGACTCTAACAAATAAGTTGTTTATCTTGAGAGGAGTTGGATGAAATTTAAACAACCAACTTAAGAAATAAAGCTTGGTATTTATAGGCAACCCAAAGTGAGGGCACTATGGACATTTAGGCCATCCCACCTCCTTAGTTAACCTCCTCAACTTCCACCTCCTTACTATTCATAACCTAGCAACCAAGTAACTTGCTAGCCACAACACTTGCTCATCACATAAAGTACTTGGTTACCACATCACCCATGGGTTGGCCCATGGATCCTACTTTACCCATTGGATCATCCTTTGGGCTTAGTGCTTAATTCAATTAACTTATCTTTGGGCTTGTATTAATCTACCAAGGCTTTATGTTATTACTACTTGGGCTTTAGAAAAATAATCCCACATAGGTTTACATCTTATACATATTGGACTTGCTCTTTATACAATATCCACCATTCCATTTCATTAGATTATTAATACATACATTCTCAATTTAAGTCCGCATGTGAATCATTGCGTTTTCCATACTTAGATTATTATTACATAATCCATCACGTCTCGATATTCTAACGTTACGTATTTCTCGGAAGTTCAAAAATAATTCCCGAGCGGTAATCGGTGAATAGTGTTTTTCATAAACTTTCTCGAAAAATATTTATTTTCGTCTTGGAAATTTAAGCACTTTAATTCATTCACGTGGTTTAAATACTATGATCTTCTGACGTTTCTAGGTTATAGAATGCCATACATCTTATCAACACATATAATAACAAGTAATATTATTTTATTCATTATTTAATTCTTTCAAATGTTTTTACAAAGGATCTGAATTTCTCGGTCGTTACATTCTTCCCCTTATATAAAGATTCTCCCCCTGAATCTCGCTCTATCTTACTCAAACAAAAGAGGATAATTCTTTCTCATCTTTTCTTCAAGTTCCCACGTTGCTTCCTCCACATCGTGGTTCTTCCATAACACCTTTACTGATGGTATTACCTTGTTTCGCAGAACTTGCTCTTTTCTATCGATAATTTGAACCGGCATCTCTTCATATGTTAGATCCTTCTCAATTTGAATAGGCTCATATTCTATCACGTGCTTGTAATCCGATTTGTAAGGACGTAGCACTGAAACGTGAAATACATTATGTATTCGCTCTAAGTCTGGAGGTAACGCTACCCTATAAGCTACCTCACCTACCCGTTCTAATACTTCAAAAGGTCCTATGAACCTCGGGCTTAGTTTCCCCTTCTTTCCAAAGCATATCTTTCCTTTCCAGGGAGATACCTTTAGAAATACGTACGAGCCTACCTCAAACTCTCTATTCTCTCGATGTAAGTCCGCATATTTCTTTTGTCTGTCTTGAGCTGCGACGAGACGCATACGAATCAACTTCACCACTTCCGCTGTTTGCTGCACCAATTCTGGTCCTAGCAGTCGGCGTTCTCCCACTTCAATCCAATACAACGGCGTTCTGCATTTTCTTCCATAAAAAGCTTCATACGGCGGCATACCTATACTTGCATGATAACTGTTGTTATACGCAAATTCTACTAATGGTAGATGATCATCCCAACTACCCTTGATATCCATGACGCAAGATCTCAACATATCTTGTAATGTCTGAATTGTCCACTCGCTCTGTCCATCGATTTGTGGATGATATGTCGTACTCAACTTCAACTATGTTCCCAATTGTTCTTGAAGACTTCTCCAAAAGTTCGACGTGAATCACGGATCACGATCTGACACTATCGAAACAGGTGCTCCATGTCTGGAAATAATTTCCTTAACATAGAGTATAGCTAACTGATCTAAGTTGTACTTAATTTGAATTAGCAAAAAGTGAGCCCACTTCATCAACCGATCCACTATTACCCAAATCAAATCATACCCCTTCTGAGTCGTCGGAAGTCCCACCACAAAGTCCATCGTGATATGCTCCCACTTCCACTCCGGAATCTCCAATGACTGTAACAAGCCACTTGGTCGTCGATGTTCGGCTTTAACTCTTTGACAAGTCAAACATTTACTCACATACTCGGCTGTTTCTCTCTTCATGTTTGGCCACCAAAAACTCTGTCGAAGGTCTTAATACATCTTAGTGCTACCAGGATGAATCAAGTACCTCGAACTATGAGCCTCTTGTAAAACTTGCTCCTTTAATTCCGTCTCATTCGGAACCCAAATTCTTCCCTCAAATCTTAATAATCCCTCATTATCAAGAATAAACCTAATATCTTTTTCAAGGGTTAACCGCTTCCTTCATCCGATCACACTCATCGGTTTTGAGTCGCACCTCCTTGACTCTCTCTCTACGATGGTAGATTGAATCTCTGCCAAAAAAGTCTCTCGCTTCGCCTCACTTGGCAACTTCACCTCCAACTCCATCCTAGCCATCTCTCATTATTAACTCAATTTGAGTCATTGTTAAAAAGACAACTTCTCCCCACCCTTTCTACTCAAGGCATCGCCGGCCACTACATCGCTTTTCTCCAGGGTGATACAGATTTCACAATCATAATCTTTTATCAACTCCAAACCACCTCCTCTCTCTCATATTCAACTCCTTCGTGTGAAGATATATTTTAGACTCTTGTGGTCCGTGTATATCTCACACTTTTCCCCATAAAGATAATGTCGCCATATCTTTAAGCGAAACACCATCATGGCCAGCCCAGGATCATGAGTAGAGTAAACTTTCTCATAATCCTTCAATCGCTTTGATGCATACGTGATGACCTTGCCATGCTTTGCATGAGCACGCAACCCAGTCCCTTATGCGAAGCATCGCTATAAACTACGAAATTTCCTGTGTCATTGGGTAATGACAAAATAGGCGCTTCACTCAAATTCTTCTTCAGTTCTTGAAAACTATCTTCGTATTTCTCAGTCCATACATACTTCACCGTCTTCCTCGTCAAGTTAGTCAGTGGAGTAGCTATCTTTAAAAAGTCCTGAATGAACCTCCGATAGTAACCCGCTAACCCTAGGAAACTTCGTACCTCGGTTGGTGTTTTTGGTTGTTCCCAATTCATCACGGCTTCTACCTTTGCTGGATCTACTGAAATACCCTCATGGTCAATAACATGACCTAAAAACTGCACCCTCTCTAACCAAAATTCACACTTAGTGAACTTCGCATATAACTTCTCCTTTCTTAGTGTCTCCAACACTATTCTCAGGTGTTCAGCATGATCTTCTGGCGTCTTAGAGTAGACTAGAATATCATCAATAAACACTACGACGAACTTGTCCAAATATTGTTTGAACACTCTGTTCATCATGTCCATAAATGCAGCAGGTGCATTAGTCAACCCAAATGACATCACTAGAAACTCATAATGACCATAACGAGTCCTGAATATTGTCTTTGGCACATCTTCATTCCTAACCTTCAGCTGATGATACCCCGTCCTTAAATCTATTTTGGAAAAATATTTTGCCCCCTTCAATTTATCAAAAAGATCATCGATCCTGGGCAATGGATACTTATTCTTTATTGTTAACTTGTTCAACTCTCGGTAGTTGATACAAATTCTCAATGATCCGTCCTTCTTCTTGACAAACAACACCGGTGCTCCCCACGGCGAAACACTCGATTGAATGTACTTCCTGTCCAACAATTCCTACAATTGTACCATCAACTCCTTCATCTCCACTGGCGCCGTACGATACGGTGCCCTGGAAGCTGGTGTCGTCCCTGGCACAATGTCTATTATGAATTCGGTCACCCTAACCGGTGGAAGACCTGGTAACTCGCTTGGAAATACATCCATAAACTCACTCACTATAGGTATTTTTTCCATGGTCGCTCCCACTCTTTGGGTATCAACCACATGACACAAATAGCCTACACACCCCTTCCTCAATAATTTCCTAGTTTGTGTCATGGTAAGATAACACGAACGTCCCGGCGATTTATTCCCATAAAATATTATATGAGATTAAATTGATGTTTTAATACTAACACATTTCTTTTGACAATCTATAATTGCCCCATGATTTATCAACCAATCCGTTCCGAGAATTACATCGAATTCTCCTAACTTTATCGGTATCAAATCTACCGATAATTTACAACCTCGAATATCTACACAACAACTCCTATGAATATCTTCAACAGGAATTATCTCTTCGTTTGCTACCTTAATGTTCAAAGGTATAAGCAACTTTTCGGGAAGTAATCCTAGTCGTTTAGCAAAATCACATGCGATAAACGAACAAGTAGCACCCGAGTCAAACAACACGTATGCATTTAAGTTGTTGATCAAAATAATACCTGCGACTACGTCCCCCGAGGCCATCGCATCTTGGACGGTCATATTAAAGGTACGAGCCATCTACTTACTGCCCATTCATACCGGACCCCAATAGTTAACTTACCACTATTGGCGCCCTTATTCCCGTCTATCCCCTTCTTTGGGCAGTTCTTTGCCATGTGGTCCGTAGACCCACATACAAAGCACCCATGATTCTTCTTCGGGCTTGGACAATTTGGCGCAATATGCCCCTCCTGTCCGCAGTTGTAACACACGGCCTTACCCTTGAGACAGACTCCTAAATGAGTCTTTCCGCATGTCTTGCAGGCCTCCATCCTCCTCTTAGGGTCTCCTTGTTTCCCTCTGGTATTCCCCAAGCTAACTCACTTCCTTTTATACCCTTCGCCACTCCCGCTGGCACCTTCAACCTTCACTCCTCCCTCCACCTTCCCCTTGCTTTTCTTATCCTTGTGGTATTGGCTCAGTGCTTCACTACCACCTTTGGAAATTATTGCCTTCTCTAAAATAACTCCAAAGGAAGTACTTTGGAACACATAGATACGATTATAGAGCTAGGGTTTCAAGCCCTGCTCGAACTGTCGAGCTTTCCTCACCTCGGTATCCACTTGATGTGGAGCAAACCTTATCAGTTCATTAAACTTGGCGGTATACTGGGGAACCGTCATGTCCCCTTGTTTTAAATCTAAAAACCACATCTCCATCCTTCCCTGCATACTCGTGGGAAAGTAGTTCTCATAGAATATTTCCTTTAACCTCACCCACATTATAACATCTATTCTGGCCCTCGCCTGATTGGCCTCCCACCAAAAGTTGGCCTCTCCCTTCATCATGTAGGTTGCAAAAGCAACCTTTTGGGCCTCGTCGACATTTCCTATCACAAATTCCTTCTCTATCTCCCTCACCCACGTTTGAGCTTCAATAGGGTCCGTAGTTCCTTTGAACTCCCATGGACCCACACTCTTAAAGTCCTTAAATGTAGTAGCTCGTACTACACCGTGATTCACGGGATATTAGCTCCAGCTTTAAAAACGTTGCGGTTAAAAGGTTCAAAAATTCTTACATGGGGTTAACTTGGACCTCCTCTCCTGGTTGATTCGTGTTCGCACTTTGGGTACGTGGTACTCTTCTTGGCGGCATTTTTTTCTTCATTACAATAAACACATTTCGTTATTTTGCATTTCTGCCGCTAGTTATTATTCCATATTAAACAATAACTTAAACATTTGTTACTCAACATTTTTCAAAAATGAAAACTTATATTAATTCATCGTAGTATAATACTACATCTACATATAAACAAAACCTAAAGTCGGATACATTACTTTCCGCTATTGCTTTCCAAAAATTGGGAATTACAAAAGACTACCCTTGATTATACAAAAGAGGGCTTTACGTCACTACTATATATACAATATGTACATACCTAACTACTCTAACAACTACTGATCATATCTCGCTTTAGGCATTCTCGAATCATTGCTTTGGCAAGACCGCATAATATCACTACCGATAGTATGCCGATGTACCTCTGCATCTACAGGATACCCACTACCCGCAAGAATCGGAAATCCTCATGAGAACTCCTATGAATATAGGACATTCTCCCTATCTTCTGTTTCTTGGTCTTTAGCTCGCTCCTAAGCTCAAAGACCTCCTCCTTCAGCTCATGGACCTTGTCCTTAGCCAAAACTCTCTCGTCATGTTCCTGTTCCCACATGGACTCCACGTCCGTCTTATCCTCTATAACAGCTTGGAGTTCAGCCTTCAGCTCCTTGACCTCCTGACAGTAGTGTACGTTCCTATCTATCACTGATATGAACAGTGACATCATCGACTCCCCTGGAGTTATCTCTGCTGCTATATCCACCGGATTGAAGGATACTACCTCCACTTCTTCTTCCAACATGCTGTCAAATACCGATATGAGGTCTAAGCTTTCGGAGTCTCCAGAATCCACCACAACTATCTCAGGATCTGCTGCTATAAGGTTCGGTATGATTTCTATCTGGTTTACCGACCCTTCACTGACTACCTGTACATCTCTATTTTCACCTGACATCTATAACAACAAAAAGAATTGATTAGTAAACGTCAGTATAATAAAACATATAACATATATGATGCATTTTTATAAGGTTAACTTTCATCTTTTATTCTTTGACTTTTCTTAAGGTTATGACTTAAAGTTTTATTTCCCCCCTTAAGTTTTATAACCTATTGCTCTGATACCAACCTGTGACGCCCCCAAATCTGGGTATCTTCCAACCCGACAGATGGTGCTACACGGTGCTACAATTCACCTAAACATTCAATTGAAATGCCTCAAAAGAACGGATATGTCTTATATATATATATATATCAAAAGAATATTTACATTCCCCAGGTTTTTTACAACCAATACAGCGTCTTTGTCATAATATCAATATTATTTATTACAAAACCTATACTATTACATAAGCAATCTACGGGTTCGCCTTTGCCTTCCTTTTATCCTTGTCGGATCCATCGATCCGTTCTGTCTTAGCTGCATTCATATGGTTCAAGCAAGAATGAGCCTAACTAGCTTAGCAAGTACAACAATTCTAGTAAAATAGCATGCTTGAAACATAGGAATCGTATATCTTCAATAACTGAATAATAGTTACGAAGTACTATTGATAATTCAAAATAGCACTTCTTTTCATTCAAAACGTTTTACAACAATAATATTCAGTAAAACATCAATTCCGGTTCAAAACCGTAAACATTTCATAAGTACTTTGAAAAGGACATCCCGACACTAAGTCCGTAAGTCCGGTATAGCTTACGAACACGTCTAGGTGATCAGCCTATAGTACTCTATGTTGATCAACACTACATTCATTAAACGTGTATATGTTTAAGTTGTGGCAACCTCACGTGCTCGCTGCTTGACGACAAAACATTTTAGCATACTAAATCTACTTTTGAAAACCACAACGATATTAGCTTGGTAAATCCTTATCAACACTTGATAGAATAACATAGCATACGCTCAGCCAAAAAGGATTGGCTTTGACATTCCTCAGATACTAACTCATGCGAAGAATACATGAATCACAAAGACTTGCCCAGATCGAACTGGAACAAGGGTTAGAGTACTTGCCTTTAGCGTCTGCTATAATTTATAACACGTGCACTTTACGTCTTTAAGGTCTCTACATTAGATGATAGCATAACATAGAACATTAGGTCATGAATGATCACACATGGTTCCTAAAGAATCTTACCCTACTTCTCAATCTAATTACATATTAGATTTGTTATTATAGGTTCCGGCTTTCCATTACGTCATTCTTACATTCATAAGTAATTGACTTAGTCTTAACCTTAAGTGTGCATACTTAAGTTCTAATATGTCTTAACAATGTTTCATTAAGATCTTCATTTAATTGTTTATCAATTACTAACCATGCTCTATATATAAACATTCATTATTGTCTTGGTCTTGAGGTCAAGGCCATGCGACGCCGGCTTTTGCTTGATGTCGTACCATGCACATCACCTATTATCGCTTAGAACCCGGACTCAAGCACAAGGCGTCATGAGTCTCAAGAGTTAATGGTCGCATGTGCGGTCAAGCTCGATTCACATGGCAAGCTAAATGGCCTTGAAATTTGGCCAAGCGCACACTCTTTGCACCCGTGAAAATTTTTACAGACTTCAAATTTTGTGAGATTCCCGGACTCGTAACTTCTTTGTTATAAGTCCGAATTGGCTCGTTCAAGAGACTACGGTTCATAAATCACGTACTCTATGTATTTATTCAAGAATTTGATCTATTCGACTTCATTTTCTAAAATTTCGCCTATTAGTCCATTTTTAACGAAAACGATAAACGTTCGTGAATGTTCAACGCTCGTTTCTTCGTTCTAAGTCAGAATCCGGCCATTTTTGAGTCCGCAACTCTATAATGCCAAATATGACTTTCCTCCATCGAAAACCCATGTTTCCATTGTCAAACACAAAATACGACTTTCATTCCGAGAATTTCACGAATTCAACGATTATCGACCAATCGTGCAATTCCGGCGAAACCTCAATACTAATCATTCTAAGTGGGTTTTAATCAACATGAAGACATTACAAGTTACTTATTACACCAACTTAATATAAGGTCGGTTTTGACTTATTCTAATAAGCCAATGACTTATTTCACTTAATAAGTACAATTCTCATGCTTATGACAACAAATGGAAATTCTTCATAAATTCATCAACTTATTTAGGTTCAAGTTGCTTATTCAACTTATTCAGGTTAAGTTCATTCATCAATGACCTATTACATGCTATCATCAAACCTTCTCACTTCTCTATCAATCCTATTATGATTCGTTCACGTGGTTTAAATACTACGATCTTCTGACGTTTCTAGGTTATAGAACGCTATACATCTTATCAACACATATAATAACAAGTAATATTATTTTATTCATTATTTAATTCTTTCAAATGTTTTTACAAAGGATTCGAATTTCTCGGTCGTTATAGGTTTGGTCACCTAATTGCGCACCAATAAGGAGAAATCCTTATCGGAAAACCCCCTCTTTCCTGAGAACGACCTGGTTGTCATTATTGTGATTCTGTAATATTATTTGTGAATAATTATTTATTAATTTATATGATAAGGAAATATTTGTTTTATGTGGTTATAAATGATGAAATTAATGTTGAGATATTTTATCAGTATTTTGTCTGAATGAAGGTATTAAAAATCATCCGTATATGGATTTCAGGCATTTTCTGTTTGGAATTTGGAAAAACTTTCTTTTACAAAGTTGTAGAGAATTTAATTTTCAATGGAATAGACACAAAATTCAAATTTTTCTAATAAAAGGGCTATTTATTGTGAATTATTGAAGTTTTGAAAATAAATGTTTTTTTATTAAAAACATGGGTGGGCCCCACTTTTGGTTGAAAAAATGTGCTAAAATTGTATTTCAAAAGTGGTGGGCTTGAATAGTAGCCGTTAAAGCCATCAGGTAGCAAGTTAGTCTACTATGGCGTTCTAAGCATTTTCCTATAAATAGGGTGCTTAGTTAGAATTAAAAATCACACCAGAAACAAGCTTTCTCTCTCTATATATATTATCGAGCGTATTTTGTGAGTATTTATATACTTTGAGAGTTGCTATTCAGTGCAAGTTTTCTTCAATACTATATTCGATATTCCAGTCAGAAGTACTGTTCTTTTGAGGTAAGGGATGTTATTTTTTTCATAATAATGTTATTCTTTCAATATCATTATACCAAAATATTGGTATGGATTTTATTATGGAATTTCTACCTTTTTCATGTCGGGGTTACTATTCACGTATACGGCACTATTCACAAAAAAAATGAAATTTTCTTTTCTTTGTCCAAGTTGTCTATTATAGTTACTATCTTTGATTGTATCCATGTTTTGATCTTCATTCTTGAATTTGGCTCCACAATTGATTATTATAAGGTATTTTTGAACTTGGATAAACTAAAGTACGAATCCCTAATCTTTGATCTTTTATCTCACTAGATTCGTTCTCTTTAAGATATTTTTCATCATCCTCAGTCCTAAATGATGATAGTACCAAATATCTTTGGTCTGTAGTGCAAAGATGAATGATTAACTAATGAATATCTTTGGCCCATAGTGCAAAGATGAACAGGTGTTGAGATAAACATGACCAACTGGTGATATAAATGAATATCTTTGGCCTGTAGTGCAAAGATGAATATTTGATTTAAGATGTATATTGACTGATGTTACATGGATAAAATATTGATAATGGACTTTTAAATTCATAGATGATAGTAGATTTCATTCTCTACTTAACTCTTCTAATGAATTGTTATTTTCGCTGCGAATATTGATCTAAAACTGGTTGTCCATTATATTTTATCTAATTTGTTGAAGACTAATGATAATTTGTTGTGTATTATCTTAGTCATAATATTCTTTACTAGGCTAGTTGAGCTCACCCTTTTCCTTTTTGTTCCAATTTTCTCCTCATGAGGTGAGAACATAGCAGGAACTAGCCGGGGTATGGAGTGATGGTTCAGGATAGTTGTTTTAGTAGTTCTCACTATTTTGTAAAATAGTGTATCAATAATTGTTATGAGGACTTCTTTTGAGTTTTTATACTGTCTATTAGACAATATTTGTATTTAAACTCACAGTATATGTGTTGTCGTATTTTGCAGGACAATTGTATTCATCGGGTTATATTTGATTATGTACCATGTATTTGGCGACTTTCGTAATGGGTGATGTATACCTATTTTGGGGCCGTCACACTTAGGTTGCTCTCAACTGTGACTCATATCCCAATCTTGGATAGCGCGTCACAATAGCACCTATAGTTTTACCACCACACAAATATAGTGTCCCCTACGGAGAGTGGCTTCGGTGCATTCCACAAAGGAAGTCACCAGATAGAGGCTCGGGTACCAACACCTGTAGTTGGGTTTTTAACTCCTGAAGTTCAATAGGAGCTATTCGATATAAGATTTTAGAAATGGGTTTTGTATCGGGTTCAAGATTAATACAAAAATTCAATATCACGCTCTGGCAGTAGGCCAGGAAGTTCTTCGGGAAATACGTCAAGAAATTCATTAACAACAGAAATATTATTCAAATCTGACGTATTTTTGTTCAAGTCCATGACATGAGCTAAGAAATCTTGACATCCATTTTTCAATAAACAAATGCCTTTAAGGCTTGATATGAAAGTGTTTGACTTTAGTGGTTTAGTTGCTTGAATTCGTATAACAGGATGGTTAGAAATACGAAAACTAACAACCTTATGAAAATAATCAATTTTAGCATGATGAGTGATTAACCAATCAATCTCTAAAATCACATCAAATGCAAGTATTTTCAAAGAGATGGGATCAAAAGGTAATGTGATGGTCCCAACTTGAATCAAGCAAGATTTATAAATAGTGGATGTAATGAAGATTTCTCCTAACGTAGTTTCAACAGATAAGTCAAAGTCTAATTTCTCAGGGGTCAAGTTCAAATATTGAGCACAAGTAGGAGAAATAAAAGAATTGGTAGAACCGGTATCTAATAAGGTATAGACTTCGCAAGAATTTATGATTAACTAACTCGTGATAACTTCGTTCGGGTTACTATCTTTTTGAGAAGTCACGAAAAACACTCTTCCTGAAACCACCGACTTTGTTTTGTCCGTATCTGCCTTTGGTGCCACTGTCCCAGCTGGACTTGATATCTCTACAGGACAAAATCGAGCTATGTGACCGTCTTTTCCACAACTAAAACATACCTTGGAAGGCTGTGAACAATTTGGACTTATGTGTCCCTCCTCTCTGCATCTATAGCATCTAACTGGCAGTCGTTCTCCTCCCCTAGAATTTATTGTTGGTGCTGCTGGTGTTGTTGCTGCCGATGTCTTCCCGTTATCGTTAAATCTTCTCTTCTTAAAATTTCCACTTGAATCATTTCTTCTATTATCTTGGCCATGATTACCACCGAAGTGATTACCATTTTTGGCATGATAATTTTTTCCACGATGGTTATCATTGTTCTGATGGTCGTTGTCACTGGTACGATTATTATCGTGTTGTTGGTCGTTATCTTTTGGTTGAGCTAACTCATAATCCCGCTCCAATTACTGGGCCTTATTCACTACATCTTAATACAAACACAGTTTGTGAGAAATGAGGTAATGACGTATTTCGGGTTTCAAACCTCGCAGAAACATTCGCGTCATTCTCTCCTCATTATTAACCAAATGGGATGCAAATCGGGACAACTCGACAAACTTAGCTTCGTACTGCGACACAGTCATATTGTTTTTCTCCAGCTTGATGAACTCTACCTCCTTCATGTGCCGAATACTTTCGGGAAAGTACTTGTCGTTGAACAATTCTTGGAACTTCTCCTAAGACATCTTGAGTGCGACAGGCTGAGTACGCTTAACGGATTCCCACCAGTAATCTGCCTCTCCTCGCAACATGAAGGTGGCAAAGGGAACCTTTTGCTCCTCAGAGCATCCTAATACATCAAATATCTTGGTAATTTGTTTTATCCACGTCTCTCCGTAAATGGTTATGGCTTTCCCAAAAACTCCAGTGGTCCTAACTCCTTGAACTGCTTAGCGGTGACTATCTGTGAGTTGCCAGTGTTTCCACCTGCATTTTTCACATGAGTCTCTCTCGCCTGATGTTGCATGAATTTCAGAAAGCCTTTGAACATCCCATCGTTCCTCATTTGGTCGATGTTGTCGTTTACCTGATGATTATTGCCTTCCTGATGCACGTTATCCTGGGAATTGATCAGCGGTTATTCAACGGTCTCATGTGCTCCATTGTTAACATTTTTAGCTACCATTCTCAAATATTGTCACAAAACAAAGGTTAATTAAAGAAATTAACATGCCACATATTATCCCTATAATATGACCGACCAACAAATAAGTTTAGGTAGGACAGACTAGCGAAGGATTTACTCGTGTCTCCCCTCCTAGTTCTAATCCCAGATCTCCTCTAGAGACCATATCCCTAAGCTCTGATACCAACTGTGATGCCTCCAAAATAGGTTCATTCCACCCATCCCATTCCGGGTCGCCAAATACATGGTACAGAAACAAATACAACTTCATTAATATAATTTTCGTGCAAAATACAACAATACATATATAGTGAGTTTAAATACAAATATTGTCTAATAGACAGTATTCAAACTCAAAAGGAGTCCTCATTACAATTATTATCACACTCTTTTATAAAATAGTGAGGACTGCTAAAACAACGGACTGAAAACATCACTCCACACCCCGACTAGTTCTCGTTATATTCTCGCTTCCTTAGAAGAAAAATGGAACAAAAAGGAAAATGGTGAGCTCAACTAGCCCAGTAAAGAATATTATAACTAAAATAATATACAACAAATTATCATTAGTCTTCAACAGGGAAAAATCTGATAGAACATAATAGACAACAAGTTTTAGATCAACAACTGCAGCGGAAACAACAATTCATTAGAAGAGTCAAGTAGAGAATGAATTCTACTATCTTCTAATATTTAAAAGTCCATCATCAATATTTTATCCTTGTAACATCAATCAATATACATCTTGAATCAAATATTAATCTTTGCACTACAGGCAAAATATATTCATTTGTATCACTAGTTGGCCATGTTCATCTCAACACCTATTCATCTTTGCACTACGGGCCAAAGATATTCATCAGTTAATAATTCATCTTTGCACTACAGTCCAAAGATATTCAGTTATATCACCATTTAAGACTGAGGATGATGAAATTATTTTAAAGAAAATGAATCTAGTGAGATAAAAGAACAAGGATTAAGGATTCGTATTTTAGTTTATCCAAGTTCAAAAATACTCTGTAATAAACTAATTGCGGAGCAGAAATCAAAAATGAAGATCAACACATAGATCCAATCAAAGATAGGAACCATAACAGACAATCTTGGACACAGAAAAGAAAATTTAATTTTTCTGTGAATAGTGTCGTATTTGTGAATAGTGTCATATACGTGAATAGTAACCCCGACACTAAAAGGTAGAAATTTTACAAGAAAAATCATCATACTTCGTGAATAGTACTCATGAATAGTAACTTATGAATAGTAATTCATGAATAGTACCCCGACATGAAAAGGTAAAAATTTCATAATAAAATTCATACCAATATTCCGCTGGATATAATGCTGAAGGAAACTTGCACCGTATAGTAACACTCAAAGTATCAAAATACTCACAAAAATACGCTCGATATTATAGAGAGAAAACTTCAGATTCTGGTGTGATTTTCAATTCTAACCTAAGCACCCTATTTATAGGAAAATGCTTAGAACACCAAAGCAGAAAATTTAATAAAATAATATTATTTATTAAAAAAATTCCTACGCACACTTTAAAAATCTAATTTTTAAGATTTGCACCATCAAGTGGGGCCCACCAACACACAAAACATGTTTTTATCATTTAATGCAACAAAATTAATTCAAACCCAATATTCCGAAACTTCAATAATTCATAATAAATAGCCCTTTTATTAGAAAAATTCAAATCTTATGTCCATTCCATAGGAAATTTAATTCTCTACAACTTTGTAGAAGAAAGTTTTTCCAAATTCCAAACGGAAAATGACCGAAATCCACATACGGATCATCTTACAAGCTATAATCAAATTTTAGTCAAAAACGGGCCCACTAACATTTAACATATTTTTAGCATTTATTGTAACAAAAATACTCTTCCTCCTCATTTATTCATATATCGCACATTTATTGTTAAAATATCACCATTATTATATTATTATATTATCACATTATACATTTATAATGTAATATAATAATATAGATAAAATATCAATTTTCAACAATTGTCACTTTTCTAAAAATTCCTTCATTCCGACAAAATACTGATAAAACACCTCAGCATTAATTCCTTCATTTATATCCGCATAAATTAAATATTTCCTTATCATTTTTATCAATAATTAATTATTCACAAATAATATTACAGAATCACAATAATGACAATCAGGCCGTTCCCAGGAAAGAGGGGACTTTTAGATAAGGATTTTTCCTTACTGGAGCGCAATTAGCTGACCAAACCCCTTTCGTAGACAGAACTTCCTTAGACATTGTCAATACTTCTATCTAATAATATTATTTAAATAATATAAATTATTAGTCTGATAATTTGAAATACTATGCAGTGACAATTATTGAAACAACAATAATATAAAATATCAACGTAGCAATTATTGAATTAATAAAATAAAATATTAAACAGTAATTACTATAATAATTATTGAGTAGTGACTTCTTACGTAAGAATCAATAATTGGTTCAATACCGTGTGCTACTGTGCAACGCCGCGTATTACTGTATTTTAAACACCTGGTATTCCAACAGTGCTAGCGGTAACAACTACGTCGTTATTTAAAAAAAACTCATACTTGTCGTTTTCTTCATTCGATAGTTATCCGTTATGGGGTCCACAAATGGTTGCGCCGTCGTACGAATATTCCCCGACACGAAGAATATTCTACGACCAAACGAATATTCTCCGACGACAATGAATATTTTATAACCACTTGTTTATTTAAAATATTTGCGCATTTTACCCATAACTAACAATATTAATCAAATCAACCCCTTACTATTTCAAAATAATAAATAGAGGAAATTCAATTTTATTTATAAAAAGTTGGGCTCTTACATTCATACCTCGCACTTGTGCATGTCATCTTCGTATTTGTGACCTACCTAATTTAAACGGATCGTACCAGTTGGCCAGGTAAAAGTAAGTCGGGTGAGAGTCTCTCCGTGCTTTTGCAACGGTGACTAATGTGACACCCCCAAAATAGGTATACATCACTCATCTTGAGTCGCCAAATACATACTACAAAATTTAAATACAACTTAATTATACAACAGTCGTGTAAAATACGACAAAACATAATCTAAGAGTTTTAATAAGAATATTTTCATCTAGACAATATCCACACTCAATGGAGTCCTCATTACATTTATTATCACACTATTTTATAGAATAGTGAGGACTACTAAAACAACCATCTGGACCGTCAATTCGTTCCCCGACTAGTCCCAGCTATATTCTCATTTCCTGAAGAGAACAGTGAAAGAAAGGGTGAGGTCAACTAGCCCAGTAAGAAATATTATGACTAAGATAATGGAAAATAATTTATCGTTAGCCTTCAACAGTGTTAAACTGATAAAATATAACAACCATCAAGTTTAACTGCAGTGGAACAAGTAATCCATTAGAAGAATCAAGTAGAGAATAAAATCTACTATCTTCTATGATTTAAAAGGTTTTTCATCACTTTTATCGCTGAGACTCAACTTAATAAATAATCCACATCATCCCTGCACTACGGCCAAGGATATTCATTAGTATCATGGCCATAAATTATCCATGCACTACGGGCCAAGGATATTCGTGTATTCATCAATGGTCATGATCATGCCATAAAACAATTCATCTTTGCACCCTTGGCCGAAGAGAATCCATAGCCATAATCATACCAAAAACTGTCCATCAATGCACTACGGGCCAATGAGGACTTTTTCCACATCATTTGTAACATTACGGTCATAATTATACCGAATGATCCCTGGTCATAATCATACCAAGTCCATCTATGCACTACAGGCCACAGATGACTTTCAACATAATATATGCATGAGGATGATGACAATTCAATAAAACAAGTTCAAGAATAAATTTTTAAAGATTTATAATTTAATTTATCCAGAAATCAATAACGACCAAATTGTCAACATGATACCGCTTTTGTGGAGTAAAATTCAAGAATGCTCGTAAGAATATTTCCATGAAAAGATATCTTTGGATGAAGCGCAAATATCCGTGGATATTCTACTAATTTCATGGAGTATAGAAGCCAAAACTTTAACCAACCGAGTATAATAGAATATATGAAATCGCAAATGGATTTTCGCTTGCCATGCAGTAATCCACATGTATGCATCATTTCCATAAGTTAATAAAGAATGAATACAAAGGATCATTCACCACGCATGCGGTAATCCACATAAACAAAGTTATTCTAACGAGTAATAAAGAATAGAACTAGCCTCATGCGTGAATCCGCACAGACATGATATTCCAACAGATTAATAAAGAATGGAACCACTTTCATCGTAATCCGCGTAGGCGGGAAGTTCTAATGAAATAATAAAGAATGGAATAACAATGAAATTCACCGTGCATGTGATAATCAAGATGCATGTGAGTTATTCTAACAGAATAATAAAGAATGGAATAACAGAAGAATTTCACCATGTATACGGTAGTCCGCGTATACAAGTTATTCCAACAGAATAATAAGGAATGAAATAATAATAGTTTTCTTCATGAATATGAAAGAAATAATACCCCTTACCTTAAAAAGAAGAGTATTCTGACTGGTAGGGCGAAGATATTCTTGAAGAAAACATATACTGTTTTCTACGCTCAAAGCTTCTTAAAACTCTAAAGAAATACGTTCAAGATTATAGAAGAAGAATTCTCTGGATTTCTGGTGTGATTTTCAATTCTAACTAAGCATCCTATTTATAGGAGAATGGAAAGGATACTATCTTTGCACTATCTGATAAAATATAATATATTCTATTTATAATCAAATAAAATAAAACTTTATAAAAAGTATTACATTTATATAAAAAGTTTTTACTATCTGAAAACACTATCTGAGCACTATTATACAAACACTATGCATAATAAAATATAATATATTTTATTTAAAATCTAATAAAACAAATAACTTTATAAAAGTATTATGTTTTATATAAAAAGATTTTACTATGCAAATACTATCGTATAATAAAATATAATATATTCTATTTATAATCAAATAAAATAAAACTTTATAAAAAGTATTTTGTTTTATATAAAAAGTTTTCTTTTTTTATTACATTTATAATAATAATAAAACAAAATTTATCACCATTATTATAATTCACAATATTAATCGACCAGGTCGTTCACGGAAATAGGGGCTTTCCAATAAGGATTTCTCCCTATTGGCGCGCGCGATTAGGTGACCAAACCTCTCCTTGATAGAACTTCTGACATCGTTAATATTGAAAATAATAATATTAATAACTTCGTCGTCTCAATTATTGATTTAATAATATATAAAATATCGACAATAATTGAATCAAATAACGTGAGATCTTATCGAAGAATTATCGTAGTAATAATTGAACAAAATTGAGTGACTTCTCACGTAAGCATCAATAATCAATACCATGTGCTACTTTTCTTGCAACCACGCCAGATTCATCGTACTTTTAACACCGGTGTTTCAATAGTTAACGGTAAAACTTCCGCCGTTATTTTTATAAAAAGATAATTTTGTCATTTTCAATCTCCGACAATAATTCTGTTGTGGGGTCCACAATGATTGTGTCGTTGTACAAATATTCCCTGACCAATCGAATATTATATAACAACTTGCGTACTTTGCAAAATTTATAAATATTACCCACAACTATAACATTATATCAAATTCTATCCATAATATTCAAAAATGATATTTATAGAAAAATCATCTTTATTCATAAAAGTTGGGGTCTTACAAC
This sequence comes from Panax quinquefolius, assembly GCA_020205615.1. Taxonomy (NCBI): domain Eukaryota; kingdom Viridiplantae; phylum Streptophyta; class Magnoliopsida; order Apiales; family Araliaceae; genus Panax; species Panax quinquefolius. Next base: position 57,114,932 of record CM035167.1, on the reverse strand, counting down.
TAATTAAATAACCACCTTTCTTAAAAGTGCTTCCTTTTGAACCTCTTTTCTAGACACCAACGGCGTGAACCAAAAGTTCTGATACCAATTGTTGAGAAATCAGGCTCACACAAATATGCTAAGATAAATACAAACACACTAGTGTATAAGATATAAAATAATAACACCAGAAATTTACGTGTAAACCCAACTAAGAAAAACCACGGGAAGATATCTCAAAAATTCACTATAAAAATAATATGGAGATTACAAACTCTCAACTAAGAAATAAACTAACTATTTATTCCCTCTACACCCTCACTCTCTGAATGCTCTAACTGAGCTTCTCACTCTCTAACTCTCTCTTGCTTTTCTAAGCTTCTTCTGTTGTGGTGTGTTGAAATAAGGAGCCCAAGATCCCTTTTATAGGAGAAATCTGGAGAGGAGAACATGAAATGGGGAAGGACAAAATCAAAGGGCTGGACTTTAAAAAAATCAAATGTCCGGACTTAAGACCAAATGGAAGGCAATAACTTTTTCCAACGGTTCGTTTTACCTTGTAGGAAGAGTTACTTCTAGAGCACTTCATTGATCTTATCAAGTATGTTAAAACTAGAGCTTGTAAGTTTCCAACAAATTTTATGCCAACTTATCAACAATACTTGTAACTTTTAAATTGGAACTTATTTCTATTTACTACGTCAGCTGAAGACTCAAGTTCTGGTTCCGAGCGACCAATTACTATTACTGAAGTGGAGCCGCTTGTGAAAGACTTTGCCAGTAGATGGAAAGCGGCAATAGAGTTGATGCACAAGGATGTTATTACTTCTTTCAGCAACTTCCTCTGTGGGATGGATATCTTAAGAGCTGCATTGACTCAACTGCTCCTTTACTATACCAGAATATCAGATTGTATCAAGAAAATTAGTGGTGGGGTCTGTTCCAAACAAGGATCTTGTTTCCATATCTTCAATAATGTACGAGATTAGGAAATACTCTAGAACTTTCTAATCCATTTATTTTTTATCACAACTAATTACTATTAACTGGTTTACAAGAAGTAAAGAAATCTATTTTTTAATGTATTTTAAAAGAAATATACAGATGTTTCCTCTCTTTTGATGATGGACAAATATTGTTCTGAGTTGTAGTTGAATGTATATGCAGCAGTATGGTGTGGATGCCGTATTAAATGGTCAACTTGAATGACAAGGTGTGAAATTTTCGGATTTGAGACGAAAGATCTGTTTGGTTACCATGTTTGTTTCTGCATTTTGTTCTTGGGTATCTAGTTCAAGTTTTTGTTTTCTAAATTTATTTGAGATGAGTCCATGTTTAGTTTGAATTTTTTGACATTTTCAAAACATGGGATTGAAAACATTGTGCAAACAGGTCCTAAGATGTTCTGTCACTTATCTACCTAAATCCAATTAGGGAATTAATTTTTTCGCATATATTTTTGATATTTTTACTGATCCTCCCAAAATATCATGTGTAAAGGAACTATGTGAAAATATCAAAAAACACATGTAAAAATAGTGTTACCCAATACATAAATTAGTTCTCATATGCGGTGGTGAAAACATACCATAACTATTCCAGCTGGTTTTGGCATGATTGTAGTTAATTTGATTATTGTAAATTCCTTACTCATAACTATTCCTTAAAGTTAGCCTAACTTATTGTAATTGATAGCCTAGGTGATTGTAGTGTGATTGTAATCACTAAATTCTAGCCTTAGGTGATTCTCTTATAGTTGTATATATATAGAACCTGTATATTGTAAAGGAGTGTGGTGAATAAACTTACAATTTCTGAATCTTTTATATTCTTTCATGGTATCAAAGCTATTAGCGTAACCGCACCCAAACCTATCTCTCACCATGACCGAAATCTTCTCTCCTACCTCCTCGTCACCTGTTATCTCCTCTTCCTCAGTATCTGCGTCATCTTCCACTTCTCTTCCAGCTCTTTTTAACCCCCAATCCTTGTTATCCAACACCATCCTGACCAAAGAGAATTACCTAAATTAGAGTTCTCAATTTCTTGTCGTTCTGTGCACCCACTCTCTCGAACATGTTGTCCATGACAAGAATAGTCCTTTGGAAAAACTAGATGATAAAACTATTAACCCTGAATACACTAAATGGAAAAGTGTTACAAGTCTTGTTCTCACATGGATTCGTGCTACTGTTTCTCCCTCTGTTCAAAATATGTTGGTATCCTGCAAGTCTGCTCCCGAAGCTTGGGACATACTTCACAACCGATTTTCTTCTTCCTCTAAAACCCATATTCGAACCCTGAAGAACAACCTTCACACACTCAAGAAAGACTCCAATACCACTGTATCTGACTTTCTTCTTCGTGCAAAAACCATACTTGATTCCCATGCTTCCGTCGGCTGTATAATTCTTGAAAATGATCTCATCGATCATATACTTGATGGACTTGGTTCAGACTTTAAGGAGTTCATCACATCGTTTCATCTCCACCCTCAATTCTCATTTGATGAATTCTATGATCTTCTCGTCCAAGAAGAGATGCTCTAAAATTGGTTCTCATCTCTGTCTATTTCTGCAAGCACAACTCTTGTGGCTGAATCATAATCTTAGCGACAACCCAACAACACCAATTCCGCTGCCTCACAAAACAAACACACTCAAAACTTTCACTATCATTCCCAATACAACTGCACCAATGGTTCGAATCGCAATAACCGCAACAACACCTTCAACGGATCCAACCGGAATAATTCAAATCGCTCTAGCCATTTCAATCGTCAACATGGCTCTCAACCCACAAGATTCATTCCGAACCATGGCCCTCCACTTCTTCCTACTCTTGCGTTACAACCCCGCGACTCCATAATCTGTCAACTTTGTGATCAACCAGGTCATGCAGTAAAACACTGTGCACGCAATTCTCGTCCACCTTTCTCTGTAGAAGCTCATATCTCTACACCAACTTGGGATACAAATTGGTGCTTGGATACCGGTGCCACCAACCACATGACATCATCAGCTGCTAATCTCACTCATTCTCATCCATATCAAGGTAATTCTTCTGTAATTGTTGGTAATGGCTCTCAACTTCCTATCTCTCATTATGGTTCTTCTGTGCTTACCTCCTCAGACAAATCATTCTCTCTTTCTAATGTTCTTTGCGTACCAAATATGCACAAAAATCTATTATCTATTTGTCAATTTTCTCATGACAATAATGTTTATTTTGAATTTGATTCACATGGATATCGTATCAAGGACAACCAGACACAGAAAACTCTCCTTTCTGGAACTAGCTCTGATGGCTTGTACTATCTCCACTCTTCATCACCATCCAGTGCTAACCTAGCAACTCTTAGAGAACGGGCAACATCCGCAATTTGGCATTCCAGGCTGGGTCATCCCTCCAGTGGCATTCTGCAACATCTTTGTCACCATTCAAAACTTTTAATTAGTTCAAATAATTCTCAGTTCAGTTATCATATTTGTCCTTTAGGAAAATCATGCAAATTGTCTTTTAATTCCAGCTCTCGTATAACAATTTCTCCGTTGGAATTATTACATTTGGATATTTGGGGTCCATCCCCGATTAATTCTGTGAGACCCCAGATTTTATGAATAAAGATTTAATTTTCTCTAAATAATTTTTTTTATTATGGTATTGATTTGATGTAATGTTATAGTTGTGGGTAATATTTACAAATTTTGTAAAGTAAGCAAGTGGTTATATAATATTCGATTGGTCGGGGAATATTCTTTTAGTCGGAGAATATTCGTACGATGGTACAATCATTGGTGGACCCCGCAAAGGAATTATTGTCGGATTGAGAAAACGACAAAAATACTTTATAAAAATAATGGCGGAAGTTTTACCATTAACTTTTGAAACACCCGGTGTTAAAAGTACAGTAATACGCGTGGTTGCATAGTAGTACACGGTATTGATTATTGATGCTTATGTGAGAAGTCACACAGTATTGTTCAATCGGGTATTCGGGACACTTTTTGTGTCGGAATACTATTCACGAGTTACTATTCATGAGTTACTATTCACGAGTTACTATTCACGAGTACTATTCACGAGTTACCATTCATGAGTTACTATTCATGAGTTACTATTCATGAGTTACTATTCATGAGTTACTATTCATGAGTTACTATTCACGAGTTACTATTCACGGGGTACTATTGATCACCCGTAAAATATATTTCTTTTCAGTCCAAATCATTTTTGGGTACAATATTATTCCATGAGGAGACGTGCTAATTTTTCAGACCATTGGTTGAAGATATAATAGTAAATCAATATGGACCGCTGGTGGAAAGTTATAATAGTGAATCAATATGGATCGCTGGTTTAAAGTTTTAATAGTAACTTTCGGTATGGACCGTTGCTTTAAGTTTTAATAGTAAACCAATATGGACCGTCTGCTTTAAAAGTAAATCAATCTAGACTGCTTCATGAATTAGTTACTATTCAAGACATATTCCTACAAATAAAGCTCATTCCTTCATTATTTCTTACGAATTCACTTTGAAACTCTAGAGAGAAATTATAGAAAAACAATAGAAAAGTATTCTCGCTACTTCCTACTCTTATATTCGGTTTCTTTTTTACTGTAAGGGGTATTATTTCTTTTGTATTCATGAAGAGAACTTCATTATTCCATTATTTATTATTCGTTGGAATAACTTGTATACGCTGCTACCCTATACTTGGTGAAATTCTTACATTATTTCATTCTTTATTATTCTCATTGGAATATCACATGTCATGCTATCTGTGGGACCTAGTTCCATTATTTATTATTACGCCGGAATATCACATGCATGCGTTTTTACTTGGGACTTGGTTCCATTCTTTATTATTACATTGTTGTAATATCCAGTGCGTTTCTGGCCGGACCGGGTTCTCATTATTTATTATTCATTGAATAACTTTTGCTTTGCTGCGCGCCTATCGCATGCATGGTGATTTCTTTTGTTATTCCATTCTTTATTATACTCGGTTGGTTAAAACTTTGACTTCTATACTCCATGAAATTAGTGGAATATCCTTGATATTTGTGCTTCATCCAAATCTTTTCATGGAAATATTCTTCTCGAGCATTCTTGAATTTTACTCTACAAAGCAAGTATCATTTTGACAATTTGGGCGTTATCGGTTCTTGAATAAATTAATTCTTGAACTTGTTTTATTGAATTCTTATATCATTGTCATCATCCACATGTTTATATTTTTTTATGAAAGTCATCTCAGTGGCTTCGTAGTACATAGATGGACTTGGTATGATTATGACCGAGGATTATTCGATTGTAATCATGACCGTAATGTTACAAATGATGTGGTAAAAGTCCTCATTGGCCCGTGAGTGCATTGATGGACGATTGTTGGCATGATCATGACCATTAATGAATACACGAATGTCCTTGGCCCGTAGTGCATGGATAATTTGTGGTCGTGATACTAAAGAATATCCTTGGTAGTAGTGGAGGGGTGATTCGATGATGTGGATTATTTATTAAAATTTGAGTCTCGATATAAAAGTGATGAAAAACCTTTTAAATCATAGAAGATAGTAGATTGTATTCCCTACTTGACTCTTCTAATGGATTGCTTGTTCACCGCAGCTTAAACTTGATAGTTATTATATTTTATCAGTTTAACACCGTTGAAGGCTAATGATAATTTATTCTGCATTATCTTAGTCATAATATTTTTTTCTTGGACTAGTTGAGCTCACCCTTTCTTTCACCGTTTTTCTCTTGAAATGAGAACGTAGTTGGGACTAGTCGAGAACAGAGATGATCCTAGATGTTTGCATTAGTAGTCCTCACTATTCTGTGAAATAGTGTGATAATAATTGTAATGAGGACTCCATTGAGTGTGGATATTGTCTAGTAGACAATTTTTATATTAAAAATCATAGCCTATGTTTTGTCGTATTTTACACGACTGTTGTATAATTAAGTTGTATTTGAATTTTGTACCTTGTATCTGGCGACTCAAGATGGGTGATATATACCCGTTTTGGGGGCGTCACAGTTGGTATCAAAGCTTAGGGATATGATCCCTGGCTAGGATGTGAGAATAGAACTAGGAGGGGATGTGAGACCCCAGATTTTATGAATAAAGATTTAATTTTCTCGAAATAATTTTTTTATGATGTTGATTTGATGTAATGTTATAGTTGTGGGTAATATTTACAAATTTTGCAAAGTAAGCAAGTGGTTGTATAATATTCAATTGGTCGGGGAATATTCTTTTCGTCGGGGAATATCCGTACGACGGTACAATCATTGGTGGACCCCACAACAGAATTATTGTCGAATAGAGAAAACGACAAAAATACTTTATGAAAATAACGGCGGAAGTTTTACCGTTAACTATTGAAACACCCGGTGTTAAAAGTACAGTAATACGCATGGTTGCATAGTAGTACACGGTATTGATTATTGATGCTTATGTGAGAAGTCACTCAGTATTGTTCAATCGGGTATTCGGGACACTTTTTGTGTCGGAGTACTATTCACGAGTTACTATTCATGAGTTACTATTCACGAGTTACTATTCATGAGTTACTATTCATGAGTTACTATTCACGTGTTACTATTCACGAGGTACTATTGATCACCCGTAAAATATATTTCTTTTCGGTCCAAATCATTTTTGGGTACAATATTATTCCATGAGGAGATGTGCTAATTTTTCAGACCGTTGGTTGAAGTTATAATAGTAAATCAATATAGACCGCTGGTGGAAAGTTATAATAGTAAATCAGTATGGACCGTTGCTTTAAGTTTTAATAGTAAATCAATATGGACCATCCGTTTAAAAGTAAATCAATCTGAACCGTTCATGAATTAGTTACTATTAAGTCCATTTTCCTATAAATAGAAGCTGATTCTTTCATTATTTCTTACGAATTTACTGAAACTCTAGAGAGAGAAATTATAGAGAAACTATAGAAAAGTATTCTGCTACTTCCCTACTCTTATATTCAGTTTCTTTTACGGTAAGGGATATTATTTGTTGTACTCGTAAGGGGTATTATTTCTTTTGTATTCATGAAGAGAACTTACATTATTCCATTATTTATTATTACATTGGAATAACTTTTGTATCTGTGGCTACCCTATACTTGGTGAAATTCTTACATTATTTCATTCTTTATTATTACATCGGAATATCACGTGCATGCGTTCTGTAGGGACTGGTTCCATTATTTATTATTCATCGGAATATCACATGCATGCGTGCGTTTTATGGACTGGTTCCATTCTTTATTATTACATTGGAATATCACATGCATGCGCGTTTACATCGGGACTGGTTCCGATATTTATTATTCTGTTGGAATAACTTTGCTGTCTGCGATTACATCGCATGCATGGTGATTTCTTTTGTTATTCCATTCTTTATTATACTCAGTTGGTTAAAACTTTAACTTCTATACTCCATGAAATTAGTGGAATATCCTTGATATTTGCGCTTTATCCAGTATCCTTTCATGGAAATATTCTTCTGAGCATTCTTGAATTTTACTCTACAAAGCAGTATCATGTTGACTATTTGAACGTTATCAGTTCCTGGATAAATTAATTCTTGAACTTGTTTTATTGAATTCTTATATCATTGTCATCATCCTCATTCTTATATTATGTTGAAAGTCATACGTGGCCTGTAGTGCATAGATGGACTTAGTATGATTATGACTAGGGATTATTCGGTATAATCATAACCGTAATGTTACAAATGATGTGGAAAAAAGTCCTCATTGGCAAGTAGTGCATTGATGGATGCTTTTTGGTATGATTATGGCTATGGATTCTCTTTGGTCGTAGTGCAAAGATGAATTTTTTATGGCATGATCGGGACCGTTGATGAAAACATGATTATCTTTAAGCGTAGTGCATGGATAATTCGTGGTCGTGATCTTAAAAAATATACTTGGTAGTAGTGCGGGGTGATTCGATGATGTGGATTATTTATTAAGTCGAGTCCCAATGATAAAAGTGTTGAAAAACCTTTTAAATCATAGAAGATAGTAGATTTTATTCCTACTTGACTCTTCTAATGGATTGCTTGTTCATTTGCGCAATTAAACTTGATAGTTATTATATTTTATCGGTTTAACATTTGTTGAAGGCTAACGATAAATTATTACGCATTATCTTAGTCATAATATTTCTTCTTGGGCTAGTTGAGCTCACCCTTTCTTTCACTTTATTCTCTTGAGAAATGAGAACGTGGTTGGGACTAGTCGGGGAACAGTGATGGTCCTAGATGATGCATTAGTAGTCCTCACTATTACGTGAAATAGTGTGATAATAATTGTAATGAGGACTCCTTTTGAGTTTGTATACTCTCTAGTAGACAATATTTGTATTCAAACTCACGGTTTATGTTTTGTCGTATTGTACCACGGCAGTTGTATTATTAAGTTGTATTTGAATTCTGTACCATGTATCTGGCGACTCAAGATGGGTGATGTATACCTAATTTTGGGGGCGTCACAGTTGGTATCAAAGCTTAGGGATATGATCCCTGGCTAGGATGTGAGAATGGAACTAGGAGGGGAGAGACGGGGAATTCCTTCTCTAGTATGACCTACCTAAGTTTAATTGGTATTTAATTGGTCGGTCAGAATATAGGGATAATATGTTAAATGTCAATTAACCTTTGTTTTGTGGTAGTATCTGAAAATGACATCAAAGAATATTGAGAATAGCAATGGAGCACAGGCGACCGTTGATTCTCAACAGATCAATAATCAGGACAATGTGCAACAGGATGGCGATAATCCTACTGTAAACAACAACACTGATCAATTAACGAAGGACGGTACATTTAGGAGCTTTTTAGAATTCATGCAACATCAGGCGAAGGCGGCTCTTGTTCATAATGCAGGAGGAAACAATGGCAACCCACGGTTGGTCACCGCTAAGCAATTCAAGGTCTTGGGACCACATCAAGTTTTTAGGAAAGCGAGAAACCACTTAAAAGGCGGAGGCGTGGTTAAGCGAGATCACCAAGATATTTGATGTCTTGGGATGCTCAGAGGAACAAAAGGTTCCCTTTGCCACCTTTATGTTACGTGAAGAGGCGGATCACCGGTGGGAATCATAAAAGCGTACCCGACTGGCCTTTTCAAGATGTCTTGGGAGAAGTTTCAAGAGTTGTTCAATGACAAGTACTTTCCCGAAAGCATTAAATCACATGAAGGAGGTGGAATTTATCATGTTGGAGCAAAATAACATGACCATGTCGCGATCTGAAGTCAAGTTTGCCGAGTTGTCCCGATTTGCGTCCCCCACTGGTTGATAATGAAGAGAGAATGGCGGATGTTTTAAGAGGTTTTAAGCGGGAGATACGTCGATATCTTATTTCTCATAAACCGTGTTTATATTCGGATGTTGTAAATAGGGCTCGATTAGTGGAGCGCGATAAAAGTCAACGACCAAAAAGAGCGGTAAAAGAAAATGATAATACCGGTGATACTTGATCATCAAAGCGGTGACAATAAGCTTGGAGGAATCAACATGCGAAAATGGTAACCACTTGGTGGTGGTAATCATGGTCAAAACAATAAGAATGGACATTTCAAAAGAGGAGATTCAACAATGATGGAAAGACGTCAGCACCATCATCCGTTGTTAAGGAAGGAGAACGACCACCTATCATATGCTTCAAATACGGAGGGGAGGGACACATCAGTCCAAACTGCGCGATGTCGTCCAAAGCATGCTATAATTATGGTAGAGAAGGTCACTTAGCTCAATTTTATCGTTCACCGAAGACAATTTCAGCTAGGATGGAGGCACCAAATGATATCCCAGACAAGCCAAAGCCGGTAGTTTAAGATAGAGCATTTTTTTTCGTGACGAGGAACCTGAATAAAATTATCACGGGTATGTTAGTCATAAACTCTTGCGAAGTATATATCGTGTTAGATACCGGTTCTACTCACTCTTTTATTGCACCTAGTTGTGTTCAATGTTTGAAGTAAACTCTGGAGAAGTTAGACTTTGATATATCTGTTTAAACTCAGTTGGGAGAAACCTTCATTACCTCCACTATTTATAAATCTTGTTCAAATCAACACTTTCACATTACCTGTCGATCTTATCTCTTTGAAAATATTTGCCTTTGATGTGATTTTTGGAAACAATTGGTTAACTACTCATCATGCTTTTCGTAAGGTTGTTAGCTTTCATACTCCTAACCAACCTATTATGCGAATTCAAAGCAACCAAACCACTAAAGTCAATCATTGTCATATCAAGCCATAAGTAAAGAGCCCCGATCCTTTCGTTGTTGACTTTCTTATGTGGAATGCACGGAAGCTAGACTTTCGTAGGCGATGTCGTGAATGACGATGGCAAGTTGATAGGTATCAATATGACGTACTATCCAAGTCTTGGATGAGGGTCACAGTTTTGAATGATATTTCTATTGTTAATAAATTTCCTGACGTATTCTTGAAGACTTTTTAGCCTACCCCTAGAGCGTAAAATCAAATTTTGTATTGACCCCAGTACAAAACCCATTTCTTAAACCCTCAAATATTTCTTCAACTAAAATGAACGTAACATGCGCCAAAGACGTTGGCTCGAGCTGTTGAAGATTACGATCAAATCATTCAATACCATCGTGGGAAAAATGAACGTGGTAGCTGACGCGTTGAGTAGAAGATCGTATGCGTTTACAAGTGCGAATATATGAACCCCCGTGAAGATAACGAGTATACGAATAGAATTGACTTTAATCGATAAAGTTAAAGTCGCTCAAGCTACACACCCGGAGCTGATGAATGTGAAGAATTAAGAAGGTTCAAGAGGGCGTTATTCTAGAAGCAAGAATCGATGAAGACAGGAAATCTCAACCCTCAATTTAATTGGCCCATTTGAAATCCTTGATCAAGTAGGAACTGTGGCCTATAGACTCGTTTTACCGCCAAGTATGTCGCGTGTTCATAACGTTTTTTTCACGTATCGATGTTACGTAAATATGTGGACGACCCAAACCACATTATTGAATTAAAACTAGATGAGATAGCAGAAGATTTAACGTCTGAGGAGCTACGTGTTAAAATCTTGGATAAGAAGGATCATATTCAACACTCAAAGGTTATACCTCAAGAGTTAGAATTCGAAGTGAAGTCAATGTATCCTCACCTATTCGGCATACCAGGTACGTACGTAAATTTCGAGGGCAAAATTTCATAAGGAGGAGAGATTGTGAGACCCCAGATTTTATGAATAAAGATTTAATTTTCTCGAAATAATTTTTTTATGGTGTTGATTTGATGTAATGTTATAGTTGTGGGTAATATTTACAAATTTTGCAAAGTAAGCAAGTGGTTGTATAATATTCGATTGGTCGGGGAATATTCTTTTTGTCAGGGAATATCCGTACGATGGTACAATCATTGATGGACCCCACAACAGAATTATTGTCGGATAGAGAAAACGACAAAAATACTTTATGAAAATAACGACAAAATTTTTACTGTTAACTGTTGAAACAACCGGTGTTAAAAGTACAGTAATATGCATGGTTACATAGTAGTACACGGTATTGATTATTGATGCTTATGTGAAAAGTCACTTAGTATTGTTCAATCGGGTATTCAGGACACTTTTTGTGTCGGAGTTACTATTCATGAGTTACTATTCATGAGTTACTATTCATGAGTTACTATTCACGAGTTACTATTCATGAGGTACTATTAATCACCCGTAAAATATATTTCTTTTCGGTCCAAATCATTTTTGGGTACAATATTATTCCATGAGGAGATGTGCTAATTTTTCAGACCGTTGGTTGAAGTTATAATAGTAAATCAATATGGACCGCTGGTGGAAAGTTATAATAGTAAATCAATATGGACCGTTGCTTTAAGTTTTAATAGTAAATCAATATGGACCGTCCGTTTAAAAGTAAATCAATCTGGACCGTTCATGAATTAGTTACTATTTAGTCCATTTTTCTATAAATAGAAGCTAATTCTTTCATTATTTCTTACGAATTCATTGAAACTCTAGAGAGAGAAATTATAGAGAAACTATAGAAAAGTATTCTGCTACTTCCCTACTCTTATATTCAGTTTCTTTTACGGTAAGGGATATTATTTGTTGTACTCGTAAGGGGTATTATTTCTTTTGTATTCATGAAGAGAACTTACATTATTCCATTATTTATTATTACTGTTGGAATAACTTTGTATCTGTGAGCTACCCTATACTTGGTGAAATTCTTACATTATTTCATTCTTTATTATTACATAGCGAATATCACATGCACATGCGTTTACGTGGGACACGGTTCCATTATTTATTATTCTATCGGAATATCCTCACATGCATGCGTTTCTGTGGGACTTTGTTCCATTCTTTATTATTACATTGGAATATCACATGCATGCGTTTTACATCTGACCTGGTTCCGTTATTTATTATTACATTGGAATAACTTTTGTACATCTTGTATATCGCATGCATGGTGATTTCTTTTGTTATTCCATTCTTTATTATACTCGGTTGGTTAAAACTTTGACTTCTATACTCCATGAAATTAGTGGAATATCCTTGATATTTGCGCTTCATCCTGTATCTTTTCATGGAAATATTCTTCTGAGCATTCTTGAATTTTACTCTACAAAGCAGTATCATGTTGACTATTTGAACATTATCAGTTCCTGGATAAATTAATTCTTTAACTTGTTTTACTGAATTCTTATATCATTGTCAGCATCCTCATTCTTATATTTTGTTGAAATTCATATGTGGCCTGTAGTGCAAAGATGGACTTGGTATGATTATGACCGAGGGTATTATGGCTATGGATTCTCTTTGGTAGTAGTGCAAATGATGAATTGTTTTATGGCATGATCGTTTGGTTGATGAAAAACATGATTATCTTTAGTAGTTGAGTGCATGGATAATTAATGGATGGTGGTGATGATACTAAAGAATATCCTTGGTAGTAGTGCGGGGGTGATTCGATGATGTGGATTATTTATTAAAATTTGTCCCCAAATGATAAAAGTGTTGAAAAACCTTTTAAATCATAGAAGATAGTAGATTTTATTCCTACTTGACTCTTCTAATGGATTGCTTGTTCACGCTGCAGTTAAACTTGATAGTTATTATATTTTATCGGTTTAACATTTGTTGAAGGCTAACGATAAATTATTACGCATTATCTTAGTCATAATATTTCTTCTTTGGGATAGTTGAGCTCACCCTTTCTTTCACTTGTTCTCTTGAGGAAATGAGAACGTCTGGGACTAGTCGGGAACGAGTGATGGTCCTAGATGATGCATTAGTAGTCCTCACTATTCTGTGAAATAGTGTGATAATAATTGTAATGAGGACTCCTTTTGAGTTTGTATACTCTCTAGTAGACAATATTTGTATTCAAACTCACAGTTTATATTTTGTCTTATTGTACATGACAGTTGTATTATTAAGTTCTATTTGAATTCTGTACCATGTATCTGGCGACTCAAGATGGGTGATGTATACCTAATTTTGGGGGCGTCATAGGGGAGAGACGGGGAATTCCTTCGCTAGTATGACCTACCTAAGTTTATTTGGTATTTAATTGGTCGGTCAGAATATAGGGATAATATGTTACATGTCAATTAACCTTTGTTTTGTGGCGATGTCGAAAAAATGACATCCGAGAATGTTGAGAATAGCAATGGAGCACAGAGACCGTTGATTCTCCACGGATCAATAATCGGACAATGTGCAACAGGATGGCGATAATCCTCCCATAAAAACAACAACACCGATCAATTGACGAAATGACGAGTGCGTTTAGGAGTTTTTAGAATTCATGCAACATCGACGAAAGCGGCTCCCTCGTGCATGCATAATGCGGGAGGAAATAATGGCAACCCACGGTTGGTCACCGCTAAGCAATTCAAGGAGCTGGGACCACGGAGTTTTGGGAAAGCGAACCAACCACTTAAGGCGGAGGCGTGGTTAAAGCGAGATCACCAAGATATTTGATGTCTTGGGATGCTCCGAGAGCAAAAGGTTCCTTTTGCCACCTTTATGTTGCGTGAAGAGGCAAATCACCGGTGGGAATCAGTAAAAGCGTTACCCGACTGGCCTTTCAAGATGTCTTGGGAGAAGTTCCAAGAGTCATTCAATGACAAGTACTTTCCGAAAGCAATCGTCACATAAAGGAGGTGGAATTTATCAAGTTGGAGCAAAACAACATGGCCAGTGTCGCAATCTGAAGCCAAGTTTGCGAGTTGTCGATTTGCATCCCATTTGGTTGATAATGAAGAGAAATGACGCGGATGTTTTAAGAGGTTTTTAAGCGGGAGATACGTCAATATCTTATTTCTCATAAACCGTGTTTGTATTCAAATGTTGTAAATAGGGCTCGATTAGTGGAGCGATAACGAGTCAACGTCAACAAAAGAAAAAGCGGTAAGCAAATGATGATAATACCGGTGATAACTTGATCATCAAAGCGGTGACAATAAGTATGGAGGGAATCAACATGCCAGAAATAGTAACCACTTCGGTGATAATCATGGTCAAAACAATAAGAATGGACATTTCAAGAAGAGGAGATTTAATAATGATGGAAAGACGTCGAGACCAAAGACCCGCTGTTGTTAAGGAAGGAGAACGACCACCTATCATATGCTTCAAGTGCGGAGGGGAGGGACACATCAGTCCAAACTGCGCGATGTCGTCCAAAGCATGCTATAATTGTGGAAGAGAAGGCCACTTAGCCCGATTTTGTCGTTCACCGAAGATAAGTTCAGCTAGGATGGAGGCACCAAAGGATGTCCCAAATAAGCCAAAGCTAGTAGTTTAAGAGAGAGCATTTTTTTTCGTGACGAGGAACCTGGATAAAATTATCAAGGGTATGTTAGTCATAAACTCTTGCGAAGTCTATACCGTGTTAGATACCGGTTCTACTCACTCTTTTAATGCACCTAGTTGTGTTCAATGTTTGAAGTTAACTCCGGAGAAGTTAGACTTTTATATATTTGTTTAAACTCAGTTGGGAGAAACCTTCGTTACCTCCACTATTTATAAATCTTGTTCAAATCAACACTTTCACGTTACCTGTCGATCTTATCTCTTTGAAAATACTTGCCTTTGATGTGATTTTTGGAAACGATTGGTTAACTACTCATCATGCTTTTCGTAAGGTTGTTAGTTTTCATACTCCTAACCAACCTGTTATGTGAATTCAAAGTAACCAAACCACTAAAGTCAATCATTGTCATATCAAGCCATAAATAAAGAGCCCCGATCCTTTCGTTGTTGACTTTCTTGTGTGGAATGCACCGCCCGAAATTTACAGTAAGCGGCGTCGTGAATAGCGATGACAAGTTGATAGTATCAATGTGACGTGCTATCCAAGTCTTGGATGAGAGTCACGATTTTGAATGATATTTCTATTGTTAATAAATTTCCTAACGTATTCTTGAAGACTTCTTAGCCTACCCTAGGCGTGAAATCGAATTTTGTATTGACCCCGATCTGAAAACCCATTTCTAAAACCCTCAAATATTTTCTTCACCTAAAACGAACGTGTAATGTGCCAAAGACGTTGGCTCGAGTTGTTGAAGATTACGATCGTACCATTCAATATCATCGTGGAAGAGCAAACGTGGTAGCTGACGCGTTGAGTAGAAGGTCGTATGCGGTTACAAGTGCGAATATATGAACCCACGTGAAGATAACGAATATATGATTAGAATAGACTTTAATCGATAAAGTTAAAGCTGCTCAAGCTACATACTCAGAGCTGATGAATGTGAAGAAGAAGGTTCAAGAGGGCGATATTCTAGAAGCAAGAATCGACGAAGAGATGAAATCTCAATCCTCGATTTAATTAGCCCATTTGAAATCCTCGACGAAGTAGGAATTGTGGCTTATAAACTCGTTTTACCGCCAAGTATGTCGCGTGTTCATAACGTTTTTTTTACGTATCGATGTTACGTAAATATGTGGATGACCCGAACCACGTTATTAAATTAGAACTAGACGAAATAGCAGAAGATTTAATGTATGAAAAGCTACGTGTTAAAATCTTGGATAAGAAGGATCATATTTGACGCTCAAAGGTTATACCTCAAGAGTTAGAAGTTGAAGTGAAGTCAAGGTATCCTCACCTGTTCAGCATATCAGGTACGTACGTAAATTTTGAGGGCGAAATTTCATAAGGAAGGGAGATTGTACGTGAGACCCCAGATTTTATGAATAAAGATTTAATTTTCTCGAAATAATTTTTTTTATTATGGTGTTGATTTGATGTAATGTTATAGTTGTGGGTAATAATTACAAATTTTGCAAAGTAATCAAGTGGTTATATAATATTCGATTGGTCGGGGAATATCCGTACGACGGTACAATCATTGGTGGACCCCGCAAAGGAATTATTGTCGGATTGATAAAACAACAAAAATACTTTATGAAAATAACGGCGGAAGTTTTACCGTTAACTTTTGAAACACCTTATGTTAAAAGAAATGCGATGTCTGGCGTGGTTGCATAGTAGTACACGGTATTGATTATTGATGTTTACGTGAGAAGTCACTCAGTATTGTTCAATCGGGTATTCGGGACACTTTTCGTGTCGGAGTACTATTCACGAGTTACTATTCATGAGTTACTATTCACGAGTTACGATTCATGAGTTACTATTCACGAGTTACTATTCACGAGTTACTATTCATAAGTTACTATTCACGAGTTACTATTCATGAGTTACTATTCACGAGTTACTATTCACAAGTTACTATTCACGAGGTACTATTGATCACCTGTAAAATATATTTCTTTTCAGTCCAAATTATTTTTGGGTACAATATTATACCATGAGGAGATGTGCTAATTTTTCGAATCAGTTGGTTGAAGATATAATAAGTAAATCAATATGGATGTTTGGTGGAAAGTTATAATAGTGAATCAATATGGATCGTTGGTTTAAAGTTTTAATAGTAAATCAGTATGGACCGTTGCTTTAAGTTTTAATATTAAACCAATATGGACCGTCCGTTTAAAAGTAAATCAATCTAGACCGTTCATGAATTAGTTACTATTCAGTCCATGTTCCTATAAATAGAACCTCATTTCTTCATTATTTCTTATGAATTCACTGAAACTCTAGAGAGAAAAATTATAGAGAAACTATAGAAAAGTATTTTGCTATTTTCCTACTCTTATATTCAGTTTCTTTTACGGTAAGGGGTATTATTTCTTTTGTATTCATGAAGAGAACTTCTGTTATTCCATTATTTATTTTTCTCATTGGAATAACTTTTGTATGCTGCGTATTTACCTATACTTGGTGAAATTTTTCTCATTATTTCATTCTTTATTATTCGTTTAATATCCCGTGCATCGCGTTCGCGGACTGGTTCCATTATTTATTATTCGTCGAAATATCCTATCTCGTATGCGTTTTACGCAGGACTCAGTTCCATTCTTTATTATTCATTTGAATATCCTCGTCAAGGCGGTGCGTTTTCTGGCAGGACTGGTTCCGTTATTTATTATTCTATTGGAATAACCTGCATGTGCGGTCTATCGCATGCATGGTGATTTCTTTTGTTATTCCATTCTTTATTATACTCAGTTGGTTAAAACTTTGACTTCTATACTCCATGAAATTAGTGGAATATCATTGATATTTGCGCTTCATCCAAAGATTCTTTTCATGGAAATATTCTTCCGAGCATTCTTGAATTTTACTCTACAAAGCGAGATCATGTTGACAATTGGGCGTTATCAGCCCTGAATAAATTAATTCTTGAACTTGTTTTATTGAATTCTTATATCATTGTCGTCATCCTCATGTTTATATTTTTTTTTTGAAAGTCATCTGTGGCCTGTAAAACATAGATGGACTTGGTATGATTATGACCAGGGATTATTCGGTGTAATCATGACCGTAATATTACAAATGATGTGGTAAAAGTCCTCATTGGCCCGTAGTGCATTGATGGACAGTTGTTGGCATGATCATGATCATTAATGAATACATGAATGTCCTTGGCCCATAGTGCATGGATAATTTATGGTCGTGATACTAAAGAATATCTTTGCCATAGTGCGGGGGTGATTCGATGATGTGGATTATTTATTAAAATCGAGTCCCAAATGATAAAAGTGATGAAAAACCTTTTAAATCATAGAAGATAGTAGATTTTATTCCCTACTTGAATCTTCTAATGGATTGCTTGTTCCGCTGCAGTTAAACTTGATAGTTATTATATTTTATCAGTTTAACACCGTTGAAGGCTAATGATAATTTATTATGCATTATCTTAGTCATAATATTTCTTACTGGGCTAGTTGAGCTCACCCTTTCTTTCACTGTTCTCTTCAGGAAATGAGAACGTATCTAGGACTAGTCGGGGAACAGAGTGATGATCCTAGATGTTCGCATTAGTAGTCCTCACTATTCTGTGAAATAGTGTGATAATAATTGTAATGAGGACTCCATTGAGTGTGGATATTGTCTAGTAGACAATATTTGTATTAAAACTCATAGCCTATGTTTTGTCGTATTTTACACGACTATTGTATAATTAAGTTGTATTTAAATTTTGTACCTTGTATCTGGCGACTCAAGATGGGTGATGTATACCTGTTTTGGGGGCGTCACAAATTCTAATGCGGGTTTTCGTTATTTCTTATCTGTTGTGGATGATTGCAGTCGATATGCATGGATTTTTCCTATGTTTCGCAAATCCGAAGTTCTTTCTATCTTTTCAAACTTCAAAATTATGATAGAGAATTTCTTAGGAAAATCACCAAATTGCAACCCAAAAATTAAAAGTATTCAAACCGATGGCGGTGCTGAATTTCGAACAAACTCCTCATTTCAAAACTTTCTCAAAATGCACGGTATTCATCATCAACTTTCATATCCACACACTCCACAACAAAATGGGGTTGTCGAACGTAAACATAGACATATTGAGGAAATGGGTTTGTGATTACTTAATCAAGCCTCATTGCCCTTCTTTTTTTTGGCTTGAGGCTTTTTCCACAGCTACTTTTTTAATTAACCGCTTACCCATGCGTCAACCCAAAAATGTGTCTCCTTATGAAAAGTTACTCCACAGAAAACCATATTACACTTTACTCAAGGTATTTGGTTGTACTTGTTTCCCACTTCTCGTCCCGTACAATCAACACAAGCTCATGTCCAAATCAATCAAGTGT
Organism: Panax quinquefolius; assembly: GCA_020205615.1. Classification (NCBI taxonomy): domain Eukaryota; kingdom Viridiplantae; phylum Streptophyta; class Magnoliopsida; order Apiales; family Araliaceae; genus Panax; species Panax quinquefolius. The sequence goes on along the minus strand of CM035167.1, from coordinate 57,095,733 downwards.
ACATTTCTTGGTTATGACTCCAATCATAAGGGTTACCGGTGTCTTGACCCGTTAACTAATCGTGTGTACATCTCGCGTCATGTGCGCTTTGATGAATCCTCATTTCCTTTCTCCTCCCTCACCACACCAGTTTCTCCAAATAGCGTGTTCATCTCGTCCTCGCCGTCTACTCCTAGCATGGGCAGCCCTAGGTCTCCCTTAGTTTCTGCTTCTCATCCCAACAACATCCTAGCTCCACCCATTCTTCCCTCCTCACCTCATGACATCGGTCCCCACACTGTGGCCTCCCCATCATCTCCGTTGCACAGGCCGTGACTCTCTAATGGCCGTCCTCCCAGTCCTGTTCCTTATCCTTCTTCCTCCTTCAATGACACTTCACCCACTGTTGCTTCCTCTACTGCTGGATCATTATCTTCACCACCTGCTAGTTCCACTCCACCGCGTAAAACTCGCAATATCAATGAACTCTTGGCTACCACCTCCAGGTACTCCTTGCCAGAGGCTCTCTCCGCCATTTTTGTTGAGTCACCATTTCATGAACCTGCTACTTTTCGCCAAGCCTCCAAACAACCTCATTGGCAACAAGCTATACAAGAAGAAATAGTTGCCCTTCACAAAAACAACACATGGACCTTAGTGTCAGCTTCGTCTTCTCCAAATGTAGTTGGGTGTCGATGGATATATCGGGTCAAGCGACGGGCTGATGGGTCTATTGAGCGTCACAAAGCAAGACTTGTAGCTCAAGGTTTCACACAACAGGAGGGCATTGATTATGAGGAGACCTTCAGCCCAGTCGTCCGCCCCTCTACCATCCAGATAAGTCTCGGGCCTTGCCTGCATTACATGACCGCCCTTACAACAACTTGATGTTCGCAATGCTTTCCTCAATGGGGTTCTTCAGGAGGATGTGTACATGACTCACCTCTCCCGGTTTTGTTGATCCAATCGCATCCAAATCATGTATGCAAACTACACACCGTACCTCTATGGTCTCAAATACCACCCACGCGTGCATGGTTCCAACGCCTTCAAACATTTCTTATATCCCATGGTTTTGCAAACAGCTGCTTTGACCCATCCTTATTCATCAAAAGTTCTGGCTCACTAAAGCTCCTTTTGCTTGTTTACGTTGATGACATCATTGTAACCGGCAGTTCTCTCAATCACATCAACGACTTCATTGATGTTTTATGTGCTATATTTGACAGTCGTCGCTTGGGTGATCTAAGTTTCTTTCTAGGCATTGAAGTTACTCGAACTACCGACTCTCTCACTTTATCCCAGGCCTGGTATGCTTCTGACTTACTTCAGAATTCTATATGGACACCTGCAAGTCGTCTCCCACTCCTCTCCCAGCCCATACTCGGTTATCTAGTCATGATGGTGACCCTTTGTCGAATGTAACTTTGTATCGAAGTATGGTTGGTGGTCTTCAATACCTTACGTTGTCCCGACCGGACATTTCCTTTGCCGTCAATCAAGTGTGTCAATTCATGCATTCTCCCCGTACCACTCATCTTCAAGTTGTAAAGCGGATTTTTTCTATCTGCAAGGCACAATTACACATGGTCTATCTTTCCACAAATCCAATTATTTGACTCTTCGTGTCTTTTCGAATGCTGATTGGGCTGGTGATCCGGACGATAGACGCTCTACTACTGGGGCATGTGTTTTCCTTGGTCCGAATGTTCTCTCCTGGACTGTTAAGAAATAAGCTACTCTGTCTAGATCTAGTAGTGAAGCTGAATATCGGGCTCTCGCAACTACTGCCTCTGAAATCCGATGGTTTACATTTTTGTTCCGCGAGCTCGGTATTTCTCTTCCCGATTCCCCACAACTGTACTGTGATAACGGTTCCGCACTGCACATAGCTCGTAATTAGGTGTTTCATGCGCACACTCGCCACATCGAAATCGATTATCATTTTGTTCGGGAACTCGTTGCCAATGGTCATCTCTCCCTTCACTTTGCTCCTTCTACATCTCAATTTGCGTACATTTTTACAAAAGGTTTGTCCCGTCCACAGTTTCTATTTTTATGCTCCAAGCTTAACCTCCATTCCATATCATTGCGCTTGAGGGGGGTGAAAACATACCATAACTATTCCAACTGGTTTTGGCATGATTGTAGTTGATTTGATTATTGTAAATTCCTTACTCATAACTATTCCTTAAAGTTAGCCTAACTTATTGTAATTGATAGCCTAGGTGATTGTAGTGTGATTATTGTGACGCCCCCAAAATAGGTATACATCACCCATTATGAGTCGTCAAATACATGGTATAGAAACAAATACAACTTCAGTAATACAACTGTCGTGAAAAATACGACAACACATATACTGTGAGTTTGAATACAAATATTGTCTAATAGACAGTATACAAACTCAAAAGGAGTCCTCATTACAATTATTGATATACTATTCTACAAAATAGTGAGGACTACTAAAACAACTATCTTGAATCATCACTCCATACCCCGGCTAGTTCCTGCTAAATTCTCTCCTCCTGAGAAAAACAAAGGAACAAAAAGGAAAAGGATGAGCTCAACTAGCCCAGTAAAGAATATTATGACTAAGATAATATACAACAAATTATCATTAGTCTTCAACAGGGAAAACTCGATAAAATATAATAGATAACAAGTTTTAGATCAACAACTGCAATAAAATGAAGAATCCATTAGAAGAGTCAAGTAGAGAAAGAATTCTACTATCTTCTAAGATTTAAAAGTCCATCATCAATATTTTATCCCCTCGTAACATCAATCAATATACATCTTGAATCAAATATTCATCTTTGCACTCTGAGCGCCAAAGATATTCATTTGTATCACCAATTGGTCATGTTCATCTCAACACCTGCTCATTTTTGCACTACGGCCAAAGATATTCATTAGGTAATCATTCATCTTTGCACTACAAAAGCCAAAGATATTCAAGAATATCATCATTTAGGACCGAGGATGATGAAAATATCTTAAAAAATGAATCCAAAGCGAGATAAAAGAACTAATATTAGGGATTCAGACATACGCTTTTATCCAAGTTCAATAATACTCTATAATAACCAATTTTGAAGCGTAATTCAAAATAAAGATCAAAACATGGATACAATCAAAGATAGTAACCATAATAGATATCTTGGACAAAAAGAAGAAAATTTTATTTTTCTATGAATAGTCAGAGTTCGTAATAAATAGTGTCAGATATCGTGAATAAGTGTCGTATCGTGAATAGTAACCCCGACACAAAAAGGTAGAAATTCCACAATAAAATTCATACCAATATTTTGGTATAATGATATTGAAAGAATAACTTCATTAGAAAGAAAATAACATTTCTTACCTCAAAATATCAGTACTTCTGATCGGAATATCGGTATAAGGCTGAAGACAACTTGCACTAATGAATAGCAACTCACAAAGTATCTAAATACTCACAAAATACGCTCGATAATATAGAGAGAGAAAGAGAGAAAACTTATTTCTGGTGTGATTTTCAATTCTAACTAAGCACCCTATTTATAGGAAAATGCTTAGAACGCCATAACAGATCACTAACCTGCTATCTGATGGCTTTACATGCTACTATTCAAGCCCACTACTTTTGAAAATAAATTTCAGCACATTTCATTACTCACCAACCAAAAGTGGGGCCCACCATATTTTTAATAAAAATATTTTATTTTCCGAAACTTCAACAATTCATAATAAATAGCCCGTTTATCAGAAAAATTCGAATCACGTGTGTTTTCCATAGGAAATTTAATTCTCTACAACTTTGTAAGTTTAAGTTTTTCTAAATTTCAAACGAAAAATGACCGAAATTCACATACGGACGATTTTCAAAACCTCCATTTCGACAAAATACTGATAAAACACCTCAGCATTAATTTCATCATTTATAACCACAATAAATATATCCATCATTTATATCCACATAAAATAAATATTTTCTTATCATATAAATCAATAACTAATTATTCACAAATAATATTACAGAATCACAATTATGACAACCAGGTCGTTCCCAAGAAAGAGGGGGCTTTCCGATAAAGATTTCTCCTTATTGGCACGCAATTAGGTGACCAAACCCCTTTCCTAGACAGAACTTCCTTAGACATTGCCAATAATGTTATCTAATAATATTATTCAAATAATATGAATTATCGATCCGATAATGGAGATCTTGTCTTGTGTGACAATTATCAAACAACAATAATATAAAATATCAACGCAACAATTATTGAACCAATAAAATAAAATATTGAACAAAGAATTATCGTAATAATTATTGAGTAGTGACTTCTTACGTAAGAATTAATAATTTCAAAAATACTATGCAATAACGTGTCTTATTAGGCAACCACGCCAGATTATCAGATTTTAACCATCTAGTATTCCAACAAATGTTAATAAGAACTATTACGCTGCTATTATTTATAAAACTCAAACTTGTTGTTTTCTTCATCCATCCAGCTTATCCGTTATAGGGCCCACGCCGGTCGCATTTAATATTCCCCTGACAAAGCAAAGAATATTCCACGTTACCAAACGAATATTCCACGCGATGAATATTTTATATTTTATAACCACTCATTATTTTGCAAAATTTGCATATTTCACCCATAACCAAAGTATTATATCAAATTAACACTTTATTATTCACAATAATAAATAGAGGAAATTTGATTTTATTCATTAAAAAGTTGGGGTCTTACAATTGTAATCACTAAATTCTAGCCTTAGGTGATTCTCTCATGGTTGTATATATATAGAACCTGTATATTGTAAAGGAGTGCGGTGAATAAACTTACAATTTCTGAATCTTTTATATTCTTTCATGTGGAAATATAACTTGGCTGATTTTTTCAACAAAACATTTATTCTTCAGTTTTCCTCCTTATTAGCAGATCTTTTGATTTATTCATAAAATATTTTTCTGGTGACATTCTTTCTGGGAACTTTTATTAGTTCTTAGATTGTTATAAAGATCTTATATAGAGCCCTCTCTAGAGTGATTCTTATAAAAAAAAACGTCATCTTTTGATAAATCTTCTATTCACATACAGATATTTAAGCATCGAATGACATTGATGTGTATCTCAAGCCGTTAATTGAGAAACTAAAAACATCGAGGATAGGTGGAGTTGATAGAATGCGTGTTGCACTTTTATGGACAGTGACTTCCCAGCTTTAGCAAATTTATAAGGTTGGAGTACAAAAAGGTAAGATGGCTTGTCCACTATAAGGCTGTAAATCGAACCAAATAATTCCGTCTCGACTCAAGAAAATGTGAACGAAACTCAGATTTGTTAATAATATAATTTAAATTTGAGCATAAAAAATAGTTCAAAAATATTAGTGGAATCTGAGCAAGGTTATATTTGACTCATTTAAGATTCAAACTATTCAAATTCTTGATCATAATTCACTACATACTCGATTGATACATATTCAAATAGATACTCAATACATCTCTTATAATATATGCACAATTTAATAAAATTAGAATAAATAGTTATTATTTTTTAAATTTTAATTATATTTTTTTGTAAAGTGTAATTGTAAATATATTTTCTAATTTCTAAGTAAAATAATAAGTTTAATTGATAATTATATGTATTATAAAATTACTTACTATGTGAAGACTTAAATTCGAGCTTGAATTCAAAGTTCGCAAGTAATTTGAATATAATTCGATCAAGGCCGATCGAATTCGAGTAGAGTTGAATATGAGTAGAGTTTTTTAAATACAATTCAAATTCAAATCGAATTCAAATTCGAAAAAAATTTACTTTTCGAGTCGAATCATCCGAATAACTCTGTTCGCTTATGTTTAACTCATTTACACCCCTAGTCCAATACGCCAAAGGAACATTAGGTCCTTAAAGTTTACTTGGTAAGTAGTGCTGCATAAGCAATTATTGATTCTTGGAGCTTGATCACAAATATAGGTCTGATAAACAGAGATTCAATGGCGATATTGATTTATACAGAAGCTCCTCCCTTTCCTTCTGGGTATGCTGTTCTCGAAGGAATAGAATAAATTTTTATTTCATTGAAATAATTTATCCTCTAAGATGATCACCAAATATACTTATTTTTTCATTCAGTTCCTTCATTTATTTCAATCTAAACACAACATTTTGCCAAGTAGATATATTTGAAATTTGGGTGTTGGAATAAAAAGAAATACAAAATAAATTTTAATATAAACTACAAAAATTTATTTATACTTTCTTAACATCTGTCATACTACAGTCATTTTTTTATATATATTACTTGATAGATATTTTATAAGCATAAATAATTAGATTTTCTCACTTGAGGTAGTTATTTTATTTATTAGAAACAAATAAACAATGTATATTTACTTTTATTCTCCTTTTTTGTTTCCTTCCACAATTTCCAAGTTCCAAACATATCCTAAATGGCCCACTAATAACGCCTAAAAGGATCAAACAGAAAAGAATGAAAAGAAACTGAAAGCCAATTAGACTTATAGACCATTCTTTAGCAATCAATACAATTGCCATCACCTAGCTAATCAAATGAATCTTTCAGCATTTTTTTCACCACCATGGGAACCTGAGAAGGTTATGAAAACAGAAAGCTAAAAACAACATTAGGTTTCCATAACTCTTTCACAACTCGATCAACCTGGTTCTAAGCCATATATTCTAGTGGTTGTTACGGATGTCGGGAAGAACAAAACTACAGCACAATTTATTCATAAAAGTAAATACACAAAGTTGGAATGCAACCCAACACCTAAAGAAGTACTCTACACAGAATCGTGATCTTAATCCGATGACCAACTTCATTGTATGCCTCAATTTATGATCTGCATTGAAATAAGGGGCCGATAACAGTTCTCTTGAAAAGAGTATCGTTTTTATTTGATAGTTTCAGCACAACCTTATTAGGTACTTGTACAACCTGTAGGGGTTGGCAGAACAACAAGAAGCACCTTGGTGTTTATAGAAGGCAAGTGGAATTAGTGATGAACTCCTAAACAAAATGTAGGGTTCAATAGCAGCCCTAATCTTCAAGCTCAATAATCTTCACAACAGCATCATCCCCAACTTTCTGGCAAACGACGACTCGGTCATGTGGCTTTACAATGCCAATGGCCTTTCCATGATCCAAAGCAACCTTTAAAATTGACTCATTAGTAGCACCTGTAGACTCTGCCTGCAGAACAAACATGGTTATACAATTGGAAGAAAGAAAAGAAAAACTTTTGAAAAGAGGAACAATTGTTGTAAGGTGAAATATTTTATAGTGATTATACAATGTATATTACTATTTGCCTACTTAGCACATATACCCCCAAAAATAAATGTACTCAAAAATACTTATAAAGTAAAGAAATGTACAAAAATCTTCTGTGTTGCACAAGGGTAAAATTTCCAGGATCATAATTTCAAAAATCATTTGATTCCAAATCGTCTCAGAACTATTAGCCCTACAAATGGTAGGAATAAATTCAGATTATGAGTAATTATAGTATTAACAAATAAATTACACAATGGAGGGGGAGAAGAAGATGATGACATTCATTTCATAATTTTACTTTTCATCCACACAAAATTGGCATGAGAAGAAGCTTTATGTCCAAAAGCAGCAATTTGACAAAACCAACTGACGCAAAGTCTTCATTCGCAACTTGCAAGCCATCAGTCTTTCACCATAGTATGTTCATTGCATTATGGAATTACTGAAGTATAAAAAACCTAGTTTTGATTGTTCAAATCAAGCATTTCCAAAACTACATTGAACAACGACATTTCTTCCCTGGAGGAATTAGTCGAGACAGAAGCCGACTAAGGTATAGATAAAATACAATTTTAGTCAAATCCCTTCCATTGCCATTGTACACGAAAACAAGTAACAATTCACAATCTTGTTGATAACCATTCTACAATCATAAATTGGTTACTTTCAACTACAAGTGATACATCATAAATTTGTAGCGGAATTATACGATCCATCCCCCATCAATTTATCGCTAATGCAGTGACGTAAACTGACTCAACAAGCATGTTGGATAACCCATTATTGTAACAATCCGGAATTTCAAATTGTAATATTAAATATTTATTGAATTATATAAATATTTATTTGAGGTGTTTATTGTTGAAAATGATGAAATAAATATTTTATTGATGTGGTTATTATTAGTAAATATTTATGAATTCAATTTATTAGATAATATTCTAAATTAAATCAATTTGTAATTTAGAGAGTTGTAATATAACATGAGAGGTTATATTGTTGTTGAATTTAATAATTTAAATTGGGGTGTTAAGTTATTAAATAAAATTATAAAGAAATTATAATTTTGTGATAATTGTTTAAGTGGAATATTTATTTAAAATATAGTATGGTGGATTAATTTATTGATTAATGTTGGATATGGAAATCCAAATAAATAATATGTGATCATAAACTAAATTGTTTATTAAAATAATTAAAGTAGTTTTAAATGGGTTTAACCCAAACAAGGCCTAAAGATATTAAATCTTTATTTTAAAGACTTTTTGCCGAACAAATCCTTAAGGCTTTTGGATTTCAAATTTGTAATTTAAATAATCTAGATAAAATAAAATAAATTAAATTAAATAAGAAATATAATATATTTATAACATATACGTTAGATGTAGTAACTGATATACTTAATATGTGAATTAAGGCCATATCAGTTTTATTTTGTTTTATGCATAAGGTTTGTCACTTAGTATTACGCCTTATTTGCTAAACTGAGAATTTCAGAGAGAAGCTAAGAGAGAATTGAGAGAGTTTGAGAGAAAGTCTGTGATTTCAAAACAAATTCAGTGGGTTAACAAGGATTTTAAAGCAACAAAAGGTATTTTTCATAATCTCCATATTATATATATATGTAAATGCATATATGAGTTTACGGCAAAATTTTGTGTATTCTGTGAATTTCAAATCTGTTGAATTGTTGCTATACAATGGGTTACTTGTGATTATATGTGTTTATGATGACTAGAGTTTGTGTTTAAACAATAATTGCTATGCTATTTACGGTTAAAAAGGAAGAGAAGAATTAACAGTGTATGTTTTATGTATATTTTCTCATATGGCTTATGTAAGTACCAAATTTAATGGTTAATTCGTATGCTAAACTGCAAATTGAGTTTTGATTATGCTAGTTCGTTAAGAAACGAAAAGAACGTAATTTGAAAGAAGCGATTTGGACAAGAATTGTGTTTACAGTGTTGATTTTTGTGTAAGGAACTCAAAAATGGAGTTTTCATATGAAAATAAAAAAATTGAGAAATTAAAAGTGTTGTTAAATTGTTCTATGTTGATGAATATGTTAGCAATCATGTTTATGATAGTTTTATATTTATTTTATATGTTAATTTCACTGTTTGGTGAGTGAAATTCGTGTTTGTTGGGCTAAAGCTCTGCCATCGCTCATAGCCGTCTACTTCTCTGTCATACATGCACCAAGTGTAGCGATTCTTGTTAAGGTTAAAAATCAAAGCTATTGCCATTGCCATACCCTCGATTTGGGATGGTGACTTCACTGCTACATCGTAGTTTTGGGATAGCAACATACTTTGGTCTAATGATGTGTTAGTATAATAAACATGTAATAATATAGTTAAAACGAAATCGTGCTATGTAGTTAGTAGTTTCAAAGTTTCAAATGGTTAGTAAGAAATGAACGTGGTATATTAGAACTTAGTGAGCATGATGAATAGTAGACAGGTGTTTTGAAGATTAACACTTGTAATTTCTGATATTTGTATGATAGCTTAAGACTTGTGCTAAAATAATAAATCTAACTAGAAATGCGTGTTATGTTGGAACGTGATGTTAGTATATCTAATAGATATTGTGGTTCTAAACCTATGTGTAGGTGAACGTGAGTTTAATATTATAGCTTACGCTCGAGGCAAGTTCTTTAACTCTACTTTTATAATAATTGTGGGGTTAAATGCTTTTTCAAGAATCGTATTTATAGTCGACTTACGGATGGATAATCTGAACTTTTTTTCTTACAATCAACTCATCAGTATACTCGTGTGGCGCCCCAAAATTAGGTATACATCACCCATTCTCGAGTCGCCAGATCATGGTACAAAATTCAAATAGAACTTCATTTATATGTTGTTGAAATATCAGATAGAATACGACCACGCTTAATCATGAGTTTTAATACAAATGTATGTAACTCTCACGGTGCCTCGACCACAACCTTAAAATGGTACTTTACATAAAAGTATAGTCAAAAACCTGCTTTTTAGAAATTAAAATCTTTGGGAAGTGCTCAAGGAAACCTTCGTGCACTGGGAGGCCATGCGTGCAGGTTATAATAAATATCATACGGCCAAAGAATTATCCTTGGTTGACCCAATAGACCCCAAAAGAAAAAGCGAGAAGATTACTATCATCTTTTTTCCAATAGTGAGTCTTCTCTTGACATATAACTATCTCCACTGTCTCCAAGTGAATATTATATTTCAAAGAAACTCCAAGATCATATAGGTAGTGCCAGTAGATATACTCAAAGAAGTGGATGCGCATGACCCCGTCTTATGATAATACGAGGTCAGTATGTCATTAGACATCTTGTATGATAGTGGCAAAACACCTTCCAAAGTTGGGTTCACCTCACCCTATTTGATTCACCAAATATAATTACTAAATGTCAGATAGAATACAACACAATTTTCTATACTGCTTAGGAGAACCTCCATGCCTAGAGACCACTGCTCTATTCCCCTCATATCCCCACTTTCGACCGTGAACACTCTTACTAAGAACACTCTTATTACCCGAAAGGAATTGTGAAGCAAAAGGGTGAGCACAACTAGCCCAGTAAAGAATATCATGACTAAAGATAATTAAATAATCAATAGCTTCCATCAATAATAAATCAGAGATTTAGAACATATGGTAGATAATAAAATTTTTCAACCATAGTTGCAACGGAACGAGCAATCCATTAGAAGAGTCAAATAGACCATAAGGTCTATTATCTTCTCTATGTTAAAAGTCCACCAATAATGTTTTATCCCTGTAACATCAATCAACAATTCCCGTCTACGATCATGTGAATAACTCATAATCATAATTGTGATTCTAAATTCCTCTTCGCACCCAGGACGAAGATAATTTTCATCACCTATCTTCACCTTAAAAAGAAAAGTATTCCGACTGGTAGGGCGGAAATATACTTAAAGAAAACTTGCACTACGCTCAAAGCTTTCTTAAACTCTAAAGAAATACGCTCAAGATTATAGAAGAAGAATTCTCTCTATAGTTTCTCTCTCTAGAGTTTCAGTGAATTCGTAATAAATAATGAAGGAATGAGCTTCTATTTTATAGAAAAATGGACTGCATAGTAACTAATTAATGAACGGTCCAGATTGATTTACTTTAATCTGACGGTCCATATTTAAAGCAAAATCTTTTAAATAAAATATAATATATTATATTTATAATCTAATAAACCGAATAACTTTATAAAAGATTTTACTATCGCAGCACTATCTGAAACACTACGCATAATAAAATATAATATATTTTATTTATAGAATAACTTTATAAAGTATTCTCGCTTTATATAAAAAAATTCATTTTATTACATTAATAATACCAATAAAACAAAAAATGAGTGACTTATCACGTAAACATCAATAATCAATACCGCGTATACTACGCAAACCACGTGTATTCTCGTATTACTTTAATACTGAGTAGTTCAACAGTTTTAACAATTAAAACTTCCTAGTTATTCTCATAAAAATATTTTTGTCGCTTTTTTCATTCGACAATAATTCCGTTCTTGGGTCCACCAATGATTGTACCGTCGCACATTATACATTCCCAAAAAAGAATATTTTAAATCAACTTGCTTACTTTGCAAAAAATTTCACATATTACCCTTAACTTTAAACTTTTATCAATTTAACTATTTACCAAAATAGAAAAATTGAATACTTTTATTTCATAAAATTCGGGGTCTCACAACTCGACTTTGCTAACAAAAAGTTAAAAAACTCGTTAGAAACTTTGACTTTCAACGGAACGGTACACATCAGCGGTTGACTTGTCCGTTACAAAGCTGACGTGGCGCCTTTGTGTGACGTGACAATGATTATGTGGATTTGTAGGAAAAATTTTATGAAAAAATTATTTAAAATATAATATAAATTATAAAAATTATAAAATTAAAAATATTTTAAAATTAAAATATTTTCAAATTCGAACATTAAATTTATAATTGACTCAATTTGGTGATAATTTTTCTTTTCTTATCTAACTAGGATAAATAAATTTGTACTTTCACATGCAAATATTTTTTGTCAAATAATTTTTAATTTTATCAAATAAGTTTTATTGTAATTTTAATTTTTTTAATAAAATAAAAAAAAGCGCATTTTTTTTAAAATAAAAAACGCTACTTTTTAAATAAAATTTATTTTATTTTTATTTAAAAATGCAATTTTGTTTTATAAGAATAAAAAAAAACTAAGCTTTTTATTAAAAAATATAAAACACAGCTTTTTTAAATAAAATAAAACGCAGTTTTTTTTATAAAAAAATTTAAAACGCAGTTTTTAAAATAAAAATAAAAAGTGCAGTTTTTAATAAATTTTTTTACTTTTATTAAAAAATGCAGTTTTTTATTAAAAAAAAATTAAAACGCAACTTTTTTAATAAAATTTAAAAAAGCGCATTTTTAATAAATTTTGTTTATTATTATTAAACAAAAAACGCAGTTTTTAAAAAAAAATCGCAGCTTTTATTAAAAAAATGCAGTTTTTATTAATTTTTAATAAAAATGCATTTTGTAAAATTAAAACTGCATTTTTTATTAAAACTGTATTTTTTAAAACTGCATTTTTTATTAAAAAAAAGCAGCTTTTATTTTAAAAAATGCAGTTTTTTTAATAAAAAAACTACATTTTTTTAAATAAAAGCTATGCGTTTTGTTTATTAATTTTAATTTTAAAACTATGCTTTTTTTGTTAAATAATAATAAAAAAATTATTAAAAAATGCATTTTTTATTTTTATTAAAAAAGTTATGTTTTATATTTTTAAAATAAAAACTGCATTTTTTAATAAAAATAAAATCAATTTTATTTTAAAAGTTACGCTTTTTTTAATTATTTTTAAAAAATGTGTTTTTTATTTTTATTTAAAAAATCAAAATTACAATAAAACTTATTTGATAAAATTAAAATTATTTGACAAAAAATTATTTGCATGTGAAGGTACAAATTTATTTATCCTAGTTAGAAAAGAAAAAAAATTATCACCAAATCGGCTCAATTATAAATTTAATGTCCAAATTAGAAAAGATTTTAATTTTAAAATATTTTAATTTTATACTTTTATTATTTATATTATACTTTAAAATATTTTTTCATTTTCTTCATAAAAATTTCCATACAAATCCACATAATCACTCACCACGTCACACAAAGCGCTTACGTCACTTTTCAGAACTACAAGTCACCACCGATGTACCGCTTCGCTGAAAGTCAAAGTTTCTAACGGATTTTTAACTTTTGTTAGCAAAGTCGAAAGTATGAATAGTCGATCAGAAGAAAAAAGTTCGCTTATCCATCCGTAAATCGACTTATAAGATACGCTTCTCAAAAAAACATTTAACCCAATAATTGTGCAAGTTTCTAAACTTATCTTTTTACATTGGGCAAGTTCTCTAACTCTACACTTTCGTTGAGTTAGTTTGTTTATAATGATGCAAGTTGTCTAAATCTTATTTTTATATTGAACAAGTTATTCTTGTCTTTAACTTGTTAATTAGCATGCAAGTTTATATATTCTAATATACCAATGTTGAACCAATTTCATCGTTCAATTTACTAATTGTTATGTATACTTGGTACTCAATTGTAAATAACCTTGACTTAATATTGTTCAAGCAAGGTACATTATAATTATTCAATGTTTATGTTTTTAGTTTATTCCTAAAGCATAACCTTAGTATTCAGTTATGAAAGTTTTATTCAACTAATCCTTAGTTGATGTTCGTGAAATCCAAATTACCTTGAAATGTATCCAAACCAAACTTACTTTGGTGCGGACTTGTAATCTAAATACTGAGATGAACAACCCTATTATTAGGGGTTTACGCTTAGCGTTGAAATGGTTGTGCACAATACATTGTACGAAGGGCTGATCCTCCTAAGTACGTAGAGTCCTTATAGTCTTACGACTGTTAAAGTTTAAGTTGAAAGAGTACTTATAACTGTGGACATAGTTCGTGGTCATTAGACCCTCAGTTGTATATTTCAGAATGTTAATAGAACATATCATTCAGTTCTATTGAGCCTATTATTTGGCAAATGTTGTAAAGCTTATCCATTATTATTTCAAGTGAGTTTTGTTTGCTCACTCTTGCTTATATAACTATTACAGTTAAGGATGAGAAGGTCGATGTACCTAGCACCAGTAAGGGAAAAGGAAAGATGAACAAGTATTGAAGACTTGTAATATGTTGATGTTTTAACAGACTTATTTTAATGATTGTAATGAAGTATTTAATTTCCGCATTTGAATGATTGTATTTAAAGGTTAGATAACCTGGAATATTTTTATCAATGTAATTCCTTAAGGAAAAGTTTATTATTCAATTTTTATTATGATTGGGTAGTTAGATATGAATGTTTTGATTAAGTGAACACCAAATCTTGAGGTAATGAAGTACCGGGATTTGGGGGTGTCACAATTATCCAAAAGGTTCACCTCATTACCCAAAAGGTTAGCCTTAGGTTGAGGCTTCACCATACTCATTAATCCATCAACATTCATGAATTTATCCGATATGAGATTCATGTGAAATATCTCAACAATTTACACCTTTCACTTGAATACTCATCACAAGTATCATCCTAGTGTAGTCACCGAGTACACCTTTAATCCGTCCTTCAAGAGCTCTGTTCGACTCTACTACTACTCTACCACGCCAGAGCCAAACGTGGGAGTACAACCTTGTTCTTTGTGAACCCTTCACCATGAACAGGTTCCCCGAGTCATCTTGAGCCCACTCTATTCGACTGAAATCATATTTCACCGCATAGTGGCAAACGCAGGAGTGATCCCTTGTGCTCCACCAGAGTTGCCTATGTTTTCTCCACCGCGCGGAGAGAGTAACACACGGCCTGCCAATGCTCCACCATGGAGTGTAAACCTAATACTTGGGCCCATCAAACCATGGGCTCTAATACCACTTGTAGCAGAATTGTACGATCTATCCCACATCAATTTATCACCAATACAATACACACATGTGAAGATTGGCCCAACAAGCATGTTAGATCACCTCCTTACCCAAAAGATTAACCTATTAGGTTGAGGCTCTACCATACTTATTAACCTATCTACACTCTTGACTATATCCGATATGAAATTAATGTGAAATATCCCAACAAAATTTGCAATAAGTCTAAACCCACCAACATACTAGTTTTTGGACTCTTAACAAGTACTTCCAAACTAATGATGACAAAACTAGTGAAGGTTGTGACACCCCCAAATCTCGGTACTTCATTACCTCAAGATTTGGTGTTCACGTAATCAAAACATTCATTTATAACTACCCAATCATAAATAAAATTGAATAATAAACCCACGCCTATACAGAATTACATAAAATAAAATCTCCCAGGTTATTTAACCTTTACAAACAATCATTCATGCGGAAAATTTAAATAAACTTCATTACATTCTTTAAACCAAAGTCCGATAATAAAACTATCAAAACTATTACAAGTCTTCAAGATTGCTCATCTTTCCTTTCCTTTATCGGTGCTAGGTACGCCACCCTTTCCATCTTTAGTCAGTAAGGATTTTACAAAAAGAGTGAGCAAACAAGGCTCACTTGAAATAACAATGAATAACTTTTACATTCTCTCGCCCATTCAGGGCTCAATAGAATCCAACAATAGGTTCTATTAACATCTTAAACATTCCTTGCCCATTCAGGGCTCAATATAACTAAATAATAAGTCCTATGAACATCTTAACATTCACCGAGGGTCTAATGACCACGAACCTTGTCCACGCTTATAAGTAATCTTTCAACTTAAACTTTTACACCATATCTAACCATAATGACTTTAAGGTACTTAGGGGGATCAACCCTTCAGTACATGTATTGTTGATACAAACATTTCAAATAAGAAAGTACAAAAACTAAGCGTAACCCCTATAAATAGGGTCGTTCATCTCAAGATTTTTAGTACAAGTCCGCCCCAAAGATAGTTTGGTTTGGATACACTTCAAGGTAATTTGAATTAAATCGAACATCAACTAAGGATTAGTTGAATGAAAGATAATAACACTATGTTATCAATAATCATAACCGAATAAATATTTCGCTCTAAGTTCATGCTTTAGGGATAATCTAATAGCATAACTATCAATAACACATCATATCTTGCTTTGAATAACATTAAGCTAAGGTTACATCTTAGAATTTAATATCAAGCACGCACAACAAATAATAACTCGAACGATAAACTAAAGGTACTTGCATGCTAATATAACAAGTTTAGAGTTAAGAAAACTCAGATAATCATAATAACTATCTCAACGAAAGTGTGGAGATGGAAAACTCAGATATCATCGTAATAACTGGATACAATGAAGTTGCTTAATGGAAATACTTTACTCAATAAAGTATAGCATATGAAATTTGCATAACGAAGCTTTAGAATTAGAAAACTTGCTTAAACACAACAAACTAACTCAACGAGAGTATGGAGTTAGAGAACTTGCTTAATGTAAAAAGCTATGTTTAGAAACTTGCACAATTATAAAAGTAGAGTTATAGAACTTGCCTCGTGCATAGGTTAAACAATTACTATTCACGTTCACCCCAAGTCCTACACATACCATATGTATTGACAATACACATTAATTACACTAGCATTACCTTTATGAGTTACTTTATTACTCTTAGTATAGTTACTAACTAAGTTTAAGTTTAAACAACATCACATCTTTTCATGAACATTACTTTTTAGCTTTATTACAACTACTTAAGTGATCATGTCATTGCACCACATGCACATTAACAACTTGATACAACATCCTATTACATGTCCAACATGTTATCATTAAGTTATACTAATACCCAAAGGGTTGCACTAGCATTCGTGCATCCCGACGCCCTCCGATTGGCTCTAAATATACAACAGTCCTAAAGATGACCATTTTGACTCATCATTATGCACCTCAAATTAAAAACTTAAAGCATGAAAGTTGTAGTCTATTCGTCCTCGTTCGGATCATCTTGAATCAACTCAATCGGAGTTCGTATGAGAAAGTTATGGCTGTTTTACTACAGAGGTCAAAATTGTCCGTCCTGAACCACTTTTCAGCAATTTGAAGGGCGAGACGACAAGTGCCGGCCGGCACAAATTCCAGCTACCGGGAGCGAATTCCATTATTTGAGCGAACTTCTGCCTATATTTTTACATTTGAGCGCGAATTTTGGCATAACAAGGCGTCAAACTCACAGTAACCAAAACGAAGAATGTGAGCCAAAGCTACTGCCTTAAATTTGTAACAACAATTCGCCCCAAACAACATGTATAACTAATATAAACTACATATAATTGCTAACAATTATCCATATACCAATTTCCAACAATTGAACAACAAATTTAAAAGACTTAAATCACTAAAATAATATTTGGTTAAAACTCAAAACTCCATTGTTGATATCTAAAGTACAAATGAATCGAAATTTTCACATTATTATCAACCAAATTTGATTCCTTTGAAATACAAGTATACCAACATATAACAAATTAACATGTATAGTTCAATTCCTCGCTTAGCATACATAACTTTTGATATTTCTACAAAACATATATTCAGATATATATATACTTCAATCGAACAAATCAATTCTTCCTTTAGCCTATAATTAGCATACATAATATATATATATATATATATATATATATATATATATATATATATATATATATATACACACGCTAGTGATAACAATTGCAATCGTACATACATACATGCTTCTAACCAATTATACAAACATAGTTTTACTGAGAGTTTTGTAAAAATCTTATACACCAGAAAGTTGAAGAACACAGAGACATTAGGCATCATGAAACCACAAATATATATATATACATAAATTAAGGTTAGAGAAACCCACCTTTTTGCTTTTACTTAATCTTTGTTAACTGGACTTGCTTTTGAAAATCACGTTCTCTCTCAAACTCGAACTTCTATCTTTTTCTCAAAACTCTCTCTAGCCCTTCTTTCTTTTCTCAAGAATAATTTAGACTACTAACCACGTAACTCAACCGATATCCAATACGCCAGAATATAAAACTATATGGCCATAATAAGCCTAATCAATAATAACATCGCTTATAAAAATATATAACGTACCATTTATAAATATATATATATATATTATTATTTAGTTTATTTTATAAACAATTTAAATTTCAAAAATCTAAAAGCCATAGGGCTTTGTTTGGCAAATCCCTTTAAAATAAAATAGTTTATATCCTTAAGCTTTGTTTGGGTAAAACTAAATTAAAATTACTTTAATTTATTTTAATAACTTTTTATAACATAGTTATTTGTCACTCTTTATGAAATAACAATTTATTAAATAAATTACTTAATCACATAACTCAATCCACATAACACATTAACTATTTAACAACTAAATAATTAACTAATCACATTAATTATTTAGCAAATAAATAATTAACTAAATCAACCAATCAATTTAAACAATTACTTATTCAATAATAAACACATCCAATAAATATTTATAACTTACATTTAAAAATTTTGGAATGTTACATCATTCCCCTCTTATAAGGATTCTGTCCCCAGAATCACAACTCAAACAACATATTCATTACATTCTTCCCTACTTGTAAAGATTCTGTCCCCAGAATCGAAGACACGGATTAAACAAATAACTCAGGGTACTCTTTCATCATTTTCTCTTTATAACTTACATTTAAAAAATCTAGAATGTTACAAAGGTGCTAAAAAATTAGTTCTTGAATGATAAGGACGCGCCAGCCTGACATGTTATGGGTTGCACTAAGAGTTACATATTGAGCTTTGAACTCTTGTTGTAACTCATACATGTACCTAGCTCAATAATTATAAGAAAGCTCATAATAAATTGTTGCACCTGAATATGCTCAAGATCGACTTCTATTTGCTCGCTAGACAAGCTTACCTAGGTTGTTAAAGTTTTACTTGCTGAATGGGAGAAAATGTATGTGTGTGTTTGTGTAATTTCATATGTTTTAGCACATTTATATACTTCAGTTCCCCAAACATACCACTACAACACAAAGTCAGATTTTGCCTTAACAAATTTAAAATTACTTCAGGAAATTTAAAAGTAGTAATTTGGACATACTTGGGCATAAATTTTCCTTTTTATTAAAAATGAATTATACTCTTTGAAGTTTAATACTGAAAAATAAATAAAAATCATCCAAAAGATTTTTTGTAAGTCTGTCCAAATAAACCTTAATATTTGGAGGGGTTAAAAACTCTACAGAAAAGCAGGACTCTAATTTTCAAATGGAGTATTATGCAAGAAGATAACTTTTTCCAAATTTACTGGCGAAAGAAAGTGAAATAAGAGCCAAGTCCAAGTTAAATTAAAACGTTGCTATCACTTCCAAATTACTGTTTTAAGTTTTAGGCCTCACCCACTAAAAACATGGCAACGGGCAAGTTTCATATGAGGAACGGATGTTGTGCCTTTGATCAAGATGAGCTCCGGCATGCAAATCATTGAAGACAGGAGTCGAGCTTGAACAGAAGCATCATGTTCTATCCGAGTTATAGCCAAATCCAAACATTGCCTTAGTATATCCACGGGTAAAATGCAAATGTGACCACTGAACTTTAGGTGTTTTTGGGTATTGAGCCCTTTTCTTTTGGTCAACGCAAATTGAGCCCCTTTTTGTTACAAAATTTGGATATTGAGCCCCTAGGTGCCACATGTGCGTTGACCTGCTTACGTGGCACTGCTGATGTGTATTTAAACTCAAATTTTAACAAAAATTTTGTTGTTCCTTGAATTTGATCCCACAACCTCCTATTTAAAGTGTTAGTCACAAGACCACTCAAGCTACAAAGGCTTATTGTTTAGTTTACCCAACAAATAAGTTATATACTTAATCAATCAATTCCTCCACTTAAAAAAAGGGAGAAAATTTTAATCTTAAGATCAATTAAGTTTATAAAATTAGAAAATAAAATAAAATATTTTATAATAAAATATGCTAAAAAAGTATAAGAAAATAATAACATTTAAACAAATTACAAAGTTACAATTAGAAAAACTAATAAAATTATTTATACAAATTAAAAATTAAAAAACAAATATAAATATTATTACAAATTAAATAATTACACTTATAAAAACTAATAAGATTATTTTAACAAATTCAAAAAATATTTAGAAAAACTAATAAAATTATTTAAACAAATTTAAAAAATACACTTAGAAAAACTAATAAAATTATTTAGACAAATTAAAAAATTACACTTAGAAAAACTAATAAAATTATTTAAACAAATTAACAGAAATCAAAATTTGATAATGTAAATTAATTTTAGTCAATGTTATTTTAATTTTATTAATTATTTTTTAAAAAAAAATTATATATAAATTTGTGACAAAATTTAAATTTTATAAATTAATTTAATCAAATAAAAAAATGATCATTTTATTAAAAAAAGAAAGAAAAAATAAAATTAAAAATATATATAAAAACCCGGTGCTCTCTCTCCTCTCATCTGTTCCTATTCCCCTTCCCCCTGTAATGGCCCTCTGTTCCTCACATCCCATATTCAAAATATCACACATTTCCAGAAATTATAAAACAAATTATAAGCTTACAAACAAAAAGAGTGATCCAAATCCACCACTCTGATCAGCTATATCCAAACATCCACCCCCACCTCCAGTGCTACTAGTAAGATTATTATTAGGTACTATAGTAGTGGAATCAGAGCCAAATAAGTGATGATGATGAACAAGCAGGCCACCATGAGGCGGAGGAGGCATTGTTGTTGTTGTTGGAATTTGGTCAGTACTAGTACTAGTACTCAGGTGGCGATGACGACTAGAGATTAGCATCTCCAAGTGCTCCTGTGCTAATTGATCATTATGGCCACCGGCGGTCATAGTAAGGAGGTCTGCCGCAGTGGGCTACTGTGAAATAACATTAACTAAAATTAATTTACATTATCAAATTTTGATTTTCTGTTAATTTGTTTAAATAATTTTATTAGTTTTTCTAAATATTTTTTTGAATTTGTTTAAATAATCTTATTAGTTTTTATAAGTGTAATTATTTAATTTGTAATAATATTCATATTTGTTTTTTTAATTTGTGTAAATAATTTTTATTAGTTTTTCTAATTATAACTTTGTAATTTGTTTAAATGTTATTATTTTCTTATACTTTTTTAGCATATTTTATTATAAAATATTTTATTTTATTTTCTAATTTTATAAACTTAATTGATCTTAAGATTAAAATTTTCTCCCTTTTTTTAGTGGAGGAATTGATTGATTAAGTATATAACTTATTTGTTGGGTAAACTAAACAATAAGCCTTTGTAATGAGTGGTCTTGTGACTAACATTTTAAATAGGAGGTCAGGGGATCAAATCCATGAACAACAAAATTTTTGATAAAATTTGAGTTTAAATACACATCAAGAAGGCACGCAGCCACATAAGGTGTCAACGCATTACGTGGCACTTAGGGGCTCAATATCCAAATTTTGTAACAAAAAGGGGCTAAATTTGTGTTGACCAAAAGAAAAGGGCTCAATACCCAAAAACACCTAAAGTTCAGTGATCACATTTGCATTTTACCCGTATAGCCACTAAGCATCAGTACTTTTTTGAGTCTAAGCATCCAGCTTGAAGGGATTCTTAAAGATTGTAATTAAATCTTAGTATCTAGAATTTGAGGAAAGATTATGATGGTTGATAGACTCATAATTCAATGTATTTATTATCCCTAATTTTGTTTTTTTATTATATTATTAGTTTATTTAACTAATATTATTTATTTTGTTTTGTAGAATTTATTATTTACTAATCTCGGTGCGCAAGTAACGGATATTTTTTCAGCTTTTAAAGGAGGAAAAAGACTTGTAGATTACCATCTAGGTTGAAGTCAAGAAGGAAAGAAAAGGATAAAAAGAAACAAAAGAGACCAAATTCAAAGAACCAAGATTAGGGCACAAATTATTTTTCTCTATAAATAAGGACTTGTTTTAGAGGGGGGGGAGTTTTTGATATAATTCTTTTTCCTTGTTTTCCTACTGTCGGTGCATAGGGAGTTTGATATCAGGATGGGTAAGAGCTTTGTTTTGTTTTATATATCTTGTACTGTGAAGGATTAATAAAGTGTCATGTTTCTTTAGTTAATACATTAATATTTTCCAGCATCAAGTCTAGTTGTTTTGTTTTCTTTACATAGCGCCTTCATTCTCTCACTTTGCATTCACAGTATATCTATTAGCTTTTATTTCCATCTCATGTATTAGTTTTCTTTATAATAATATATGTCAGTCTTCTACTTAGCTTAGTTAATTATTTTTCTTTTAGTTTTATTTTATTTCATACAAGCAATAGTAATAATCATAGTTGTCACGGCGCCATGGCGAATTATGGCGGTAGCCGACTGTCATGGCGTTTGTATGGCGACAAGTCGTTTACAATGTACAATTTATATATTATTTATTTTACTTAACAAGTATATTGGCAATAAAATTTAATATACATTAAAACACAAAATATAACACCATGAAATAACATTAAAAGCACAATTATATAAATACTTAGCAATAACAATTCAAAAATAAAACACTTGATACTAAAAACTAGTATAAGAAATGAAGAATTCAACAAACAGCACATAGAAAATAAAATTGCAACCAACCATCACATATTACTAGTCTAATTAACTAATAAAACACCACTTTTACCTACTTTTGTTTTTACTTTAACATCATTGAATGTATTACTTTTGGTCCATACTCCATAATTAATTAATTATTATTGTTTGATAACCATTGTTCACTGTTGAACACATCAAGCAGATAAAATGTTACGTATCTTTATAGTCCATAATAATGATTATCAGTGTATGTATCAGCATGAGACTTAACCTCATGTCCAAAATGTAACCACTAACCACCCATGTTAAAAAAACACATACTATGTCTCAGTTAGTCAGTTCCAAAAAGATTAAAAAAGAATTATTCAACCCATTGTGCACAACAATATATTATATATACGAAACAAAGACTACATAAATATATATATATATATATAATGAAAGTATATATATTATATTATATATGCTTTCATTTTTGGATAAGGAGCACCCGACAGCAGAGCACTATAGAAGTATAGAAGCAACAGGCAGTGTTCTAAAAATCTCTGCCTAGGCGCTAGGCCCCCCTAGCGCATCACCTAGGCCCAACGTAGCAAAAAAATTCCTCCAAAAAATTAGGCGGGGTCTAGGCGGAGAGGTTTTTTTTTATTTTAATAAATATCCAAACCAGATCTTGATATATTTATTTTTTTAATGATTTATCATATTCATAATACATGTTGTAGTATATCAAATCACTTCTTGGCAATATGGATGTGTTTGAACTTTAAGCAAAAGCCTTTATTATCTTTATTATAGATTGTTTTGCTTTATATTATTATTTTGTTTGGATAAATGTTAAGATAAAATATTAAAATTGGCTTAAAATAAAAAATCCCGCCTAAGCCCCCGGTCGCCGTCCTAGCGCCTTTTAGAACATTGGCAACAGAAAACTAAACTACAACAAAAAGCACTATAAGCAACAGAAAAAAAAGGGAGGGGGGGAGGGAAAAAAACAGATTGTGCGACTATCGGAGAAGAAAGTGAAGAAGAAAGAAAATCGAGCGCCGTGCAGCGTTGCCGAACGGAGAGTCGGTTAGAGAGTCGAATTAGTCATAAAATCGCGCGCCGATACTGGACAGCTGGTTCTCTCTCTTTCTCTCTCTCTCTCTCCAGTCCCTCTTCTACTGTGAATCGCGACTAGGGTTCTTTGCCCAAAGTCGTTTTGTGTTTTTTTTTACCTAGTTGGCATTGGGGTCGATCCATATCCACTGTGGCCAAGGCGCTCACTCAATCAATAAGTCGTCTAAGTCGTCGCCGCGTCGTCCAAGGTGACGCTTACTTGTTAGGAAAATACACCTATAATAATCTCAATCCTAGGAATTACTTTTTCCTCTTTGTGCAATTTAATAGGAAATCAACAAACCCAATAATGAGAATGAAAATAACAAATAACCATCCACAAGCAAGACACAATATTTAACGAGGAAAACCCTTAAAGGAAAAACCACATGCCAAACTCCAAATCTCCACTATATCAAAATAATGGGCTTACAATAATCCTCCCAAATTTTATGCCCTAAAACTTGAGGTTAGATAATAAATTGAGAGTACAAATTTACATTTAATTAGGTTGAGAAACCTAATTAACTTCACCACTCAAAAACACTCCAAGCAATAAAGTCTTCAAGCTTTCAATTGAACGGAGATATCCAACCCACGAGCAACAAACTGTAATTCTCTCAATTTATTATTTCGGTACCTTCTTGCTGCCAAGCCCTCATATAAAAAATAGGACTCCCTCATAGCCTTATTTATAGTACTCTTCCTAATCCATTCCTATTATGGATTAGAAACAATTTATTCTTCTAATCAAATTAGGTATCACATCTTCTTGTCTTGGTCACCAACCAATATAACAAGTAAATCCTTTTTTAACTTGGATTCCTTTCATGTGTGAGGACCCACACCCAACAATCTCCCCCTCCGAACCCATGAGAAGAGGGATCACTAACCACAACTCCTCACTCGGAGTTGATTCAAACAAAATCTTGGCTCAACTCAAGTTTTTTGGAACTTTCAACATTCTTCATGTCCGGCTTTGTCTCATCAGCATGGTTCTTCTCAATGGGAGGATCTAACTCAAACTTGAAAGATTTTTTCTTGCCAAATTTATTAACCACCGCTTTGTACCCTGGCTGCGAGCTATCAATTTCCTTCACTTTTGGTACCCATTTAAAGCGAAGAGCTTTCTTCTCGTGGTTCTCATGCAATGTTTTTCTCCCATCTTGCACGGCTTTGTACCACATTCTTTTTTCGCCTAACTCCCCCATCTTCAACAGCTCTCACATGTGTCCGTATCGCGTAAAGAGTGTCTACCTTCTTACCTCTAGTCACCACTGGAGACCCTTTAGTGAGCTTCCACCGACTTTCACCAAAGTAACTTTTATAACCATTCTCATCAAGCTTACCAGTAGAGATCAAATTAAGACGAATATCCGGAATGTCTGACTTCTCTCAACATCAACTTGCAACCACTGATAGTCTCCAAACAAATATCTCCAATGCCTATAATCTTGGATGCACTTTCGCTTCCCATTCGTGCATAGCTGTGTAGGATGTGACTATCTCACCACGCGAAGTAATATGGAACGAAGCACCCGAATCAATAATCCAATCATTAACATGGCACCTGAGTTTATCATCACAAACAATGACTACATCAATATCGGATAGATACAAAATCAAATCTTTATCCTCGTCTTTTTCCTTAGACTACTCCTTCAAAAATATGCACTCTCGCCTTATGTGACCTGGTTTCTGATAGTGAAAACAAATTACTTCTTTTTATCTCTTGATGATGGGGACGGGGGTTTTGGGACAAAGAATTAATATCACACATATAATTCTCACGCAAAACTCAATCAATTAATCATTCAATGTATCAAAATAATGAAGTACATCACTATTTATAACACTCTTACAGAACTTTCTTATCCTAACTTGAACTCTAATAAGATAACTACAAATAATAGAAACTAATTAAAATAAAACTTCTATTTCATAGGCATCCAAAGTCTCTTATATTGTTCCACCCAACTTTCACGGGTTCGTCCTACATCATTTCTCCTCCGCTGAAAAAAACTCGACTCCGTCGAGTTATCAACACAAGAATAATCACGTCGGACCACCAAGGAAGTCTTTGCAAGCTTCAAATTTGGCATATCGAGAGCACAAGTAAGAGTGAATTTGGTATTGCCCTTGATAATCGAATAGATATTAGCACGAGCATCATGTTGCGCATAACGATCCCATAGCCATTTACGCCGCAAGATAATGTGACAAACTTTAAGGGGTAAAACATCACACACAACAATATCCTTAAGCTTGCCAACGGAAAATATAACCATACATCTTTGGGTAACCCGCAACTTAGTATTGGTAATCCATACAACATCATACGGTTCCGGGTGAGGCTCAACTTTTAATCCAAGTTTCTTAAGTGCTTCCTCAGAAATAACATCCGTACAACTCCCAGTATCAATCACAAGAGAGCACACCTGTCCTGCACATTTGACTCTCGTCTGAAAAATTTGCCCACGATGGATTTTAGGATCATCCTAATGTTTCTGGGCAACAAGTAAAGGTCGAAAAATACCTAAACATCCTTCCAAATGAGCCTCAGCTTCTAAATTTTGCTCATCTGCTCATACTGCGTGCTCATCTATCATTAAAACCTCTTTGTTTAAGTCGGTTTTTCCCAAGACGCTTTGTCAACAATAATGAGTTGCTTGAGGGAGAAGAGGCAACATTCACCTTTGGGGAAGGACACTTAAAAGACATGCGACCAAAACCACGGCAGGTTTATAAAGACCTAGATGAACTGTTGCTAGCAGATTAAAAGAACCTGTGGTACGATTAGGCTCGCTAGTAGTAATGCAAGGGCTTGTTGACGATCTTTCCATTGGCCTATTTAAAACAGGCTCCACAAAAGTACGCTCCCTCCGAGTTTGGACTTGTATTGGAGGCCTAACATAATTTCTTCTCAAACTATCCTCTATTTGGGTGGCAACTTGAATAACATCATCCAAAAGCAAGAGTTTACATGTAGCTACACCACCTGCAATCTCGAGATTCAATCCTCGACGGTACATTGAGATTAAAACTTCTTCAACCCAAGGAAACTCAGACCGTGTAACCAAACTGTAGATCGTGTACTCGGCTACACTTACTTCCTTGTACTAGCTCAGTTAACTGCAAATATGCCCGTTGCTTATAATCCGAAGGTACAAAACGTCGGGTTAATGCAGCTTTCATATCTTCCCATCGTCTCGCAGCTGTATACAAATTTCGCTGATGTTGATCCCACCAAATCCGAGCCATTCCTTTCAACTTCACTTCAGCAAAGAAGAGTTTTCTTTCATCGGATAATTCATACCAACGAAAGAAGCTCTCCAAACTATGAATCCAATCGAAAAATGTCTAGGGACTATTATCGCCATTGAAATCTCCAACATCTAGTTTTACTCCTCTATCCACTGTGTTCATCCTAAGATCTGGAGCATTAGCTAGTGGATTAGGGTCATGGTGTTGTAGCCTCAGATGATTAAGATCCGGAATGGGGTCTTCAAAATTCTTGAGAGCATCTTCTTGTCCCTTATCTACGCGTTCCGTGAGGACATCAACTTTTACTGTAAGTGCTATAATAGAGGCTTGAACATTTGCAGTAAGTGTTGTGATTGAGTCTTCAATCCTTTTGAGACGCTGATCTTGTTGTAACATATAAGTATCAAGCTTGGCGTTGATCTCTCCAGCATAAACCATGGTTCATGTGAATACAAATATAGACTACTCTTTTTTCTTTATTTTTTCTTTTATTTTCTAGGGACTTAAGTGCATGAAATGTAAAAAACAGGGGCTGAAATGAAACTGTTAAAACTTCAGGGGCTGAAATGAAAGAAAATGAAACTATAGGGACTAATATGTAAAATTTTAGGGACTATTTTGATATTTAAGAAAACTTTGGGGACCAAACTAAAAATACTATAAAACTATGGGGTACCTAACTGTAATTTGCCATGAGATATTTATTTTCCTACCAATCTCTTTTCTCCACTTCACGTCTTATTTTCTACTTCAAGGAAGAAGAGCAGTAGGTTGAAGAGCTAACGACTTAAATCTTTCGCAACACAAAAATAAGAGTGATGGTGGAATGTCGCAGCGGCTGTAACGGTGGTGATGCAGTGGCAGTTTCTCTCTAATTCTTCTCTCTCTCTTTCCTACCTTTCTTTTTGTAGATCTATTTTGAAACTGAAAAGATGGGCTCAAATCTAGGGTTGCTTGATTTGGATGGGGCTGAAATTTGGGGATTGGGAACGATTGGAGATGGGGTAGGGTTTGGATGTGATGACTGCGATTTGGGGCTGCTACTTGGGTTGTGTTTGGCTAGATTTTTGACTGAAATTTAGGATTGGGAGATGGTTTAGGGTTTGGATAAGGTTTTGTTTGGCTGGTAGTTTTTATTTTTGATGATGATGGGACAATGATTTTGGGACAGAAGCTTGGGCGGCAGAAGGTGGTGGTCGGGGTTGGGCTTTGATACCAAAATGATGGGGACGGGGGTTTTGGGACAAAATTAATATCACACAGATAATTCTCACGCAAAACTCAATCAATTAATCATTCAATTTATCAAAATAATGAAGTACATCACTATTTATAACACTTCTACACAACTTTCCTATCCTTACTTGAACTCTAATAAGATAACTACAAATAATAGAAACTAATTAAAATACAACTTCTATTTCATAGGCTTCCAAAGTCTCTTATATTGTTCCACCCAACTTTCACGGGCTAGTCCTACATCACTTGACCTTCTCCTGGATTTGTCATCTTCAGGAGAGCTTCTCCCTTTATTTCTGTCTTTACTCTGTGCGACAAAAACTTGTGACTGGTCACTAATCACCATGTTATCTCTTCGCCTTTGTTCCTCATTAAACAAACTATCGTTGACTATATCCATAGTCAGCTTGCCATTAGGAGCGGAATTACTCAAGGATACAACCAGCGTCTCCCAGCTATCAGGCAAAGAGCTCAACAACAACAAAGCCTGCATCTTATCATTAATGACCATCTTCATCCTACTCAACTGATTTATCAAACTCTGAAAATTACTCAAGTGTTTTACAACGGAGTTTCCATCCTTGAACTTGGAATTCACAAGCTTCCTAATAAAAAAAAGTTTTATTTTGCTCTGTCTTCCTTTCATACATGGACTCCTATTTCTGCCAGAAAGCATAGGCTTTAGTTTCCATGACAACATGATGAAACACACTTTGATCAATCCACGATTTGATCAGACCAATAGTATTCATGTTCATCTTGTTCCACTGCGCGTCACTCTTGTTTGTAGGCTTAACTCCATAGTTCTCAAGTGGCTCGTACAAATCCTTGCAGTAAAGTAAATTCTCCATTCTTGGCTTCCAAATTGCATAATTCGTAGTAGTGAGCTTAATCATCAACCTGCTATCCAATCATCCATTTAATTCGCACAAGAAAATCACAAAAATAACCAAGCTCTTGATACCACTGTTGGGAAAAATACACCTAAAATAATCTCAATCCTAGGAATTACTTTTTCCTCTTTGTGCAATTAAATAGGAAATCAACAAACCCAATAATGAGAATGAAAATAACAAATAACCATCCACAAGCAAGACACAATATTTAACGTGGAAAACACTTGAAGGGAAAACCAACAGGCCAAACTTCGAATATCCACTATATCAAAATAATGGGCTTACAATAATCCTCCCAAGTTTTTTATCATAAAACTTGAGGTTACACAATAAATTGAGATAGTACAAATTTACCTTTAATTAGGTTGAGAAACCTAATTAACTTCACCACTCAAAAACAGTCCAAGCAATAAAGTCTTCAAGCTTTCAATTGAATGGAGATGGCGGCGGATACCCACAAGTAACAAATTGTAATTCTCTCAATTTATTCTTTCGGTACCTTCTTGCTACCAAGTTTCTCTCATATAAAAAATAACTCCCTCATAGCCTTATTTATAGTACTCTTCTTAATCCATTCCTATTATGAATAAGAAATAATTTATTCTCCTAATCAAATTAGGGATCGCATCTCCTTGTCTTAGTCACCAACCAATCTAACAAGTAAATCCTTTTTTAACTTGGATTCCTTTCATGGTTGAGGACCCACACCCAACAATCTCCCCCTCCAAGCCAATGAGAGGAGGGATCACTAACCACAACTCCTCACTCGGAGTTAATTCCAACAAAATCTTGGCTCAACTCAAGTTTCTTGGAACTTTCAACTTTCTTCATGTTCGAATTTGTCTCATTGACATGGTTCTTCTCAATGGGAGGATCTAACTCAAACTTGATAGATTTTTGCTTGCCAAATTCATTCACAACCGCTTTATACACTAGCTGCAAGCTATCAATTTCCTTCTCCCATCTTGCACAACTTTGTACCACATTCTTTTTCGCCCAACTCCCCCATCTTCAACACCTCTCACATGCGCCCGCATCGTGTGAAGAGTGTCTACCTTCTTACCTCTAGTCACCACTAGATACCCTTTAGTGAGCTTCAACTGACTTTCACCAAATTAACTTTTATAACCATTGTCATCAAGCTTACCAGTAGAGATCAAATTAAGACGACTATCCGGAACATGTTCGACTTCTCTCAGCATCAACCTGCAATCACTGTTAGTCTCTAAACAAATATCTCCAATGCCTATTATCTTGGATGCACTTCCGTTTCCCATTCGTACATAGCCCAAATCACCACTAGTGTGGATGTGAATATCTCACCACGCGAAGTAGCTTGGAACGAAGCACCCGAATCAATAATCCAATAATTAACATGGCACTTGAGTTTATCATCACAAACAATGGCTACATTAACATCGGATAGATACACAATCGAATCTTTATCCTCATCTTTTTCCTTAGACTTCTCCTTCAAAAATTTGCACTCTCGCCTTATGTGACCGGTTTCTAACAGTGAAAACAAATTACTTCTTTTCTATCTCTTGACCTTCTCCTGGATTTGTCATCTTCAGGAGAGCTTCTCTCTTTATTTATGTCTTTACTCTGTGCGACAAAAACTTGTGACTCAGCACTAATCACCATGTTATCTCTTCGCCTCTGTTCCTCACTAAACAAATTATCCTTGACTGTATCAATAGTCAGCTTGCCATTAGGAGCGGAGTTACTCAACGATACGACCAGCGTCTCCCAGCTATCAGGCAAAGAGCTCAACAACAACAAAGCCTGCATCTCATCGTCAATGATCATCTTTATCGTATTCAACTGATTTATCAAACTCTGAAAATCACTCAAGTGTTCTACAAGGGAGTTTCCATCCTTGAACTTAGAATTCACAAGCTTCCTAATCAAAAAAGCTTTATTTTGCTCCGCCTTTCTTTCATACATGGACTCCAATTTCTGCCAGAGAGCATAGGCTTTAGTTTCCGTGGCAACATGATGAAATAAACATTGATCAATCCGCGATCTGATCAGACCAATAGTCTTCATATTCATCTTGTTCCACTACGCGTCACTCTTGTTTGTTGGCTTAACTCCATCGTTCTCAAGTGGCTCGTACAAATCCTTGCAGTAAAACAAATCCTCCCTTCTTGGCTTCTAAATTGCATAATTTGTAGCAGTGAATTTAATAATGCAACCTGATGTCCAATCCTCCATTTAATTCGCACAAGAAAATCACAAAAATAACCAAACTCTTGATACCATTGTTGGGAAAAATACACCTAAAATAATCTCAATCCTAGGAATTACTTTTCCCTCTTTGTGCAATTAAATAGGAAATTAACAAACCCAATAATGAGAATGAAAATAACAACCATCCACAAGCAAAACACAATATTTAACGTGAAAACCCCCTTTAATCCTCCTAAGCTTTATGCCCTAAAACTTGAGGTTACACAATAAATTGAGAGAGTACATATTTACATTTAATTAGGTTGAGAAACTTAATTAACTTCACCACTCAAAAACACTACAAGCAATAAAGTCTTCAAGCTTTCAATTGAATGGAAATGGCGGCGAATACCCACTAGCAACAAACTGTAATTCTCTCAATTTATTCTTTCAGTATCTTCTTGCTACCAAGCTTCTCTCATTTGAAAAATAAGACTCCCTCGTAGCCTTATTTATAGTACTCTTCCTAATCCATTCCTATTATGGATTGGAAATAATTTATTCTCCTAATTAAATTAAGGACCACATCTCTTTGTCTTAGTCACCAACCAATCTAACAAATAAATCCTTTTTCAACTTGGATTCCTTTCCTGGGTGAGAACCCACACCCAACAATTAACGGATTAAGTAACACGCGGCCTGCGAATGCTCCACCCTGGAGTGTCAACCTGATACTTGATCCCAACGAACCATGGGCTTTGATACCACTTGTAGCACATCAATTCATCACCAATGCAGCGAACATCTGTGTAGACTGGTCCAATAAGCATGTTGGATCACCTCCTTACCTAAAAGGTTAACCTATTAGGTTCATGCTTCACCATACTTATTAACCTATCTACACTCTTTAATTTATCCGATGTGGGATTCCTGTGAAATATCCCAACATTCCTTTCCTAGTCGCTCGCCTTTCACACCTCCACTAAGTCGCCCAAACGACTTGTCTTCCTCGGACCGATTGGACGGCTAGGCGTCGCCTTAACAACTATGGTAATAATATTATTTATTTCATCACTGAGATGATGAAACTAGGTATTGCATGTTAATATTTTCTTTTCGTTCCGATATTAATGCCTAATTATTTTCACCTTCATATTTACCTTGGTTTAAAATTCATACATGATTCTTATGTTAATTAAAGGGTTTTGATAAGTTATAGTTAATATGTGAGTTTTTCGTAACTTATACTTTCCCATATTAATTATAAGAATCGTTATATTTAAAGGGAAGGGAAAAACAAATTAGGACTTGATTCGGAAAATAAGAAATTATTTATTATGTTAATATTTAGTGGATTCGGCTTCCTAAGTAAATTTTTTCTCATTAATAGTTTTCGTTATTAATTGCTACTCCCTCCGTCCCCAATTATCTGCTGTTCTAGAGTTCCACACACATACCAATATGTGTGATAAAAATACTAAAATACCCTTATGTGCTAATTTTTTGTTTTCTGCAATTAAGGCTTTAGTAAAAGGAGATTGTCCATGAAAGAGTGTGTCAAGGTCTTTTAAGAAGCATAACTTTGGCAATCACATTCTTATTGGTGGGAATATGAAAAGGATGCTTAAAAAAGAGGAGATCCTTGAATGAGTAATGACTATCAACAATTAAGGTAAAGGGGCAAACTTGGAAAACAAAGGGAAAAAATGCATTGAAATCTTGAAAAAGTAGATATTGTGGGACAAAATTTTTCTGCTAAAACAGCAGATAATTTGGGACAGAGGGAGTAGTTTGCATAATTTAGTTAGTTAATCATCTCCTCCATCTTTATCTCTAATTTTCCTAAAATTTAAATTTAGGATTTTAAAATTAATCTAATATCTGTAACTCGACGTTTGCTTGACGTTGTGCACTTGCACATCAATGGTAGAGACGCAATCAGGTGGCAAATCTCGGCTCAGCTAAATCGTGTCCTACATGTTTGTCATAATTTAAGTACTCAAGCCAATAAAAATTCTCGATCCATCCCTCTTTTTAAGGTTTTTAACATTTCTTTTTTATCTAAAATTTTCCGATTAAGATTACACTACGGGAAATTAGGGCTATCACTAGTGTAAGGATTGTTATATGCGGGTACAACAAGGAAAAGAAAAAAGGGGGGAAAATTAAAAATACAAATAAAAAGAGGATTATTGACAAAGACGACTGCATTAAAAGGGAGGTTCAGTAACGTAAATAGATAACTAGACAATGCAAAACGTGGAAAATAAATTAGGAAAAATTTATCAGCAGAAAGCAAGAAAGAAGAGAGTCTAAGAAGGGGCTCATTAGACCCCAAATAGATCTTACAGGATGTCGAGGATCCGCAAGCATGGGGAAAAGGCCTCTAACTATAAGAGATTGTCTTGCCTGCCAAAATCACCAAAAAAACAAAAGAGAATAATGAGTTTCTATTTGCAAATACATAATGAACGGAGAACAGAAGCTCTGACAATAAGGATGAATAAATAGACCAGACAGAAAATTATATATTAAAAACACTCTTGAAATATTAATATGAAGCAAGTATATTTGGATAACCGAATGAAGCAAGATCTCTTAAGATAAATGATTATTTAATAGATGAAATAGAAGCACAATAAATACCAAAAGTAGATTTTATATAACTGAAGTATGGCTCCTCCATTAATAAATGTTTGTAAAGTTTTTAGAATCATCACACCAAGAACGAAAATTGCTGAATTGTGTAAACCACATTTCAGTCATGCATTAATGACACAACTCCAAAAGGTTAGTAAATGCATCAGTATTGACAAATATTGGACGACAACAGTAGAAGGGGCAGTACAACTAGAGAATGATAAAAATGAAAATAATCCCATAACCGGATAAGATTTTCCTTCCCAGAGCTGTTACCAGTATGTGTACTTGTTAGTTTTCTTTGCTCTTCCATCAGGTACTCAACATTATGGGAAATGGTGAGACATTTTTTCAGATAAAATGGAGATAATGAAAGATTAACTTGAACTAGTGAAAGAATATAAACTTCAATCTCTACAAAGTCATGTTGGAACTTTATTCTGTGGTTGGAAATTTAGCCAGAGCAGTGTAGTAATCAAACTTGTAAAACAAACGGTAGAACAAAAAGAAGAATCCCACTGTTGAGCCATATAAGAAAAATGAGGTTTTCAAAACTTGGGACACCAAAGTATCAATAAGCATAAACTTGTAATATACCTCAAAAGCACCAGTAAATGTCCAGCGAAGTTGATTTGTTTTGAGTCGAGGAACGACGACAGATATCACAGGCATTGTAGGCCTATACTTTGCAATCAATCTGCATTATTATAAATAGTTTAGGAGGCAGTATATATGACTGAACTGAACACTTATAAATAAGTTCACAACAACTATATATATGTTATGCAGTACAAAGGATCACCATGTTAAAGGTATTAAATAAAATGATGTGAGAAACACAACCACAAAATTGCATTTTGAAAATCAACTTCTAGTTGGGCAGGGGAGAGAAGAGAGAGACCTTGCAGCTCTTCCGGTTGAAGTGAAGCATATAATAACAGACGCCTTCACCTTGATGGCAGCACGCACCTATAAGTACATATCGTAATATCACTAGCATGAACTACTTCTTTAAAGAACCATTCACTCAACCAAAACATACTTCGATGAGGCAGTATAAAATGAATGCAAAATTTTCCGATCAAAATACCGCAGAGGAAGCAATAGATTCCAAATGTGTCATTGGTTCTCCAACATATTTGACAGTCCTTTTAAAATATAGATCTTGATTGTAAACCTTCTCAGCCTGCAGACATCATTTAATTTGAATAAGTTTGACCCGTAGGATAAGACCCAAGGATCAAGATCATACATCCAGCAGTTAAGTAATAACATTGTTTTGAAATTGAGCATATCAAATTTGAGACAATTTGGTATCATTTGCTCCCACGTGTATCAAAATAATTCATATCTTTCTTCTTAACATAATGCCTAGACTAACTATCAGACATGGAATTGGAAGTATACTATCACCATTTAAGGACAACACAATAGCAGACATATAGCCTGCACAAAGCACAAGCTTAACCTTTATGAAGATCAAAATTTTGAACAGATACTGATGGAATAAACTGCTAGACCAATCCCAACCACTTATATTTTAATTTTTAATAGGGAGCGACCAAGGAACACACACACTTACAAGCACACACATGCCAACACACACAAACAGAGCTTAAGTTGACACTGAAGCTAATATGTGCATGTTGCTAGCAAGAATACTGTAAAGCATAAACATATTTCTTTTAGATAAAGGAGATGTCCACTAACAACAAATGTGAAAAAGTACAATAGCCTATTGCAAGGACTGCCCCGAATTCCTATGGAGATCTGAAATGCTAAATCCTCTAAAAGGCTGCAGGGAATTTAAAAAGCAGCACTTCAACTGATAAGTTATTTCCTCAACATATTAAAACCTAGTCTAGAATTAGTCAGGGACCTTAGGATCTACAACTACAGACATAGACAATCAAGAAAGAGAAACCTTAAAATGGATGTCAGAGAAAACAAGGGAGAAGAGAAGCTAGTCGGTATACAAATATCGTATTACTAGGATAATCTACCTATCAAAAAGATAACAAGACAGAGAGATATCCGGACTGGATGACTGCAAGCCATTGCCCCCAGAGGCTTGTGTGAAATCAGGAGGAAAGTAGAATTCGAGCATACATCTGATTTCTGCTTTTCTTAAAGCAGGAAAACCTACCTCGGCACAAATTTTACCAACAATTGAAATAGTCTCAACAGGATATAAACCCCGCAAGGTCTCAGCACCAAGAAGTATTGCATCACTACCTGAAAAAATAATGACAAAAAGATAAGGTTACAAACGAACGTATCCATATTAACGAGTCTTGTTTGTGATCTATTGATAAAAGGTCAAACATATAAAATTACTAAAAGTTATTATTGATAATACAGGAGTAGACCAAAACTAGATACTTCCCAGAGCAAAATTAAAAGTATAAAGAACCCCTAACAACAGCAAAAGGAACGAATCACCTATCAGAGAACTGAAAGTTACCATCCAGTATAGCATTGGCAACATCAGTGGCCTCAGCGCGAGTGGGCCTTAAGTTGTCAGTCATACTATCAACAACACGAGTAACCACTGCAGGCTTCCCAGCCATGTTGCACTTGTAAACGGCTGCCTTTTGAAATAAAAATACCTGAACATCAATGAGGACTATTTCATCAACAAAATTAAACTCGACTACAACCAGCAAATGCAGAAGATATGTATTCAAGAATGTACACACATCAGAATAAATAGAAGAGAACTTTAAAAAAAAAAATCAGTGATACTTAGTTTATTACAATCAAGAACTTCATCCCTTCAGCACTGTTCAAAATAAGATTATTCTATTTACATGCTACCCATGTATATTTTTGTACCAATGTGGCCATAAGGTGTTTCTGTACAAAGATTAGCGGCTATAGGCATAGTTATCAGAATCCTATGATATTCGATAAGACATAAAAAAATGTCTCGAGGATACAAATCCCACCTCCCTATCCCAAATACCTATGTATCCAATAGTACGATGACATAACTTACACATTATGTATTGCATTTATAATAGTCTCATGTTAAAGCGTAAAAATGAAACTCAACTATTTTTTCTTTAAAAAAGTGAAGAATATTTTTGGTTGATTGGAAAGTGATAGGTGTTTGGAAGTTGAAATGTCTCACTTTATTAGTTATACGTATAATTGCTCATTTTAATTAAAACTCAATTTTCTACTAATTTTTAATTTCAACATGTTTTAAAGGTATGAATAAAGTTATCAAATAGTACGACGACGTATCTTATACATTATGTATTGCAATTATAATAGTTTCATGTTAAAGCGTAAAATGAAACTCGCCTATTTTTCTTAAGAAAGTTAAGAATATATTTGGTTGATTGGAAAGTGATAGGTGTTTGGAAGTTGAAATGTCTCATTTTATTAGTTATACATTGTATAATTGTTCATTTTAATTAAAACTCAATTTTTCTACGAATTTTTAATATCAACATGTTTTAAAGGTATGAACATATCTTATCAAATGAAAAGTATTGTAATACATATCAATATCATGAAGATAAATTTTCTATACATGTTGTGTATCCAAATTTGAAACTATGCATGAATAGCAAATTAACCTCACTCCCCTTCAGGATGGGGGTTGTTGACATATTTTATGAAGAATGATTTTTGGGCACTTGTATGTTATTGAAAATGACCTTCTCTGGTGGGAGATCTATCCCGAGATTTCCACGTGATAGGATGATGCCATCTGCTTCTTGCAGGATCTCATCAAAATGGTTCAACCCCTGCAGGATTTTTTTTATTGTTATTATTTTATTTTTTTTGGGAGGGGGGGGGGGGGAATAAAAGGTTTACATGCAGATTCACAAGGAGCAACCTAATTTGAAATTTTAGTACTAGGCATCTCACCTCCACATTTTCAATCTTAGCAAAAATCTGAGTTTGACTAAGGTCACCCAATTTAGAAAGATATTCACGAGCCTATATGACAGCAAGGAAAATCATTAATAAATTGGACAAGGTAATGTGAAACTGTGCCATTGATTAAAAGCTTAATCAGAAATATGAAAACTGTGTACTGACGGGAAAGAAGAAGAATACAAATGAAAAGGAAGCCAACTGCATTGAATGAATAACTTGATTTAATAAGAGTAAACTTGAGAATAAAACCAAGTAGGATCGGTCTTACATGACGAACATCTTCTGCGTGTCGGGTATATGACAATGAAAGAAAATCTATATTGTTTCGGACACCCCATGTACTTATAACCTATAGTCATCATGAAATATTGCAAACATTAGATGATAAGAAAACAGTATGGACAATGTAAAATTAAAGTGAATTTTTTGTCTTTTGTTGAAGGTAGCAAAATACTAAAGGATGCCTCATCGGTGTCGAACAAATATGAAACACTAACTATCAAAAATCAAGAAGCTGTTAGTTGATCAAGGCAACCTGTTGAGAGAATCAGCCATCGTTTAAGTATGGGAGTTCCTAGTTCCAAATGTCAGTAACTACCAGAGTTTAGCAAAAATAACCAGTTCTATTATTCCTTCCAGCAAGTCCATAATATTTCAAAGATGCAAACATTCACCAGCACAGGTTGGTGAAGTAGCATGGGTTCTCATCATTCATGAGGCTGGTTTTCAACAAAAGCATCTGATGCAAAAAAGAAAATTTTACCTCCTTATCCTTATCAGTGAGGGTGGGCAGATCAATGCGAATCTGAGAGACATGTAAGGTGTACAATGACCCAGATAAAGTGGCTGAATTCTTAATCAGACAAACCACATCCTCATCTTTCACCTCTGTTACCTGTATCATAGAAAAAAATAAAGTTCAACATGAAGTCTTAGACATCAAACTCAAAACTTTACTGAGGTTAAAATTTAATCCATATATAATACTCTCTTTGTTCCAAATTAGAAGATCACAGTTGACTTTGGAAATCAATTTGAGACATTTTCAAACTCAAAATTAATATGGTTCATTAAAAATGACGAGACAATAAACCTTATAACTAGTACAACATTTAGATAGTTTACAATATTCATCATTGCATTGACTAAAACTAAATGAATCTATGTCAATCTTGAGTTTGAGAACGTCTCAAATTTCAAAAAGTCAATAATAACCTTATATTTTAGAACGGATGCAAAGGGACCTCCCAAAGCTAGGAGACAAGACAGCAGTGATCTGGTGAAGCCACAATTATGCATGTTATTACCATAATGTTTAATTAGCTTACTTTTTTTCAAGAAGTCTTGTGTCCTCCAAAAACTCACTCAAAATGCAGGGCAGCTTTTGGCTTGCCCAAGAAGTCTTATGTCCTCCGGCAACAGTTAAAATAAGTAGTGTTTTAACCACAAGAATTTCAGCCCATATAATCATTTTTTCTACTCTTAAAGAATGAGAAAGAAAGAGAGCAAATTGACCTGAATACCTGATATGCTTAACTGCCTATCTCAATTTATAAAGTTAGACACTCCTTAAATCCCAGACACAAAATCCATATGGGTCTAGGACTAGTAGTTTTGTTTCCGTCATTAGCTTACCTCCAGCCAAACGGAAGTCGTCTCACTTCCTGTGAACAAGTACTGGCCAATAAAAATAGTATCTCCTGCTTTCACTGCCTGCAGCCAACAACCTCAATTATCAATATAATTTTGACAGATTTTAGTCTAGACGTAAATGCACAATAAAATGAATACAGGAATTACAACCCTTCAAATTATTGCTATCGCTTCTATAAGTTAAAGCACAAGCATGCCGATTCAGACGACTATAAAAACACGAAAGAAAAGTAATTTAAAATCGGGATAACTTTTGAAAGTTTGTTCAACTCAAAGATTTGGTTTTACAACTACAAGAGTGTTCTCTGCTCTGTGCTATATATTACATCAGAAACCCTAGATCTAGTAGAGTTATTGTGTTCAGTGAACTCCCGATATGGTGAGACAATGGAGCTTTGCATGGAGCAATCAAGTAACCTAACAATTCCAAAACTATATTACTATCTCCATCCCAATTAACTGAATTGGTTTGAATGCACGCGGTTTAAGGAGATAAGTAATTGTGCTACTTTTAATTATAACCCTGCAGAAAGTAGGGTTTGGGTCGAATCAAATCACCTTTTTTGGGACATCGCATGATGCAAGCCCAATTACTTATACTGGGACGAGAGAGTAGACCTTACCAAATTCATCCATCAGAGTAGTGAGCACCCCAAAATGACAGGATCATATGGCCTCAATTTTCTTTCCATTTTTCCCTTGTGCCAAGATAAATTTCAAGTAAAATTAACTTATTTTTGGAATGTATTTTTATAAAAAGAACGAAAAACTGTAGGAGTAGAAGCCTAATATAGTTTCATATGCTATAAACCAGGGGATAGTTCTTGTTGAACCTTGTGAGTTACTTGGGTTGTCGCGGCACGGCAGCAGAATATGCAGCTTCGAGTCAAATTAGCAGCCATTTGAACAAATATGCCAAATGTGGAACGTTGTAAAGAAGCAGCCACTTATACAAAAAATGCCAAATATTTCTTCTTTAATAAAAAGAAAGGCAAATATACCAACTTTTAACTCTGGCTCTTGTTTACCCTTCCCAACACCCTACATAGGTGGAGCAACTTTACTTAAAGACTTTTTAGATGATTTTAAACCAACCATGAGTTTATGTTTTATTTTTGCTTCCAAATCATGCTGATAGGCACCTTCACAGTTTACGTTTATTTTTCCTTGCACTCATGCATGTGCACATGATTTTTAGGATAAATTGTTCCACAACTGACCCAAATATTTTACTTGAAAATATTTACCATTGATAACCCATGAAAATTTATTGGCAATAAATTTGAAGTAGCTTCTATGTCCTGATCGGGTGTTAGAACCACAAAGGAATCTTCCTGAAGGGAAATGGGATGCTCAGTTTTGTTGACAACTTGCAACTCTGGACCAACGGTGTCTAGCATAACCTTGAAAAAGAAGAAAGAGTATAAAATAGTAAATTCTAATTAAGCGTGGATAATTAAAAGTAAAATGCAATTTGCTGAAGTTTGGAAGCAAGAATAACCAACTTACAGCACAGAGCTTCTTTGTACTCTTGATTGCTTTCCTAAGATTTTCCAATGTTTCTTGGTGAAACTCAGTGTCACCCCATGAAAAATCAAACCGTGCCACTACAAGGGGAAAATAAGAAAATCAAAGAATGAACCAGATAACCTAACAAATTCAACATCTAAGATCATCTCTATTTAGTCCAACTCATTTTGTCTCAGGAAACTATTTTAACCACCCAGATAAATTAGCAAAGAGCAGGAAGAATTACATTTTCAACCTTGTGCCTTTATAAACTTACTGATTTTGGTAAGACAAAATGAGCATTTAAGGCATTGGTAAAACTTCCTTCCTCATAAAACAATAGTCCACATTTCCTTTTTGGAACTTCTCAAAATTAAATTAAACTTTCAATCAATTCAACAAAATCTCATACATTTAAGTAACTTGAATATTAACCATAACGTATGTTAAGCTTGAATTTTCCTCAAAACTAGAACCTTGATTTTCAAACATGAACTTTAACTAAGCTTGAGGTTTTCCTTCCTTGAATCCATAATTTCAACTAATCAAAATCACATTTAAATTACATATATGCAAACAGCAACAAACCATCACAAATAAAATGGACAACAAAAGAATAAAAGAGTACCAGACATTCCAGCATTCAGGCATCCAGTAATAACCTCTACTGACCGAGATTTTGGGCCAAGTGTTCCCACGATCTTCGACATCGCAGAAAAGAAATTCTACAAACAAAAAGGAAAATCATTTAGCATAAGATCAAACACTTGGTTTGCACAATTATTAAACGCAACTTTATACATCTGTCCTATAAAATTTACTAAGCTAAAACATAAGCTCATAGTCCTAAAAACTGATCAACTGAAATTGTTGTTGAATTTGATTCTTACGGATTTAGAAGGCTCAAGAATTGAAGCCATCCGTATAGGTTCTTCGAGGAGCAAGTGATGTGAGTGCATCTTCGCTGAAATTCAGATTTTGGAGAGAAGTATGTTGTGTTGTCTGTTCACAGATGGAAGAGAGGAAGAGAGATGGGAGAAATATGTACAAAGGGTAGCGCCCGCTGAATAACCAGAAAAGACAAGGTTTAATATTTTTAAATTCTGAGCTATATATTTGGTTGAAATTTAATGTGCAATAAAAGTTAGACTAAAAGACAAAATGTACCCCAAACTTTATTTTTTATTTACTTGTGCACCCCAACCTTTACTTCCTATTTATCATGTTGCTTTAAATTTAAAAATGTGTTTAAATCTGCTTTTGAACTTAATATTATCGTTCTAAAATGCACACTTTTACCAATTAATGGGTTCAAAAGTGATTTATATGATGACCGACTAAGGCTTAATGTTTATTACAGAGAGGGTAAGATTGGTAATTTACATTTTAAATATTAGAATTTTAAAATAGTTACCATACAATTCAAAAACAATAATAGAATTTTGGATATATTCTGTTTTTATTTTAAAACAAATTTTTACAAAATATTCTTCCAAATGTAATTTTAAAAAGCAAATCTATTTTAAAAATGTAATTTCAAAATTTCAAAAAGCAGTTTATACAAAAATAGAATTTTTTACAAAAACAGAATTTTTCAAAACAAAATTTTATTTTACAAGTTAAATTTTTTTTGTAACAGTTTAAAAATTTTATTTTAAAATTTGTTACAAATTTGTAACAGTTTAAAAATTTTAAATTTTTTAAAATTTTGTAACAGTTTTAAAATTTTATTTTAAAATTTGTTACAAATTTTCAAAAAACAGAATTCAATTTTAAAAGCAAAAACATTTTTTTTAAATACGGTTTTTAAAAACAAAAACAATTTTTTAAAAAAAATACGGTTTTAAAAACAAAAACAATTTTTTAAAACAAAAATAAAATTCTTTTATTTAAAAATTTGTTTTTGTTTTTAAAAAACAGAATTTTTTTTACAAAAAATAAAATTCTGTTTTTTAAAATTTTGTTTTGTTTTTAAAACAAGAATTTTTAAACTGTTACAAATAAATTTTAAAAACAGAATTTTATTTTGTTTCAAAAACAAAATTCTGGTTTTAAAAACAAAAACAATTTTTTAATAAAAGAATTTTATTTTGTTTTAAAAAAAATGTTTTTGTATTTAAAACCGTATTTTTTTAAAAAAATGTTTTTGTTTTTAAAAACTGTATTTTTTAAAAAAATTGTTTTTGTTTTTAAAAACCGTATTTTTTTAAAAAAATGTTTTTGTTTTAAAACCAAAATTTTTTAAAAACAAAATAAAATTCTGTTTTTAAAAAAAACAAATTTTTAATAAAAGAATTTTATTTTGTTTTAAATAAATTTGTTTTTGTTTTTAAAAACGTATTTTTAAAAAAATTTGTTTTTGTTTTTAAAAACTGTATTGTTTTTCAAAAAATTGTTTTGAAATTCTGTTTTTAAAATTCTGCTTTTGTAAAAATTTGTTTTAAAATTACTGTTTG
Organism: Panax quinquefolius; assembly: GCA_020205615.1. Taxonomy (NCBI): domain Eukaryota; kingdom Viridiplantae; phylum Streptophyta; class Magnoliopsida; order Apiales; family Araliaceae; genus Panax; species Panax quinquefolius. The sequence continues at coordinate 57,051,947 of CM035167.1, read as the reverse complement.
GAACATAATATTTTGTAAAAATTGTTTTAAAAAAATTCAATTTTTGTAAAAAGCTGTTTTTGAAATTTTAAAATTCTAAAAAGCAATTTACCGAAAATTCTATTATTGTTTTTGAATTGTATGGTAATTGTATGGTAACTATTTTAAAATTCTTATATTTAAAATGTAAATTACCAATCTTACCCCTCTCTAATAAAAACATCCAAGCCTTAAGCGGGTCATACCTGGGCCACTTTTGACCTATTAATTGGTAAAAATGTGCGTTGTAACGTAACATTAAGTTGGGGTGTACTTAGACACCTTTTTAACTTTGGGGTGCACAGATAAATAGGAAGTAAAGTTTGGGGTGCATTTTGTGTATTTACTACTCCCCCGGTCCCAAGAAAAGTTATAAAATGACAAAATTACCCATAATAATATTATTAAATATGGAAAGAGAATTAGAATAAGAAAAGTATGAGATATTTAATTTTCGGGTATAATAGAAAAATATGTGTAAAAATTTAGTTATTAAAGGAAAATGGACATTTAACATGAGACTACCCAAAATAGTAATAAGGACTTTTATCACGGGACGGATGGAGTATTACTATAAATTTGTGGTGGGTAACAAACTTATATTACGAGATGTTTTATGCATATATGAAAATTGAATATTTAAATTTTATTAATTTATATTTTTAAAAATATAAATAATTCAAATTCAAATATATTTATATTTAATTTTAATATTCAGATAGAAATTTTATATTAGTACTAAGAATAATGCTAGAGACATAAATTATTCTATAAATATTTTATAAATTGCTGATGTGGCATACTTCACCTCAGCATATTGTGTGGGGCCGAATACTATATTGAAACAAGTTGGTAATCAATATGGTGATGTAAAGTATCTTGCATCGCCAGCTTTATAAAATATTTATAAAATAGTTTATTATACATAACATTACTCTTAAGTACTAATATATTTAAGACAAGACTACATATATATATATATATATATATATATATATATATATATGGTGTAGTTAAAATTAAATAAAATATTGAATAAAAGTCAAAAAATATTGGTGCAGAAATATGAGTGTGATTTGAAAAATATGAAGTGGGAGTTCGAATTTTATTTATAAAAAATAACAAAATTTTAAAAAAGTAATTATCTTTTACTTTTTTTGTTCTTCTTTTGTGTTCTCCTTTAATAAAATAAAATTAGGATCCATCGCACAACAACGTCTCACAAAAGATGTATAAGAGTATACAAATATTTTATTCCCCAAAATATATATAAAATATATAATTTAATTTAATATAAAACCAATTTAATTTTTAAAAATATTTAAGTAGAGTCCAAAGCTATAAAATAAAAAGAAAGAACTATTATGTATTTATGTGAACTCGGTAGTTTTAGATTTATAAATGGGCACAAATCTAGCATATAAATATATCAAAATTTTTAATTCAAAATTAATTGACAATGAGAATAGTTGACCCTAATCATATACTACACAAGATAAGCAAGTCTGAAAGAAGCAAATCACAAAACAAGCCAAGAAAAAGAGCCCAAAAGAAGCTAATTACAATTAGGGGTGCACAAAATTTTTGATTTTTTTCGGTTTTTTTATCGGTATCGGTGGTACCGAGTTTTTTCGGTACCGGTTTTTTCGATACCGGTTTTTTGATATTTTAACACTTTTCGGTACCTGTGAGGGCTCAGAATCCGAGGTCCCGAATCACCGCGGATCCGGTTCGATCATTCTATCACTATTTCTATATTTGCGGAAGATATAAACATAAATTGTTTATACAATATAGTACACACTATTCCCCAAGGTCGAGTAACCTTAACTTATACACAATTCATAACTTATTTAACTTACAATACCATTAATATACAATACTAATACAAATCTAATCGCGCACATTAACTTTAAGCTGGAACTGTCTTTAACCTTTCCTTATATCCGACGCATTCGCCTTAATCTGCAATGTTTTATCATGATATAGCAAGGGTGGGCATAAGGATTGCCCAACAAGTTTAAATTCAATAATTTAACGATATATCACGATTGAAAGAATCTGAATAATAAGCTGGCTATAATTCAACAATATAATTGTGAACTAGTAGGAAAAAACTTTTGACTGAACAAGTATTGAACATAAATAAATATATCTGAACCGAATGGTAATGAAGGTGATCGGCCTTTCATACCTGACTTATACATGCTGTGACGCCCCCAAAAAAAGTATACATCACCCATCTTGGGTCGCCAGATACATGGTACAAAATTCAAATACAACTTAATAATACAACTGTCGTGTAAGACCTCAACTTATTATTAATGAAATTTAATTTTATCTATTTATTATTTTGAAATAGTAAGGGTTGATTTGATTAATGTGGATAGTTAGGGGTAAAATACGCAAATATTTCAAAATAAACAAGTGGTTATAAAATATTCATTGTTGTTTGGGAATATTCGTTTGGTCGTGGAATATTCAGATCTTTCTCGGGAATATTCGTATGCGACGGTGCACCATGTGTGGGGCCCCATAACTGAAAGCGATTGGATGAAGAAAACGACAAATATAAGTTGTTTAAAAATAACGGCGTAGTTATTACTCAAGTTATCTTCGTTAAAATACTAGGTGGTTAAAACACAAGAAGACACCAGTATTGCACCAATTATTGATTCTTACGTGAAAGGCACTACTCAATAATGGTTACGATAATTACTTTATCAAAGATTTTATTGATTTAATAATTGTTGCGTTGATAATTTATATTCATTGTTTCAATAATTGTTATTACACAAGATTTTTCTTTATCGAAGCAATAATTCATATTATCTCGAATAATATTATTAGATAACATTATTGGCAATGTCTAGAAAGTTACGCTCTAAGGAGAGGTTTGGTCACCTAATTGCGGCGCCAAGAAGGAGATATTCTTATTGGAAAGCCCCTCTTTCTTGGGAACCGCACGGTTGTCAATATTGTGATTCTCAGAATATTATTTGTGAATAATTAATTATTAATTCATATGATGAGAAAAATATTGATTTTATGTGGATATAGATGGAGAAAATTTTAATGTGACAATTGTTGAAAATTGAAATTTTATCTTTTTCGATAAAATAATTCATTTAAATATATTATTATATTTTAATAAAATAATAATGATATTTTTTTTACAATGTATGTGGGATATATGAGTATACGAGGAGGAAGAGTATTTTTGTTGCAATAAATGTTTAAAACATGTTAAACATGTCGGTGGACCCCATTTATTGACCGAAATTTGATTATAAATTTTAAAATCGCTTGCTTTATGGATTTCGGTCAATTTACATTTGGAATTGGAAAAACTTTCTTCGCAAAGTTGTAGAAATTGAATTTCCTATAAAAACACGCAAGATTAGAATTTTCTGATAAAAGGGCTATTTATTATGAATTATTGAAGTTCCGAAGCTCCGAAATAATTGATTTTTGGAAGTTTAAAATATTTTAAATAACAAAAACGTTTTTTTTCATTATGGTGTGTTACACATGTGTGTTGAATGAGCTGAATTCAGTTCTTGGAAGGTTGGTGTAGGAAATTTATAATATATATTAATATTTTATTAAATTTTCTGCTTTGGTGTTCTAAGCATTTTCCTATAAATAGGGTGCTTAGGTTAGAATTGAAAATCACACCAGAAACTGAAGTTTTCTCTCTCTATATTATCGAGCGTATTCTTGTGAGTATTTTGAGTATACTTTGAGTATTGTTAGACGGTGAAAGTTCCCTTCAGCACTATACCCGGTATTCCAGCTAGAAGTACTAATCTTTCGAGGTAAGGGATGTTATTTTCTTCTCAAATGATATTATTTCTTCAATATCATTATGCTGAAATATTGGTTGAAACTTTTTATCAAATTTGGAACTTTTCCATGTCAGGGTTACTATTAATGAGTTACTATTTACGAGTTACTATTCATGAGTTACTATTCACGAGTTACTATTCACGAGTACTATTCATGAAGCGTGAAGATGTTTTTTGTGAAATTTCTATCTTTTGGTGTCGGAGTTACTATTCATTTATACGGCACTATTCACGTACACGGTACTATTCACGAATATGGCACTATTCACCGAAAAATAAAATTTCTTCTTTTTGTCCAAAATATCTATTCTGGATACTAGCTTTGATTGTATCCATGTTTTGATCATTCTTGAATTTTACACCACTATGATTATTTTTGAGGTATTTTTGAACATAGATAAAACAAAGTACGAATCCTTAATCCTTAATCCTTGTCATTTTGTTTCACTGGATTCGTTTCTTTAAAAATATTTTTCATCATCTTCAGTCTTAAATGATGATATTATGGAATATCTTTGGCCTGTAGTGCAAAGATGAATGATTTCTGAAGAATATCTTTGGCTCGTAAAGTGCAAAGATGAACAGTGTTTAGATGAACATGACTAATCGATGAATATCTTTGGCCTGAGTGCAAAGATGAATATTTGATTCCGTATATATATTGATTGATGTTACTGTGGATAAAAGATAGATTTATGAACTTTTAAATTCATACATAGAAGATAGTAGTTTGCATTCTCTACTTAACTTTTCTAATGAATTATTATTTCAACCGCGAATATTGATTTAAAATTTGTTATCTATTGTATTCTATTAGATTTTTCCTCATTGAAGACTAACGATAATTTATTGTATATTATCTTAGTCATAATACTCTTTATTGGGCTAGTTGAGCTCACCCTTTTCCTTTTTGTTCCATTTTTCTTCTCGAGGAGGCGAGAATATAGCGAGTGCAGTCTGGGTATGGAATGAAGGTTTTAGAGAGAGTTGTTTAGTAGTCCTCACCCATTTTGTAAATTAATGTATCAATAAATGTGATGAGGATTTATTTGAGTATAGATATTATCTAGAAGATAATATTTGTATTCAAACTTACGCTTTCTTGTTGTAATAATAAAGTTGTAGTTGTTTACGTACCATGTATTGACAACTCGTAATGGGTGATGTATACCTATTTTGGGGGCGTCACGGTTGGTATCGAGCTTAGGGATATGATCTCCATGAGATCGGGAATAGAACTAGGAGGGAGAGACGAGTAAATCCTTCGCTAGTGTGTCCTACCTAAGCTTATTTTTTAGTTAGTCGGTCAAGATATAAGATATTATGTGATATATTGATTTCCTTAATTAACCCTTGTTTTATGATGATGATTTGAGAATGTCGACCGAGAATATTAACAATGGAAATGAGACCGTGGAGACGCTGTGTACCAACGAGGAGAACGTGCAACAAGTCGGCAATGTTCCTCCCGTGAACAACACCACCGAAAGCGAGATGATGAACGAGGGGATGTTTAGAAGCTTTTTGCGCTTCATGCAAAATCGAGATTTAGGAGACTCGTGTTCAAAATACGAGAGGAAATGATAGCAATTCACGGGTTGTCACAAATGCCAAGTAGTTCAAAGAGTTGGGACCACCGTATTTAAGGGAAAGCCGGATCCGATCATGGCGGAACATGGGTCAAGCAAATTACCAAGATATTCGATGTCTTGGGATGCACGGAGGAACGAAGGTTCCATTCGCCACCTTTATGTTCCGTGGCGAGGCGGACTCATCGGTGGGGAGTCTATAGGCGTACCCATCCAAATAAGACTCAAAGATGTCTGGGAAGCGTTTCAGAACTATTTAATGACAAATACTTTCCGAAAGTGTTCGTCATATGAAGGAAGTGGAGTTCATCGATTAGAGCAAAACAACAACGTGACGGTGTCTCAAGACGAGGCAAAGTTTGCGAGTTATCTAGGTTTGCACCTCATTTGGTGGAGAATGAGGAACGTATGACGCGGATGTTTCTTAGAGGTTTGAAACCCAGATACGCCGATATCTCATTTCTCATAAACTTTCTCTCTATTCGGATGTTGTAAATGTGGCTCAATTATTAGAGCGAGATAACGAGTACGGTCAACCGAGGGACCATAACCGAGGATCGTATCGTAGATAGCAATCAATAAATAATGATAACCAAATGGAGAAAAAGAAACAGACGGACGAAAATGGTAACCACTCTGGTGGTAATCATGGCCATGAAAATAGAAGAAGCGAGTCGGGAGGAGATTTTAAAAAGAGGAGATTTAACAACGACCATGTGAAGATGAGCGATGCCAAGAAGAATCGGTTCAAGGGAGGAGAATGACCACCGGTCATATGCTACAAATCTTGAAAAAGAGGGACATATCATCCAAACCGCCCACAATTCAAGGTATGCTATAATTGTGGAAAGGAAGGACATATCGCCGAGATTGTATGCGATGTAAAACCTAGTTCAAGCGGGAACGGTGACTCAAAAGATCGTCCCCGTAAAAGTCAAAGTCAACGATTCCGGAAGAGCGTTTGTCAGGATCGGTCAAAATGCGAGGAACCCAAACGAGGTGATCACGGGTAAGCTATTTATAAATTCTTGCGAAGTTTATACCTTACTTGATACCGTGCTACCCATTCATTTATCTCTCCCGCTTGTGCTCAACGCTTAAACTTGACTCGGAGAAATTAGACTTTGACCTATCGGTGGAAACTCCGTTAGGAGAAACTTTCATCACATCCACTCGCTTTATAAATCTTGTTTGATTCAAGTTGGCACCATTACCTTACCTGTTGACCTTATCTCTTTAAAGATACTTGCTTTTGATGTGATTTTAGGGATTGATTGGTTAACTACTCATCATGCCAAAATTGATTGTTTTAGTAAAGTTGTTAGTTTTCATATTCCTAACCAACCCACAGTATATGTAATTCAAGCAACTAAACCATTAAAATCAATCACCGTCATATCTAATCATAAAGCTATTCGTTTATTGAAAAACGGATGTCAAGCTTTCTTAGCCCATGTTATGGATTTGAATAAAGACACGCCAAATTTGAATAATATTCCTGTTGTTATTGACTTTCCCGACGTATTTCAAGAACTTCTTGGCCTACCCCCGAACGTGAAGTTGAATTCTTTATTGATCTTGAACTGGTACAAAGCCCATTTCTAAAACCCCATATCGAATGGCTCCTATTGAACTTCGTGGAGTTAAAGGTCCAACTACAGAATTGTTGGACATCGGTTTCATTCGTCCTAGTACATCTCCTCGGGGTGCTCCTATTTTATTCAGTAAAGAAGAAAGACGGAGTATGCGACTTTGTATTGACTATCGGAATTGAACCATGTCACCATCAAGAATAGGTATCCTCTACCTCAGATTGATGACTTGTTTGACCAAATTGCAAGGGGCACAATTCTTTTCAAAAATCGATCTTCGCTCGGATATCATCAAATCAAGAAGATTAGAATCGAGGATATTCCAAAGACCGCTTTAGAACTCGGTACGGGCATTATGAATTCTTAGTCATGTCTTTCGGATTGACTAATGCTCCTGCGGCTTTCATGGATATGATGAACCGAGTATTCAAGGAATATTTGGATCAGTTCGTTGTTGTTTTTATTGATGACATCCTCATATATTCCAAAAGTCGTGAAGATCATGAGCACCATTTGAAGCTGGTACTCCAAAGGCTTCGTGAAAACAAACTATATGCCAAATTGAAGAAATGCGAGTTCTGGCTTGAGGAAGTAGCATTCCTTGGGCACGTGGTGTCGAAACATGGAGTATCTGTTGATCCGACGAAGATTGAAGCAATACAAAGTTGGGATCAACCAAGTCGGTGGATCAAAGTACGTAGCTTTTTGGGCTTAAATGGGTTATTATCGGAGATTTGTGGAAGGGTTTTCTCGAATCGCTACTCCATTAACCTAGCTAACTCGGAAGGATACAAAATTCGTTTGGAGCGAAGAATGCGAGAAGAGTCTCCAAGAGCTTAAGAGGAGACTTATTTCTAAGACTGTTCTAACAATACCATCCGTTCGGATGGATTTGTTATCTACAACGATGCTTCGTGCAAAGGGTTAGGATGTGTTCTCATGCAACGTGGGAAAGTCATAGCCTATGCCTCGCGACAACTTAAAGAGTATGAGAGGAATTATCCTACTCATGATCTAGAGTTAGCGCAATGCGTTTCAAGCTAAAAGATATGGAGGCACTATCTATATGGGGAGAAAGTGGAGATATATTCGCACCATAAAAGCCTTAAATATTTCTTCACTCAAAAGAACTCAACACGCGGCAATGACGCTTGGCTCGAGCTATTGAAAGACTACGACCACACTATTCAATACCATCCTCGAAAAGCGAACGCAGTAGGCGACGCGCGTTGAGTAGAAGATCATATGCGAGAACGAAAAGTGCGATGATGTCAAGAATACACATAGAGCCAACTTTAATAGAAAAAGTTAAGGTTGCTCAAGCCACCCCAGCTTGAGCGATGCGTGCGTGATGAAGAAGAAAAGTACAAGAAGGAGCTATTCCTAAGCGCGAGAATTGATGAAGAAGGGATACTTGAGTCCATTCTAGACTTTGTGTTCCTAACGACTCGATTTGAAGTACAAGATTATGATGGAGGCACACAATACACCATTTGCAATCCATCCTGGAAGTACTAAAATGTATCGTGATCTTCGACATACATTTTGGTGGAACAATATGAAGAGAGAGATTGCAAAGTTTATCTCGATGTGTTTAACTTGTCAACGTGTAAAGGCGAACATCTAGTACCTAAGGGTCCGTTGCAACCACTTGAGATTCAAATAGAAGTGGGAACATATTACCATGGATTTTTATTACGGTCTTCCTACGGTTTCTCAAGGCATCAATGCTATTTGGGTTATTGTTGATAGATTAACCAAGTCTCGCTCATTTCTTCCGACACGGAGACTTATTCACTTGAACGTCTTGCTAGTATGTACGTGAATGAGATTGTGAGGTTGCATGGCATGCCAAGATCCATAGTTTGGATCGTGACCCAAGATTCACTTCAAGATTTTGGGTTAGCTTGCAAAAAGCTATGGGCACGGATTTACGATTTAGTTCGCATACCATCCTCAAACGAATCAGACAATCAAAGAGGACTATTCAAACTCTTGAAGATCTATTAAGACTCGTGTCCTGCACTTCAAGGGCGCTTTGGATAAGTATTTACCATCAGTGGAATTCTCCTACAACAACAAAGCTTATCGTGCAAGTATAGGTGTGGCTCCATTCAAGCATTATATGGACGAAAATGTCGCTTCTCCAATATGTTGGGATGAGGTGGGTGAAGCAACATTGTTGGGACCCGAAGTTAAGTACGATTTATCACCGAAAAGATCCAAATGATTCGACAACGATACAAAACGGCACAAGATCGACAAAAAGAGTTATGCGGATCTTCATCGAAAGGATGTGGAATTTAGTGTAGGGGATCATGTATTGGCATGCGAGTTGCTCCATGGAAGGGAGTTACAAGATTTGGGAAGAGAGGAAAGCTTAATCCACGATTTATCGGTCCATTTCAAATTCTTGACCGAGTAGGAAATGTAGCCTATAGACTTGCGTTACCTCCGAGTATGTCTCGTGTTCATAATGTGTTTCACATATCCGTATTTCAGAAATATGTGAAAGACCCGAACCACGTTATAGAGTTAGAACCGACGAAATAGTAAGAAGACTTAACGTATGATGAGATACCGTTAAGATCTTGGATAGGAAGGAGCATGTCCTACGCCAAGAAAGGTCATACCACAAGTTAAAGTTACATGGAGGAATCATGCTATAGAGGAAATGACCTGGGAATTGGAAACGAAAATGAAAACGAGGTATCCTCACCTTTCCGAAACACTAGGTACGTACATCAATTTCGAGGACGAAATTTCATAAGGAGTGGAGGTTGTAAGACCCCAACTTATTATTAATGAAATTTAATTTTCTCTATTTATTATTTTGAATTAGTAAGGGTTGATTTGATTAATGTGGATAGTTAGGGGTAAAATACGCAAATATTTCAAAATAAGCAAGTGGTTATAAAATATTCATTGTTGTCGGGAATATTCGTTTGGTCGTGGAATATTCGCATCGCTTCGGGAATATTCGTGCGACCAAGCAAGCCCATGTGTGGGCCCCATAACTGAAAGCGATTGGATGAAGAAAACGACAAATATAAGTTGTTTAAAAATAATCTACAGAGTTGTTATTCAAGTATACTTTATTGTTAAAATACTCGGTGGTTAAAACACAAGATTATCACCTGCAGATTGCACCAATTATTGATTCTTACGTAAGAAGGCACTACTCAATAATGGTTACAAAGAATTAATGCTCAAAGATTTTATTGATTTAATAATTGCTTTGCGTTGATAATTTATATTCTTTGTTGTTTCAATAATTGTCATTACACAAGATTTTTTTTTATCGAAGCAATAATTCATATTATCCTAATAATATTATTAGATAACATTATTGGCAATGTCTAAAAGTTCGCCTAAGGAGAGGTTTGGTCACCTAATTGCTTTGGCCAAGAAGTGAGAAAATTCTTATTGAAAGCCCCTCTTCCTGAACCGCTCTGTCACAATATTGTGATTCTCAGTAATATTATTTGTGAATAATTAATTATTAATTCATATGATGAGAAAAATATTAATTTTATGTGGATATAGATGGAGAAAATTTTAATGTGACAATTGTTGAAAATTGAAATTTTATCTTTTTCCGATAAAATAATTCGTTTAAATATATTATTATATTTTAATAATATAATAATGATATTTTTACAACGAATGTGGATATATATGAGTATACGAGGAGGAAGAGTATTTTTTTGTTGCAATAAATGTTTAAAACATGTTAAACATGCTCGGTGGACCCCATTTATCGATCGAAATTTGATTATAGCTGTAAAATCGCTTGCTTATGGATTTCGGTCAATTTCTGTTTTGGAATTTGGAAAAACTTTCTTCCGCAAAGTTGTAGAAAATTGAATTTCCTATAAAAACTAGCGAGATTTGAATTTTCCGATAAAAGGGCTATTTATTATGAATTATTGAAGTTCTCAAGCTCAAAATAATTGATTTTTGGAAGTTTAAAATATTTTAAATAACAAAACGTTTTTTTTTTATTATGGTGTGTTACACATGTGTGTTGAATGAGCTGAATTCAGTTCTTGGAAGGTTGGCGAGGGAAATTTATAATATATATTAATATTTTATTAAATTTTCGCTTTGGTGTTTTAAGCATTTTCCTATAAATAGGGTGCTTAGGTTAGAATTGAAAATCACACCGTAAATCAAGTTTTCTCTCTATATTATCGAGCGTATTCTTGTGAGTATTTTGAGTATACTTTGAGTATTGTTAGACGGTGCAAGTTCCTTTCAAAGACTATACCCAAAGATTCCAAATAGAAGTACTAATCTTTCGAGGTAAGGGATGTTATTTTCTTTTCAAATGATATTATTTCTTCAATATCATTATCTTTGAAATATCGGTTGAAACTTTTTATCAAATTTGGAACTTTTCCATGCTCGGGTTACTATTCATGAGTTACTATTCACGAGTTGCTATTCATGAGTTACTATTCACTAGTTACTATTCACAAGTACTATTCACGAAGCGTGAAGATGTTTTTTTGAAATTTCTATCTTTTGGTGTCGAAGTTACTATTCATGTATACGACACTATTCACGATATCTTGATCTTATTCACGAATACTAAGACTATTCAATCGAAAAATGAAATTTCTTCTTTTGTCCAAAATATCTATTCGGATACTAGCTTTGATTGTATCCATGTTTTGATCATTCTTGAATTTTACACCACTATGATTATTTTTGAGGTATTTTTGAACATAGATAAAACAAAGTACGAATCCTTAATCCTTAATCCTTGTCATTTTGTTTCAATCGGATTCGCTTTCTTTAAAAATATTTTCATCATCTTCGATCTTAAATGATGATATTATGGAATATCTTTGGCTCAGAGTGCAAAAGATGAATGATTTCAAGAATATCTTTGGCCAGTAGTGCAAAGATGAACAGTGTTTAGATGAACATGACCAATCGATGAATATCTTTGGCCTCAGTAGTAAAAGATGAATATTTGATTCTAGATATATATTGATTGATGTTACAGGGGATAAAAGATAGACGATGAACTTTTAAATTCATACATAGAAGATAGTAGTTTGCATTCTCTACTTAACTCTTCTAATGAATTATTATTTTCATTTGTGAATATTGATTTAAAATTTGTTGTCTATTGTATTCTATTAGATTTTTCCTCGTGAAGACTAACGATAATTTGTTGTATATTATCTTAGTCATAATATTCTTTTATCGGCTAGTTGAGCTCACCCTTTTCCTTTTTGTTCCATTTTTCTTCTCGTGAGGCGAGAATATAAGCGAGTACGAGCCTGGGTATGGAATGAAGGTTTTAGAGAGAGTTGTTTAGTAGTCCTCACCATTTTTGTAAATTAATGTATCAATAAATGTGATGAGGATTTATTTGAGTATAGATATTGTCTAAAGATAATATTTGTATTCAAACTTACAGCTTTCTTGTTGTAATAATAAAGTTGTAGTTGTTTCTGTACCATGTATTGACAACTCAGAATGGGTGATGTATACCTATTTTGGGGGCGTCACAGATATATTTATTTTTATGTGGATAAAAATGAAGGAATTAATGTTGAGGTGTTTTATCAGTATTTTGACGGTATGGAGGTATTAAAAATCATCCGTTTGTGGATTTCAGATATTTTTGGGTTGGAATTTGGAAAAAATCAAAGCTACAAAGTTGTAGAGAATTCGATTTCAGTCAGAATGGACATAAAATTCGTATTTTTCTAATAACCGGGCTATTTTCTATGAATTGTTGAAGTTTCGGAAAATAAAATAATTTTTATTAAATTATGGGTGGGACCCACTTATGTTGAATACACATGGGCTGCTGGAAATTTGTTCAATGGTGGCTGGTCTAAATTCCAACTTAGCACATGCGAAGAATTTTGAATAAGAAATAATTTATTTTATTATTTTAGTCTCCTATGGCGTTCTAGCATTTTCCTATAAATAGGTGCTTATGTTAGAATTGAAAATCACACCAGAAACATAAGTTTTCTCTCTCTATATCATCAAGCATGTTTTTGTTAGTATTTAGATATCTTGAGTGTTGCTATACGACGCAAGTTCGTTCAGCATTATATCCGATATTTAAGTCGAAATATCTTCTTTTGAGGTAAAAAGGATTTTAAGGGTTATTATATTTTTCAGTTCGTACTTCTTTCGACCTTCAGAAAATTCTGGAAAAATTTGAAATGATATTTTGATAAGTTTTATTGATTGTGTCCAAAAATAGTTATTTTTGGATGTATAGATTAAGAGTTATGAATTTTATGAGAAAATACTATTTTAAAAGTAACCGCTTATAACTCCTTGTGGTTAACTCCAAAATTGATGAAATTTTTATTGGAAGTATATCTATATAATATCGATTATACTCTTGTGAATTTCAAATTTTGGATAAAAGTACAATTTATGATAAATGTCTAAATATTTGGCGGTTTGGCCATATAAAAATAGTAAATGAATTTTAAAAATTCGAGAAAACTATATGTTCAATATGAGACTATATTCTCGCTAAATCCCAGAAAAGAAATATTTTTAGAACTGATTTGATATTTTTCATAAAAATAGACTAGTTATGAGTAAATGAATTAAATATGTTATGTGAAGTAAGAAAATTGGAAAATAGGATTTTATGGCTTGAGAATCCTATATGAGGTATATACAGATTTTTGATGAGGGTTTTGGTTATTTGGTGATTAAATCTTATGAGTTTGACATTTTAAGATGATTAAATGTATTATTTAGTAAAGTGTAAACAATTAAAATAAATTGTTTATAAGTTTAAGAAATGTTATTTCAATATCATTATACCGAAATATTGGTATGGATTTTATTATGGAATTTCTACCTTTTTGTGTCGGGTTTACTATTCATGAGTTACTATTCACGAGTTACTATTCATGAGTTACTATTCACGAAGTTACTATTCGTGGGTTACTATTCACGAGTTACTATTCATGATAAAATTGGTTTCTTTTTCTAACCAAATTATAGTTGATTTATGAATATTACTCTTGAGATTAAATCTAGATGTTTTGATTATATTGATTTTACTATTATATATAACATTTTATAACCCTAATGATGATATTTCTCTTTTGACTTGAGTGTAAAGATGGGTAGATTTTTGGCATGATCACGACTATGGGTTCCTTTGGCCAAGAGGTGCAAAGTTGAATTGTTGACCGGTATGATCATGGCCATTGAATTTATAATTGAATATCTTTAGCTTAAGTGCAAAGGTGAAATGATCAACATGGTTATAATTATTGTTTATATAAATTCAAATGATTATATATTTCTTTGAGATATTAATATATTTGGCTGTAGAGTGCAAATATGAATCGTTGAGAAATATCTTTGGCCCGTAGTTCAAAGATGAATTGTTGATGAATATCTTTGGCCCGTAGTCAAAGATGACATGTATATGTTGAAATATCTTTGGCGAAGAGTGTAAAGATGAATGTTGATTTAATATCTTTGGTCGTAGTGCAAAGATGAAGTTATTAGTATGATTATGAACAGGAAATGTGATTTGGTGTAACCATGAACTTTGATGTTTCAGGTAAAGATATGTGATGAAAATTATCTTCGTCCTGGATGAGAAGAGGAATTTAGAACTACAATTATGATTATGAGTTATTAATATGATTGTGGACCAGAATTGTTGATTGATGTTACAGGGATAAAATATTGTCGGTGGATTTTTAACATAGAGAAGATAATAGACTTTATAGTCTATTTGATTCTTCTAATGGATTGCTTGTTCCGCTGCAACTATGGTTGAAATTTTTATCATCTACCATATGTTCTAAATCTCTGATTTATTGTTGATGAAGGCTATTGATAATTTAATTATCTTTAGTCATGATATTCTTTACTGAGCTAGTTGTGCTCACCCTTTTGCTTCACAATTCCTTTCGTAATAAAAGTGTAGTTTGGTTCGAGCGGGGAATAATGGGAATAGAAACGGTGGGTCATCATTTAGTAGTTATATTTGGTGAATAACCTAGGGTGAGGCGAACCCAACGTTGAAAGGTTGTTTTGCCACTATCATATAAGATGTCTAATGACATACAACCTCGTGTCATCATAAGACAGGATTGTGCTCATCCACTTGCTGAGTATATTTATGAGCACTACCTATATAATCTTGGTGTTTGTTTGAAGTATAATTCTCAATTAGAGATAGTGGAGATAATGATATGTCAAGAGAAGACTCGCCATTGGGAAGAATATGATAGTAATCTTCTCATTTTTCTTTGGGGTCTATTGGGTTTACCAAGGATAATTATGTGGCCATATGATATCTATCATAACCTAGAAGCATGGCCTCCCATGTACGAAGGTTTCCTTGAGCACTTCCCAAAGATTCTAATTTCTAAAACAGTTTTTGACTATACCTTTATGTAAGGTGTCATTGTGACGTGCTATCCAAGGTTGGGATGAGAGTCACAGTTGGTATATATTTGTATCCAAACTCACAGCATGTGTTGTTGTATTTTGCACGACAATTGTTGTAATAAAATTGTAGTTATTTTCTGTACCATTTATTTGGCGACTCAGAATAGGTTGGATGGAATGGACCTATTTTGGGGTTGTCACATTGATTCTGTGACACCCCCAAAATAGGTATACATCACCCATTCTGAGTTGTCAATACATGGTACAGAAACAACTACAACTTTATTATTACAACAAGAAATCGTAAGTTTGAATACAAATATTATCTTCTAGACAATATCTATACTCAAATAAATTCTCATCACATTTATTGATACATTATTTTACAAAATGGTGAGGACTACTAAACAACTCTCTCTAGAACCTTCATTCCATACCCCACTCACACTCGCTATATTCTCGCCTCCACGAGATGAAAAATGGAACAAAAAGGAAAAGGGTGAGCTCAACTAGCCCAAGAAAGAATATTATGACTAAGATAATATACAACAAATTATCATTAGTCTTCAACAGGAAAAATCTAATAGAATACAATAGACAACAAATTTTAAATCAATATTCACAATGAAATAATAATTCATTAGAAGAGTTAAGTAGATAATGCAAACTACTATCTTCTATGTATTAATTTAAAAGTTCATCGCTCATCTTTTATCCTCAGTAACATCAATCAATATATATCTGAATCAAATATTCATCTTTTGCACTACAGCCAAAGATATTCATCGATTAGGTCATGTTCATCTAAACACTGCTCATTTTCGCACTACTACCAAAGATATTCTTCAAATCATTCATCTTTGCACTACAGTGCCAAAGATATTCCATAATATCATCATTTAAGATCGAGGATGATGAAAAATATTTTAAAGAAATGAATCCAAAGAAACAAAATGACAAGTATTAAGGATTAAGGATTCGTACTTTGTTTTATCCACGTCCAAAAATACCTCAAAAATAATCACAAAGGTGTAAAATTCAAGAATGATCAAAACATGGATACAATCAAAGCTAGTATCTAGAATAGATATTTTGACTAAAAGGAAAATTTTTATTTTCTATGAATAGTCTTGTGATTCGTGAATAATGGTCAGATATCGTGAATAGTAACTCCAACACCAAAAAGTTCCAAATTTGATAAAACTTCAGATCAATATTTCAAAGATAATGATATTGAAGAAATAATATCATTAAGAAAAAAAATAATATCTCTTACCTCGAAAGATCAAGATTTAAATAAAAAACACAGGATATAAAGCTATGACTTGGACTTGCAATCAGATAGTAATACTCAAAGTATACTCAAAATACTCACAAGAATACGCTCGATAATATAGAGAGAGAAAACTTTAGTTTCTGGTGTGATTTTCAATTCTAACCTAAGCACCCTATTTATAGGAAAATGCTTAGAACACCAAAGCAGAAAATTTAATATAATATTATTATTTATAATAAAATTTCCTACGCCTCTTAGAATTCAGCTCCTAGCATTTCCCAAATGCTCACCTTCTAGAAAAAGTAATAAAAACGTTTTTCCAATTTAAAATATTTTAAACTTCCAAAAATCAATTATTTCAGAGCTTTGGAACTTCAATAATTCATAATAAATAGCCCTTCTATCAGAAAATTCAAATCTCGCGAGTTTTTATAGGAAATTCAATTCTCTACAACGTTGCAGAAGAAAGTTTTTCCAAATTCCAAACAGAAATTGACCGAAATCCACAAACGGAAGATTTTACAGGCTATAATCAAATTTCAGTCAATAAATGAGGTCCACCTACATGTTTAACATGTTTTAAACATTTATTGCAACAAAAATACTCTTCCTCCTCGTATACTCATATATCCCACATTCGTTGTAAAAATATCACCATTATTATATTATTAAAATATAATAATATATTTAAATGAATTATTTTATCAGAAAAATATAAAATTTCAATTTTCAACAATTGTCACATTAAAATTTTCTCCATTTATATCCACATAAAATCAATATTTTCCTCATCATATGAATCAATAATTATTTATTCACAAATAATATTACTGAGAATCACAATATTGACAACTGCATAGCTTCAGGAAGAGAGGGCTTTCCAATAAGAATTTCTCCTTCTTGGCGCAATGATTAGGTGACCAAACCTCTCCTTAGATGTAACTTTCTAGACATTGCCAATAATGTTATCTAATAATATTATTCAGATAATATGAATTATTGCTTCGATAATGAAAATATACCGTAATGACAATTATCAAACAACAAAGAATATAAAATATCAACGCAAAGAATTATTAAATCAATAAAATAATCTTTAAGAATTAATTACAGAACCATTATTGAGTAGTGCCTTCTTACGTAAGAATCAATAATTGGTGCAATACTGCAGTCTACTTGTGTTTTAACCAATCAATATTTTAACAAGATAATTGGTAATAACTACGCCTGCTATTTTTAAACAACTTATATTTGTCGCTTTTCTTCATCCAATCTCTTTCCGTTATGGGGCCCACACATGGTCGCTAGCTTGCATTGCATTTAATATTCCCCGACAAGATTTAATATTCCACGACCAAACGAATATTCCCCGACAACAATGAATATTTTATAACCACTTGCTTATTTTGAAATATTTGCATGATTTTACCCATAACTATCCACATTAATCAAATCAACCCTTACTATTTCAAAATAATAAATAGAAAAATTAAATTTCATTAATAATAAGTTGGGATCTTACAACCTCCCCTCCTTATGAAATTTCGTCCTCGAATTGATTGACGTGACGTGCTGTGTGTTTCAAAAGGTGAGGATACCTCGCTTTCATTTCCGCTTCCAATTCCCTGTCATTTCCTCTATAGTATGATTCCTCCACAAAACTTTAACTTGTGGTATGACCTTTCTTGTGTAGGGACATGCTCCTTCCCATCCAAGATCTTGACAGTACCTCCTCATACGTTAAGTCTTCTACTATCTCATCCTGTTCTAACTCTATAACGTGATTCGGGTCTTTCACATATTTACGAAGTACGAGATATGTAAAACACATTATGAACACGAGACATACCTTGAGGTAACGCGAGTCTATAGGCTACATTTCCTACTTATCAAGAATTTGAAATGGACCAATAAATCATGGATTGAGCTTTCCTCTCTTCCCAAATCTTGTAACTCCTTCCATGGAGCAACTCGCAACACACACGATCCCCTATACTAAATTTCACGTCCTTTCGATGAAGATCCGCATAACTTTTTTGTCGATCTTGTTCCGCTTTGTATACGTTGTCGAATCATTTGGATCTTTTAGTAGTCATATCGTACGTACTTAACTTTCGGGTCCCAACAATGTTGCTTCACCCACCTCATCCCAACATATTGAGAGCGACATTTTCATCCATATAATGCTTGAATGGAGCCACACCTATATTTGCTCGATAATCTGTTGTTGTAGGAGAATTCCACCAATGGTAAATACTTATCCCAACCGCCTCTTGAAGTCTAGGACACACGAGTATTAATAGATCTTCAAGAGTTTGAATAGTCCTCTCGATTGTCCGTCCGTTTGGGGATGGTATGCGAACTAAATCGCAAATCCGCGCCTCATAGCTTTTTGCAAGCTAACCCAAAATCTTGAAGTGAATCTTGGGTCACGATCCGAAACTATGGATACTTGGCATGCCATGCAACCTCACAATCTCATTCACGTATATACTAGCAAGACGTTCAAGGAATAAGTCTCCGACGGCAAGAAATGAGCGCGACTTGGTTAATCTATCAACAATAACCCAAATAGCATTGATGCCTTGAGAAACCGTAGGAAGACCCGTAAATTGAAATCCATGGTAATGTGTTCCCACTTCCATTTCGAATCTCAAGTGGTTGCAACGGACCCTTAGGTACTAGATGCTCGCGCTTTTTACACGTTGACAAGTTAAACACATTGAGATAAACTTTGCAATCTCTCTCTCATATTGTTCCACCAAAATGTATGTCAAGATCACGATACATTTTAGTACTTCCAGATGGATTGCAAATGGTGTATTGTGTGCCTCCATCATAATCTTGTACTTCAAATCGAGTCGCTAAGAACACAAAGTCTAGAGTGGACTCAAGTATTCCTTCTTCATCAATTCTCGCCCTAATAGCTCCTTCAGTACTTTCTTCTTCATACGCATCACCGCCGGCCGATTGGCTTGAGCAACCTTAACTTTTTCTATTAAAGTTGGCTCTATGCGTATACTTGACATCATCGCACTCGTTCCTGCATATATTCTTCCACTCAACGCGTCAGCTACCACGTTCGCTTTTCCAGGATGGTATTGAATAGTGTGGTCGTAGTCTTTCAATAGCTCGAGCCAACGTCGCTGCCGCATGTTGAGTTCTTTTTGAGTGAAGAAATATTTAAGGCTTTTATGGTCTGAATATGTGACGCCCCCAAAATTAGGTATACGTCACCCATCTTGGGTCGCCACTTACATGGTACATAAATTCAAATACAACTTACTAACATAACTGTCGTGTACAATACGACATAAACTGTGAGTTTGAATATTGTCTACTAGATATTATACAAACTCAAAAGGAGTCCTCATTACAACTATTATCACACTATTTCACAGAATTGTAAGACCCCAACTTATTATTAATGAAATTTAATTTTCTCTATTTATTATTTTGAAATAGTAAGGGTTGATGTGATTAATGTGGATAGTTAGGGGTAAAATACGCAAATATTTCAAAATAAGCAAGTGGTTATAAAATATTCATTGTTGTTTGGGAATATTCGTTTGGTCGTGGAATATTCAATCTTGCTTGGGAATATTCGTATTACGGCGCAGCAGCCCATGTGTGGGCCCCATAACCCCAAGCGATTGATTGATGAAGAAAACGATAAATATAAGTTTGTTAAAAATAACAAACAGTAGTTATTCTTGCTATCTTGTTAAAATACTCGGTGGTTAAAACACAAGATGACACTGTGATTGCACCAATTATTGATTCTTACGTAAGAAGGCACTACTCAATAATGGTTACGATAATTACTGCTCAAGATTTTATTGATTTAATAATTCTTTGCGTTGATATTTTATATTCATTGTTGTTTCAATAATTGTCATTATTACACAATATTTTCATTATTGAAGCAATAATTCATATTATCCGAATAATATTATTAGATAACATTATTGGCAATGTCTAGAAAGTTCGCTCTAAGGAGAGGTTTGGTCACCTAATCAATTGCGCCAAGATGAGGAGAAATTCTTATTGGAAAGCCCTCTTCTCTCGAACCGCACGGTTGTCAATATTGTGATTCTCATAATATTATTTGTGAATAATTAATTATTGATTCATATGATGAGGAAAATATTAATTTTATGTGGATATAGATGGATAAAATTTTAATGTGACAATTGTTGAAAATTGAAATTTTATCTTTTTCGATAAAATAATTCATTTAAATATATTATTATATTTTAATAATATAATAATGGTGATATTTTTACAACGAATGTGGGATATATGAGTATACGAGGAGGAAGAGTATTTTGTTGCAATAAATGTTTAAAACATGTTAAACATGTCTGTGGACCCCATTTATTGATCGAAATTTGATTATAGCACAGAAAATTGTCCGTTTGTGGATTTCTTTATCAATTTTTGTTTGGAATTCGAAAAACTTTCTTCCACAAAGTTGTAGAGAATTGAATTTCCTATAAAACTCATAAGATTCAATTTTCTGATAAAAGGGCTATTTATTGTGAATTATTGAAGTTCAAGCTCAAAAATAATTGATTTTTGGAAGTTTTAATTATTATTTTAAAGAAAACGTTTTTTGCAATTAAGTGGGCTAACATGTGATATTAATTGCTGAAATCAGATCTTCAAAGATGGGCTAAGGAAATTTATAATATATATTAATATTTTATTAAATTTTCTGCTTTGGTGTTCTAAGCATTTTCCTATAAATAGGGTGCTTAGGTTTGAATTGAAAATCACACTAGAAACTGAAGTTTTCTCTCTCTATATTATCGAGCTTATTCTTGTGAGTATTTTGAGTATACTTTGAGTATTGTTAGGCGGTGCAAGTTCCTGCAAACCTTATACCCTAGATTCCAAATTTAAAGTACTAATCTTTCGAGGTAAGGGATGTTATTTTCTTCTCAAATGATATTATTTCTTCAATATCATTATGCTGAAATATTGGTTGGAACTTTTTATCAAATTTGGAACTTTTTCATGTCGGGGTTACTATTCATGAGTTACTATTCACGAATACTATTCATGAAGCGTGAAGATGTTTTTTGTGGAATTTCTATCTTTTGGTGTCTGAGTTAGTATTCACATATACTTTTGACTATTCACGATATCTGACTATTCAATAGAAAAATAAAATTTCTTCTTTTTTGTCCAAAATATCTATTCTCGGATACTAGTTTTGATTGTATCCATGTTTTGATCATTCTTGAATTTTACACCACTATGATTATTTTTGAGGTATTTTTGAACATGGATAAAATAAAGTACGAATCCTTAATCCTTAATCCTTGTCATTTTGTTTCACTTTGGATTCGCTTTCTTTAAAAAATATTTTCATCATCCTCGATCTTAAATGATGATATTATGGAATATCTTTGGCTGTAGTAGTGCAAGATGAATGATTTCAAGAATATCTTTGGCCCGTAGTGCAAAGATGAACATGTGTTTAGATGAACATGACCAATCGATGAATATCTTTGGCACAGTAGTGCAAAGATGAATATTTGATTCGGATATATATTGGTTGATGTTACAGGGATAAAAGATAGAGCGATGAACTTTTAAATTCATACATAGAAGATAGTAGTTTGCATTTTCTACTTAACTCTTCTAATGAATTATTATTTCATTGCGAATATTGATTTAAAATTAGTTGTCTATTGTATTCTATTAGATTTTTCCTGTTGAAGACTAACGGTAATTTGTTGTATATTATCTTAGTCATAATATTCTTTATCGGGCTAGTTGAGCACACCTTTTCCTTTTTGTTCCATTTTTTCTTCTCGGAGGCGAGAATATATGCGAGTGCAGTCGGGGTATGGAATGAAGGTTTTAGAAAGGATTGTTTAGTAGTCCTCACCATTTTTTAAAATAATGTATCAATAAATGTGATGAGGATTTATTTGAGTATAGATATTGTCTAGAAGATAATATTTGTATTCAAACTTACGCTTTTCTTGTTGTAATAATAAAGTTGTAGTTGTTTACGTACCATGTATTGACAACTCGTAATAGGTGATGTATACCTATTTTTGGGGCGTCATGCAGAATAGTGAGGACTACTAATGCTATCCTCTGGACCATTACTCCGCTCCCCAGGCTTCGTCCCGGCTATGTTCTCATTTCACGAAGAGAACAAAGAAAAGAAAGGGTGAGCTCAACTAGGCCAAGAAGAAATATTATGACTAAGATAATGCGAAATAAATTATCAATAGTCTTCAACAATGTTAAACCGATAAAATACAATAGACAACCAGGTTTAGTCATAATGAATATGCAATCCATTAAAAGAGTCAAGTAGAAAATAAAGTCTACTATCTTTTAGGTTTTAAAAGGTTTTCATCAATTTTTATCACCAAGACTCAGTTTAATGAATAAACCACAATATCTAATCATCCCTGTACCACGGTCAAGGATTTTCATCAAATTATTAATGGTCAT
Source organism: Panax quinquefolius (assembly GCA_020205615.1). NCBI lineage: Eukaryota > Viridiplantae > Streptophyta > Magnoliopsida > Apiales > Araliaceae > Panax > Panax quinquefolius. The sequence continues at coordinate 57,028,732 of CM035167.1, read as the reverse complement.
GACTATACCGAATCACCCCTGGTCATAATCATACCAAAAACTATCCATCACAAAGATTACACAAGCCACCGAGGACTTTTATCACATCATTTATAACAAGCCATGATTATACCGAATGATCCTCGTCATAATCATACTAAGTTCATCTATGCACGTAAGCCAAAGATAACATAATATAACATGAGGATGATGACAATGACATAATAATTCAATAAAACAAGTTCACGAATTAATTTATTCAGAATTATTAACGTCCAAATTGTCAACATGATAATCTTGCTTTGTAGAGTAAAATTCAAGAATGATCGTGCAGAATATTTCCATGAAAAGATACCGGATGAAACGCAAATATCAAGAATATTCTACTAATTTCATGGAGTATAGAAGTCAAAGTTTTAACCAACCGGGTATAATAAAGAATGGAATAACAAAGGAAATAACCACGCATGCGGTATTAGCATGATGGCAGTGTTATTCAAATGTAATAATAATAACGGAACCGGTAAGGTGAAATTCACACCGATGTGATGTTCCAACAATGTAATAATAAAGATGGAACCCGGATCCGTGTAAAACACATGATAGGATATTCCAACAGAATGATAAAGATTTTAACCAGGTCCTGTGTAAAACACACGCATGGATGTTCCAATGAATAATAAAGACGGAACCAGTCGGTGTAAAACACATGTATGTGATGATGTTCCAATGAATAATAGAAGAATGTCACCAAGTATAGGGTAAACCACGTATACAAAGTTATTCCAATGTAATAATAAAGAAATGGAATAATGTAAGTTCTCTTTTTGAATACAAAAGAATAATATCCTCCTTACGGAATACAACAAATAATACCCTTACCGTAAAAAGACACCGGATATCAAAGTAGTGAAGTACCGTAATACTCTTTTCTTTCTCTCTATAGATTTTCTCTCTATAGTTTCTCTCTATAATTTCTCTCTCAGAGTTTCAATTGAATTAAGTAAGAAAATAATGAAGGAATGAGCTTCTATTTATAGGAAAATAGAATGCATAGTAATTAATCCATGAACGGTCCAGTTGATTTACTTTAATCGACGGTCCATATTTAAAGCAAAATCTTTTAAATAAAATATAATATATTCTATTTATATAAAAACATTTTACTATGCAAACACTATGCAAAACACTATAAAAAACACTATGCAACACTATGCATAATAAAATATAATATATTCTATTTATAAAATAACTTTAATAAAGTATTACATTTTATATAAAAGATGTTTCGCATTTTATTACGTTAATAATACTGAATAAAACAAAAAAGCGTCATTATCGCTATAATAATTCATATTATTAATCGACAATAATGGAATCAAACCGAGTGACTTCTCACATAAGCATCAATAATCAATACCGTGCTACTATGCAACCACACGTATTCTTGTACTTTTACTACCGAAAGTAGTTCAACAAAGATCAACCGGTAAAACTTCCGCCGTTATTTCAATAAAATATTTTTGTCGTTTTCTCAATCCGACAATAATTACGCTATGGTCCACCAATGATTGAGTGGTAGTTGTCACGAATATTCCCTCGCTAAACCGAATATTCCCAGACCAATCGAATATAATATAACCACTTGCATACTTTGCAAAATTTATAAATACTACCCACAACTATAATATTATCTCAAATTCACACCATAATATTAAAAATTATTTCGACAAAATTTAAATCTTTATTGATAAAATCTGGGGTCTCACAATCTCCCCTCCTTATGGAATTTCACCCTCGAAATTAGGTTACGTACCTGGTATGATAAAGAGGTGAGGATACCTTGAATACCTTTATCGTTGAAAACATTAAATTCATCTTTGCAATCCTACCAAAGATATTCATTAACAATTCATCTTTGCACTACTACAAGCCAAAAGATATTTATTAACAATTCATCTTTGCACTACAGGCTAAAGATATACAACTGTAAAACCAATAATGCTAAGACGCAGCTTAATAGTATCATGACCACGAATTATCCATGCACTACTGGCCAAGGATATTCGTGTTTTCAATTATGGTCATGATTATACCGAATAATCCGTGGTCATAATCATACCAAGTCTATCAATGCACTACGGCCAAAGATGACTTTTACCACATCCATGAATTAATATTTCATTGCTGAGACTCAGCTCAATAATTAATCCATATCATCGAATCATCCCTGCACTACAGGCCAAGGATATTCATTAGTATCACGACCACGAATTATCCATGCACTACGACCAAAGATAATCGTGTATTCATTAGTATCACGACCACAAATTATCCATGCACTACTACCAAAGATAATCGTGTATTCATTAAGATCACGACCACAAATTATCCATGCACTACTACCAAAGATAATCGTGTATTCATTAAGATATACCGACCACAAATTATCCATGCACTACTACCAAAGATAATCGTGTATTCATTAGTATCACGACCACAAATTATCCATGCACTACTACCAAAGATAATCGTGTATTCATTAGTATCACGACCACAAATTATCCATGCACTACTACCAAAGATAATCGTGTATTCATTAGTATCACGACCACAAATTATCCATGCACTACTACCAAAGATAATCGTGTTTTCAATTACGGTTATGATTATACTTAGAACAAACCACAATCATAGTCATACCAAGTCCATCTATGCACTACAGCCACGTATTGACTTTCAACATAATATAAACACGAGGATAATGATATAAAGAATCAATCAATGAGATAAAGGATAAATATTAAACATTTATAATATAATTTATCCAGGATTCAAGAATATCCCCATGTTCTCAATCACTTAATAATCTCATAATCTAATATCATTAATATTATAACAATATTTTAATCACTTCTTAAATTTATAAACAATTTATCTCAATTGTTTACGCTTTACCATATAATGCATTTAATCATTCAAAAATGCCATACTCATAAGATATCATCACCAATTATCAAATCCCTCATAAAAAAATAAAATAAAATATGCATATACTCTATATAGGATTCTCTAGCCATAAAATCCTATTTTCAACTTTGTTACTTCACATAACATATTTAACTCATATGTTCAGAATTAAACTATTTTCATAAAAATACCAAATCAGTCCCAAAAATATTTCTTTTCTGGGATTTAGCATAATATAGTCCCATAATGAAAATATATTTTTCTCGAATTTTTAAAATTCATTTACTATTTTTCAAAAATCAATTTCTAATTAATTCCTTAAGAAATTTGCTACCTCAAGTTTAACTCCAAAAATTTCCAAAAATCTTTGCAGGACCTTACACATGTTAATGTGAGCCTCCAGTTTAAATTTCATGGTCATCGGAGTTATAGAACTCCGGTTATAAGCGTTTTTATTTGAAAAACCTAAATATTGAAATAGTCATAACTTGCTCATTTTAAGTCGAAATGAGCTCATTTTTTAGACAGGAGGTACTTTATACCATATACCTTCATGTCCCAAAAGGCCAGAATTTTTCTCATAATTTAAGTGGCCAAAACAGCCCCTCTAAAATCATGGCAAAGACTTTTTCGATTTTTGCAGCTTTGCACTCCTTTGCTAAAATCAGTCCACACAAAAATCTACAACACCTTTTCCAGTAATTCCACTTGGATTAGTTAGGTAACTCATAGATCTAACTCTAGGACTTGACCACACTCAAAAATTCAAAATATAATAGGAGATATGGTCAATTGAATTTTATGTTACGTTTTTTTACCAAAATCTGATTTTCAACTCTTTGTGATTTCTAAGAAACTTTCATGTTTTCACATAATAACCAACATAACTCATCATAACACTTACTAATACTTCATATACCCATGATTTTCATTAGTCCAATGCTTTTATTATGACTTTCATCATAATCCACGTAAACAGATCCTTTTAGTTGAAGAAATATTTGAGGGTTTAAGAAATGGGTTTTTGTACTGGGGTCAATACAAAATTCGATTTCACGCTCTAGGGTAGGCTAGAAAGTCTTCAAGAATATGTCAAGAAATTTATTAATGATAGAAATATCACTCAAAACTGTTACTCTCGTCCAAGACTTGGATAGTACTTCACATTAATACCAACTGTGACTTCTATCCCTTAACCTGGATAGCACCTCACAATGATACCTATCAACTTGCCATCTTCAGTCACGACGTCGCCGCTGACGAAAGTCCGCTTTGCATTCCACACAAGGAAGTCAACTACTGAAAGGTTCGGGGCTCTTTACTTATGGCTTGATATGACAATAATTGACTTTAGTAGTTTGGTTACTTGAATTCGCACAACAGTTGGTTATGAATATAAAAGCCAACAACCTTACGAAAAAGAATAATGAGTAGTTAATCAATCGTTTTCAAAAATTACCTCAAAGGCAAGTATTTTCAAAGAGATAATATCGACAGTAACGCGTGAAAGTGTTTATTTGAATCAAACAAGATTTAAAAAAAAGCGATTGGAGGTAACGAAGGCTCCTACTAACGAGGTTTCAACCAACAAGTCAAAGTCTAACTTCTCCTGAGTCAAATTTAAACGTTGAACGCAAGCAAGTGAGATAAAAGAATGGGTAGAACCGATATCTAATAAGGTATAGACTTCGTAAGAATTTATAATTAACTAACCCGTGCTAACTTCGTTCAAGTCACTTTCTTTTTAAGAAGTCATGAAAAACGCTCTTCATGAAACCACCGACTTTGTTTTGTCCAGATCCGCTTTTTGTGCCACCGTCCCAACCGGACTTGACTTTGGTGCACGACAAAATTGAGCTAAATGACCTTCTCTTCTTGAAATTTCCACTTCTACTATCTTGCCATGATTACCACCGGTGGTTACCATTCTTGGCATGATAATTTCTCCCACGATGGTCATCATTGTTCATGGTCGCTATTCACACAGATGATTATTATCGTGTTGTTGGTCATTACCTTTTGGTTGAAATGACTCATTATCGCGCTCTAATAACCGAGCCCTATTCACAACATCTAAATACAAACACCGCCACAAAACAAGGGTTAATTAACATATCACATTTTATCCCTATACTCTGAATCCGACCAATTAAATACCAAATAAACTTAGGTAGGTCATACTAGCGAAAGAATTCCCCGTCTCTCCCCTCCTAGTTCTTATCTCACATTTCAGCCAGGGATCATATCCCTAAGCTCTGATACCAACTGTGACGCCCACAAAATTAGGTATACGTCACCCATCTTGGGTCGCCACTTACATGGTACATAAATTCAAATACAACTTACTAACATAACTGTCGTGTACAATACGACATAAACTGTGAGTTTGAATATTGTCTACTAGATATTATACAAACTCAAAAGGAGTCCTCATTACAACTATTATCACACTATTTCATAGAATAGTGAGGACTACTAATGCTATCCTCTGGACCATTACTCCGTTCCCCGACTCGTCCCAGCTATGTTCTCATTTCCTGAAGAGAACAGTGAAAGAAAGGGTGAGCTCAACTAGGCCAGTAAGAAATATTATGACTAAGATAATGCAGAATAAATTATCAATAGTCTTCAATAATGTTAAACTGATAAAATACAATAGACAACCAGTTTAACTGCAGCGGAATATGCAATCCATTAAAAGAGTCAAGTAGAAAATAAAGTCTACTATCTTTTAGGTTTTAAAAGGTTTTCATCAATTTTTATCACCAAGACTCAGTTTAATGAATAAACCACAATATCTAATCATCCCCGCACTACGATTGAAGGATTTTCATCAAATTATCAATGGTCATGACTATACCGAATCACCCCTGGTCATAATCATACCAAAAACTATCCATCACAGCATTACAGGCCACTGAGGACTTTTATCACATCATTTATAACAAGCCATGATTATACCGAATGATCCCTGGTCATAATCATACTAAGTTCATCTATGCACGTAAGCCAAAGATAACATAATATAACATGAGGATGATGACAATGACATAATAATTCAATAAAACAAGTTCACGAATTAATTTATTCAGGAATTATTAACGTCCAAATTGTCAACATGATACTGTTTTGTAGAGTAAAATTCAAGAATGATCAGCAGAATATTTCCATGAAAAGATACTGGATGAAACACAAATATCAAGAATATTCTACTAATTTCATGGAGTATAGAAGTCAAAGTTTTAACCAACTGGGTATAATAAAGAATGGAATAACAAAGAAAATCACCATGCATGCGGTATCCGCGTATGTAAAAGTTATTCCAATGTAATAATAATAACGGAACCGGTAAGGTGAAATTCACACCGAGCAGATGTTCCAATGTAATAATAAAGATGGAACTGGATCCTGTAAAAAACACGTATAGATATATTATTCCAATGTAATGATAAAGATTTTAACCAGTGTCCTGTGTAACACATGCATGTGATGTTCCAATGTAATAATAAAGATTTTAACCAGTCCGGTGTAAAACACACATGCATGTGATGTTCCAATGTAATAATAGAAGAATGTCACCAAGTATAGGGTAAACCACGTATACAAAAGTTATTCCAATGTAATAATAAAGAAATGGAATAATGTAAGTTCTCTTTTTTGAATACAAAAGAATAATATCCCTTACGAATACAACAAATAATACCCTTTACCGTAAAAGACACCGGATATCAAAGTAGTGAAGTACCGTAATACTCTTTTTTTCTCTCTATAGATTTTCTCTCTATAGTTTCTCTCTATAATTTCTCTCTAGTTTCAAAGAATTCGTAAGAAAATAATGAAGGAATGAGCTTATTTATAGGAAAATAGAATGCATAGTAATTAATCCATGAACGGTCCAGATTGATTTACTTTAATCTGACTATTCATATTTAAAGCAAAATCTTTTAAATAAAATATAATATATTCTATTTATATAAAACATTTTACTATGCAAACACTATGCAAAACACTATGCAAAACACTATACAACACTATGCATAATAAAATATAATATATTCTATTTATAAAATAACTTTAATAAAGTATTCTCGCTTTTATATAAAAGATGTTTACTTTTATTACGTTAATAATACGAATAAAACAAAACGTCATTATCGCTATAATAATTCATATTATTAATCGACAATAATGGAATCAAACCGGTGACTTCTCACATAAGCATCAATAATCAATACCGTGTGCTACTATGCAACCACACGTATTCATCGTATTTTTTTACTACCGAGTAGTTCAACAAGATCAACCAGTAAAACTTCCGTGATTATTTCAATAAAATATTTTTGTCGCTTTCTCGATCCGGATAATTAATTTCGCTAGGGTCCACCAATGATTGAGTAGTTGTCACGAATATTCCCCGCTAAACCTAATATTCCCCACCAATCGAATATAATATAACCACTTGCATACTTTGCAAAATTTATAAATACTACCCACAACTATAATATTATCTCAAATTCACACCATAATATTAAAAATTATTTCGACAAAATTTAAATCTTTATTGATAAAATCTGGGGTCTCACAGAATATATCTCCACTTTCTCCCCATATAGATAGTGCCTCCATATCTTTAGTCTTGAACGATCATTTCTTGCTAACTCTAGATCATGAGTAGGATAATTCCTCTCATACTCTTTAAGTTGTCGCGAGGCGTAGGCTATGACTTTCTTACGTTGCATGAGAACACATCCTAACCCTTTGCCTGAAGCATCGCTGTAGATAACAAATCCATCCGAACCAGATGGTATTGTTAGAACAGGTGCCAAAATGAGTCTCCTCTTAAGCTCTTGGAAACCCTTCTCGCATTCTTCGCTCCAAACGAATTTTGTATCCTTCCGAAGTTAGTTTGGGTTAATGGAGTAGCGATTCGAGAAAACCCTTCCACGAATCTCCGATAATAACCAAATAAGCCCAAAAAACTACGACTTCATCACCGACTTGGTTGCTCCCAACTTTGTATTGCTTCAATCTTCACGGATCAACAGATACTCCATGTTTCGACACCACGTGCCCAAGGAATGCTACTTCCTCAAGCCAAAACTCGCATTTCTTCAATTTGGCATATAGTTTGTTTTCACAAAGCCTTTGGAGTACCAAATTTCAAATGGTGCTCATGCTCTTCACGACTTTTGGAATATATAAGGATGTCATCAATAAAGACAACAACAAACCGATCCAAATATTCCTTGAATACTCTGCTCATCATATCCATGAAAGTCGCGAGGAGCATTAGTCGATCCGAAAGACATGACTAAGAATTCATAATGCCCATACCGAGTTCTCAAGGCGCTTTGAATATCCTCGGTTCTAATCTTCATTGATGATATCCAGAGATGCGAAGATCGATTTTTGAAAAGAATTGTGCCCTCTCAGAATCGGGTCAAACAAGTCATCAATACGAGGTGAGGATACCTATTCTTGATGGTGACATGGTTCAATTCCCGATAGTCAATACAAAAGTCGCATACTCCCGCTCTTTCTTCTTTACTGAATAAAACAGAGCACCCTAAGGAGATGTACTAGATTTAATGAAACCGATGTCCAACAATTCCTTTAGTTGGACCTTTAACTCCTGAAGTTTAATAGTAGCCATTCGATATGGGGTTTTAGAAATGGGCTTTGTACTGTGTTCAAGATCAATAAAGAATTCAACTTCACGCTTACGGGGTAGACCGGAAGTTCTTCAGAAATCGTCGGAAAAGTCAATAACAACAAGAATATTATTCAAATTTGACGTGTCTTTATTCAAATCCATAACATGGGCTAAGAAAGCTTGACATCCGCTTTTCAATAAACGAATAGCTTTATGATTAGATATGATGATGATTGATTTTAATGGTTTAGTTGCTTGAATTGCAAAACAACAAGTTGGTTAGGAATATGAAAACTAACAACCTTACGAAAAACAATCAATTTTGGCATGATGAGTAGTTAACCAATCAATCCCTAAAATCACATCAAAAGCAAGTATCTTTAAAGAGATAAGGTCAACAGTAAGGTGATGGTGCCAACTTGAATCAAACAAGATTTATAAACAAATGGATGTGATGAAAGTTTCTCCTAACGAGTTTCCACAGATAGGTCAAAGTCTAATTTCTCCGGAGTCAAGTTTAAACGTTGAGCACAAGCAGGAGAGATAAATGAATGGGTAGCACCGTATCAAGTAAGCTATAAACTTCGCAAAAATTTATAAATAGGTTACCCGTGATCACCTCGTTTGGGTTCTCGCATTTTGACCAATCATACAACAAACGCTCTTCTAGGAACCGCTTGACTTTGACTTTTCGGGATGCGATCTTTTGAGTCACCGTCCCCATTGAACTAGGTTTCGCTACTGCATAATCTCGAGCGATATGTCCTTCTTTTCCACAATTATAGCATACCTTGAACTGTTGTGGGCGGTTTGACCGATATGTCCCTCTTTCCCGCATTTATAGCATATGACCGGTGGTCGTTTCTCCTCCCTTAGAACCGATTCTTTGCCAAGACCGCTGCCTTCACATGGTCGTTGTTAAATCTCCTCTTTTAAAATCTCCTCCCCGACTCATTTCTTCTATTTTCATGGCCATGATTACCACCAGTGGTGGTTACCATTTTGTACGCCTTTTTCTTTCTCCGTGATTATCGTTGTTTTGTTGACTACCATCTCCTAGATGATCCTCGGTTGTGGTCCCTCGATTGACCGTACTCGTTATCTCGCTCGCCTAATAATTGAGCCCATTTTATAACATCTGAATAGAGAGAAAATTTATGAGAAATGAGATACCGACGTACTTTGGGTTTCAAACCTCTAAGAAACATCCGCGTCATACGCTCCTCATTCTCCACCAAATGAGGTGCAAACCGATAACTCTCAAACTTTGCCTCGTCTTCGAGACACCGCCATGTTGTTACTCGCTCCAATCTAATAAACTCCACTTCCTTCATATGACGAACACTTTCGTGAAAGTATTTGTCATTAAATAGTTTTCAAACGCTCTCCCAAGACATGCCGAAAAGTGCCCGGATGGAGTACGCTTCACGCATTCCCACCAGTGAGTCCGCTTCACCACGGAACATAAAGGTGGCGAATGGAACCTTCGTTTCCTCCGCATCATCCCAAGACATCGAATATCTTGGTAATTTGCTTGACCCATGTTTCCGCCGCATGATCGGATCTCGCTTTCCTTAAATTCGTGGTCCCAACTCTTTGAATTGCTTGGGTGTGACAACCCGTGAATTGCTATCATTTCTCCTCAGTATTTTGAACACGAGTCTCCTTGTCCGATTTTTGCATAAACCGCAAAAAGCTTCTAAACATCCCCTCGCTCATCATATGCCGGTGGTGTTGTTCACGGGAGGAACATTGCCACTGTTGCACGCTCTCCCTCGTTGGTGAGTACAAAGGCGTCTCCACTGGTCTCATTTCCACTGTAATATTCTCAATCGACATTCTCAAATATCGTAATAAAACAAGGGTTAATTAAGGAAATCAATATATCACATAATATCCCTATATAATGACCAACTAACAAATAAGCTTAGGTAGGACACACTAGCGAAGGATTTACTCGTCTCTCCTCCTAGTTCTATTCCCCATCTCCGCCAGAGATCATATCCCTAAGCTTTGATACCAACCGTGACACCCCCAAAATAGGTATACATCACCCATTCTCGAGTTGTCAATACATGGTACGTAAACAACTACAACTTTATTATTACAACAAGAAAAGCGTGAGTTTGAATACAAATATTATCTTCAGACAATATCTATACTCAAATAAATCCTCATCACATTTATTGATACATTATTTTACAAAAATGGTGAGGACTACTAAACAACTCTCTCTAGAACCTTCATTCCATACCTAACTCATACTCGCTATATTCTCGCCTCCCGAGAAGAAAAATGGAACAAAAGGAAAAGGGTGAGCTCAACTAGCCCAAGAAAGAATATTATGACTAAGATAATATACAAAAATTATCATTAGTCTTCAACAGGAAAAAATCTAATAGAATACAATAGACAACAAATTTTAAATCAATATTCGCGGAAATAATAATTCATTAGAAGAGTTAAGTAGAGAATGCAAACTACTATCTTCTATGTATGAATTTAAAAGTTCATCGCTCATCTTTTATCCTCGTAACATCAATCAATATATATCTGAATCAAATATTCATCTTTGCACTACAGAGCCAAAGATATTCATCATTGGTCATGTTCATCTAAACACTGCTTATCTTCGCACTACTACTGACGAAGATATTCTTCAAAATCATTCATCTTCGCACTACAGGCCAAAGATATTCCATAATATCATCATTTAAGACCGAGGATGATGAAAAATATTTTTAAAGAAATGAATCCAAAGGAAACAAAATGACAAGGATTAAGGATTAAGGATTCGTACTTTGTTTTATCCACGTCCAAAAATACCTCAAAAAATAATCATAGTGGTGTAAAATTCAAGAATGATCAAAACATGGATACAATCAAAGCTAGTATCCGAATAGATATTTTGGATGAAAAGGAAAATTTTCATTTTCTATGAATAGTCTTGAGTAGATTCGTGAATAAAGTGTCGTATCACGTGAATAGTAACTCAGACACCAAAAGTTCCAAATTTGATAAAACTTCAGATCAATATTTGAAAGATAATGATATTGAAGAAATAATATCATTAAGAAAAAAATAATATCCCTTACCTCGAAAGATCAAGATTTTAAAACAATCTAATATAAAGGCTATGACTTGGACTTGCACCAGTATAGCAATACTCAAAGTATACTCAAAATACACGCAAGAATACGCTCGATAATATAGAGAGAGAAAACTTCAGTTTCTGGTGTGATTTTCAATTCTAACCTAAGCACCCTATTTATAGGAAAATGATTAGAACACCAAAGCAGAAAATTTAATATAATATTATTATTTATAATAAAATTTCCTACGCCTCTTAGAATTCAGCTCCTAGCATTTCCCACATGCTCACCTTCTAGAAAAAGTAATAAAAACATTTTTCCAATTTAAAATATTTTAAACTTCCAAAAATCAATTATTTCGGAGCTTCGGAACTTCAATAATTCATAATAAATAGTCCTTCTATCAAAAAATTCGAATCTTGCGAGTTTTTATAGGAAATTCAATTCTCTACAACTTTGCAGAAGAAAGTTTTTCCAAATTCCAAATGTAAATTGACCAAAAATCCACAAACGGGAGATTTTACAGGTATAATCAAATTTCAATCGATAAATGGGGTCCACCGACATGTTTAACATGTTTTAAACATTTATTGCAACAAAAATACTCTTCCTCCTCAGTATACTCATATATCCCACATTCGTTGTAAAATATCACCATTATTATATTATTAAAATATAATAATATATTTAAATAATTATTTTATCGAGAAAAGATAAAATTTCAATTTTCAACAATTGTCACATTAAAATTTTCTCCATCTATATCCACATAAAATCAATATTTTCCTCATCATATGAATCAATAATTATTTATTCACAAATAATATTACGTAATCACAATATTGATGACTAAGCGGTTCCTGGAAGAGGAGCTTTCCAATAAGAATTTCTCCTTCTTGGCGCCGCAATTAGGTGACCAAACCTCTCCTTAGATGTAACTTTCTAGACATTGCCAATAATGTTATCTAATAATATTATTCGGATAATATGAATTATTGCTTCGATAATGAAAAATACTTGTAAATGACAATTATTGAAACAACAAAGAATATAAAATATCAACGCAAAGAATTATTAAATCAATAAAATCTTGAATAAGAATTACTCGTAACCATTATTGAGTAAAGTGCCTTCTTACGTAAGAATCAATAATTGGTGCAATACCGCAATCTACGTGTGTTTTAACCACAGGAGTATTTTAACAAGATAATACAGAATAACTACGCCAAGTTATTTTTAAACAACTTATATTTGTCGTTTTCTTCATCCAATCGCTTTCAGTTATGGGGCCCACACATGGTCACTGCTTTAGTCATACGAATATTCTCCACAATGCATTTAATATTCCACGACCAAACGAATATTCCCCGACAACAATGAATATTTTATAACCATTTGCTTATTTTGAAATATTTGCGTATTTTACCCATAACTATCCACATTAATCAAATCAACCCTTACTATTTCAAAATAATAAATAGAGAAAATTAAATTTCATTAATAATAAGTTGGGGTCTTACAGATTCACCATGCGTATGATAGATCAGCAAAAGAAACAGATTATTCCCAATGTAATAATAAATAATGGAACTGTCGTCCCACAGAACGCCGTAGATGAGAATATTCGGCGAGAATAATAAATAATGGAACCCGTCCCAAAGCGTAAGCGCACGCATGTGATATTCCGGCGAATAATAAATAATGGAACCCGGTTTCGTACGTAAACGCACGCATGTGATATATTCCACGTAATAATAAAGAACGGAATATTAGAAGAATTTTACCATGTATGCAGTACTTTGCATAGACATGTTATTCTAACATAATAATAAATAATGGAATAACAGAAGAATTTCACCAAGTATAGGGTATCCCGCGTATACAGGTTATTCCAACAGAATAATAAAGAATAGAATAACAGAAGTTCTCTTCATGAATAAGAAAGAAAGAATACCCCTTATGAGTACAACAAATAATATTTCCTACGAGTACAACAAATAATATCCCCTACCTTAGAAAGAAGAGTACTGGATATAGAAGTAGTGAAGTAGCAGAACATTTTTCTTCTTTCTCTCTATAGTTTCTCTCTCCAGAGTTTCAGTGAATTCGTAAGAAAATAATGAAGGAATGAACTTCTATTTATAGAAAAATGGACTGCATAGTAACTAACTCATGAACGATCCAGATTGATTTACTTTAATCTGACGGTCCATATTTAAAGCAAAATCTTTTAAATAAAATATAATATATTCTATTTATAATCTAATAAAACGAATAACTTTATAAAAGATTTTACTTTGCAAACACTATGCATAATAAAATATAATATATTCTAATTATTGTCTAATAAAATGATAACTTTATAAAAGTATTATGTTTTACATAAAAAGATTTTATTATCGCGAACACTATGCAACACTATGCATAATAGAATATAATATATTCTATTTATAGAATAACTTTATAAAAGTATTCTGTTTTATATAAAAAGATTTTACTATGCAGACACTATGCAACACTATGCATAATAGAATATAATATATTCTATTTATAGAATAACTTTATAAAAGTATTCTATTTTATTACATTAATAATACTAACAAAACTGAGTGACTTATCACGTAAGCATCAATAATTAATACCGTGTGCTACTATGCAACCACGCCAGACATTCTTTTCTTTTACTACCGAGTAGTTCAACAAGATAATTGTGAAAACTTCCGCCGTTATTTTCATAAAATATTTTTGTCGTTTTCTCAATCCGACAATAATTTTGTTGCGGGGTCCACCAATGATTGTGCCATTGCACGAATATTCCCTGATAAAACAAATATTCCCCGACCAATCGAATATAATATGACAACTTGCATACTTTGCAAAATTTATAAATACTACCCACAACTATAACATTATCTCAAATCCACACCATAATATTAAAAAAAAAATATTTCGAGAAAATTAAATCTTTATTCATAAAATCTGGGGTCTCACAATCTCCCCTACTTATGAAATTTCGCCCTTGAAATTTACGTACCAACCTGGTATGTCGAAGAGGTGAAGATTGTGACGCCCCCAAAATAGGTATACATCACATATTCTGAGTCGCCAAATACATGGTACGTAACATAAATATAATCTTAATTATACAACAAGAGAGTCAGAGTTTAAATACAAATACCGCCTTCTGACAATATCCACTCTCGTAATGAGTCCTCATTACATTTATTGTCACACTATTTAATGTATAGTGAGGACTACTAGCTAATACTATCATCCCACCATCACTCCGCTCCCCGACTGTCCCAAATACGTTCTCATTTCCTCAAGAGAACAAAGAAAGAAAGGGTGAGCTCAACTAGCCTAAGAAGAAAGATTATGACTAAGATAATGCGTAATAAATTATCATTAGCCTTAAAACAAAGGTTAAACCGATACAATATAACAAACATCAAGTTTAATCAGTAAGCGAAACAAGTAATCCATTAGAAGAGTCAAGTAGAGAATAAAATCTACCATCTTCTATGATTTAAAAGGTTTTTCATGACTTTTATTGCTTGAGACTCGAATTTTAATAAATAATCCACATCATCGAATCACCCCCGCACTACTACGGCCAAGGATATTCTTTAGTATCATCACGACCACAATTATCCATGCACTACGGGCCAAGAATATTTGTGTATTCATTAATGGTCATGATCATGCCAACAACATCCATCAATGCACTACGCCAATGAGGACTTTTACCACATCATTTGTAACATTACTATCATGATTACAATCAATAATCCCTAATCATAATCATACCAAGTCCATCTATGCACTACAGGCCACAGATGACTTTCCAAAAATATAAATATGAGGATGATGACAATGATATAAGAATTCAATAAAACAAGTTCAAGAATTAATTTGTCCAAGAATCAATAACGTCCAAATTGTCAACATGATACTGCTTTGTAGAGTAAAATTCAAGAATGCTCAGAAGAATATTTTCATGAAAAGATACTGGGTGAAGCGCAATTATCAATGATATACCACTAATTTCATGGAGTATAGAAGTCAAAACTTTAACCAACTGAGTATAATAAAGAATGGAATAACAAAAGAAATCACCATGCATGCGGTATTGCATGATGTAAAGTTATTCCAATGAATACTAAATAATCGGAACGGTGTCAAAGGTAAATTCGCACCGCAAGATGTTCCAATGTAATAATAAAGAATGAAATAACAATGTAAATCACCATGCATGTGGTACTTGTGATGTATGGTTTATTCCAATGTAATACTAATAAGGATTTTAATCAGTCCCAAGATAAAACGCATGCATGTGATATTCCAATGTAATAATAATAAAGACGGAACCAGTCCCACAGTAAAATGCATGCAGTGACGGGATATTCCAAATGTAATAATAAAGATTGGAATAACAGAAGTTCTTTTCATGAATAAGAAAGAAGAATACCCCTTATGAGTACAACAAATAATATTCCCTACCTTAAGAAGAAAAGTACTGGATATATAAGTAGTGAAGTAGCAGAATACTTTCTTCTTTCTCTCTATAGTTTATCTCTAGAGTTTCAGTGAATTCGTAAGAAAATAATGAAGGAATGAGCTTCTATTTATAGAAAAATGGACTGCATAGTAACTAACTCATGAATGGTCCAGATTGATTTACTTTAATCTTACGGTCCATATTTAAAGCAAAATCTTTAAAATAAAATATAATATATTCTATTTATAATCTAATAAAACGAATAACTATATAAAAGATTTTACTATGCAAACACTATGCAGGCACTATGCAAATACTATGCATAATAAAATATAATATATTCTAATTATTGTCTAATAAAAATGATAACTTTATAAAAGTATTCTATTTTATATAAAAAGATTTTACTATGCAAAACACTATCGCGCATACTTACGCAACACTATGCATAATAGAATATAATATATTCTATTTATAGAATAACTTTATAAAAGTATTCTGCTTTTATATAAAAAGATTTACAGATTATTACATTAATAATACCAACAAAACCGAGTGACTTATCATGTAAGCATCAATAATTAATACCGTGTGCTACTATGCAACCACGCCAGACATCGCATTTTTAACACCGGTGTTTCAACAGCTTAATTAAGTAAAACTTCCGCCGTTATTTTCATAAAGTATTTTTGTCGTTTTCTTAATCCGAAAATAATTCCTTTGTGGGGTCCACTAATGATTGTCTTGGTTGTCTTTAATATTCCTCGTTAAAACGAATATTCCCCAACCAATCGAATATTATATAACAACTTGCGTACTTTTAAAATTTATAAATATTACCCACAACTATAACATTATATCAATTTCACTCCATAATATTCAAAATAATATTTATAGAAAATTCATCTTTATTCAAAAGTTGGGGTTTACAATCTCCCTTCTTATGAAATTTTGCCCTCGAAATTAGGGTACGTACCTGGTATATTGAAGAGGTAAGGATACCTTGATTTCATTTCAGATTCTAACTCCCAAGTTATTTCCTCAACATCGTGGTTTCTCCACAAAACTTTGACTTGAGGTATAACCTTAGAGCGTAGAATATGTTCCTTCTTATCCAAGATTTGAACAGGAACCTCTTCATACGTCAAATCTTCCGCTATTTCGTCCAGTTCTAACTCAATAATGTGGTACGGGTCTTCCACATATTTACGTAACATGGATATCTGAAAAATGTTATGAACACGAGACATACTTGGCGGTAAAGCGAGTCTATAGGCCACAGTTCCTACTCGATCAAGGATTAAAAATGGGCCGATGAATCGAGGATTGAGCATTCCTCTCTTTCCAAATCCCGTAACTCCTTTCCATGGAGCAACACATAACAACACATGATATCCTATATCGAATTTCACGTCCTTTTGATGAAGATCAGCATAACTCTTTTGTCGATCTTGTGAGGTTATTATACGTTGTCGGGTCGTTTGAATCTTTTCCGTAGTCATACGTACCAACTCCGGTCCCAACAACGTTGCTTCACCCACCTAATCCCAGCATACTGGAGAACGACATTTTCTTCCATACAACGCTTCAAATAGAGCCATGCCAATACTTGCTGGATAACTATTGTTGTAGGAAAACTCCACCAATGGTAAGAACTTATCCCAACTTCCCTTGAAGTCAAGGACATAGAGTCTTAATAGATGTTCAAGAGTTTGAATCGTCCTCTCCGACTGCCCGTCCGTCTGAGGATGATATGTCGAGCTAAATCGTAAATCCGTGCCCATAGCTTTTTGCAAACTAACCCAAAATCTTGAAGTGAATCTTGGGTCTCGATCAGAAACTATGGATACTGGCATACCATGCAATCTTACAACCTCGTTTATGTACATACGAGCAAGACTTTCAAGTGTATAAGTTTCTCGTATCGGTAAGAAATGAGCAGACTTGGTCAATCTATCAACAATGACCCAAATCACATCTATGCCTTGAGAAACTTTGGGAAGACCGGTAACGAAATCCATGGTAATGTGCTCCCACTTCCATTCTGGAATTTCAAGTGGTTGCAATGGACCTTTTGGTACTTGATGCTCTGCCTTGACTCATTGACACGTTAGACACCATGAGATAAACAACGCTATCTCTCTCTTCATATTGCTCCACCAAAATGTATGACGAATATCATGATACATTTTGGTACTCCCAAGATGGATTGCAAACGGTGTGTTATGCGCCTCCATCATGATTTAATACTTTAAATCGTGGTCGTTAGAACACAAAGTCCGGAGTTAACTCAAGTATTCCTTCTTCATCGATTCTTGCTTCCTAAGATAAGACCTTCTTGCACTTTTCCTCCTCACGCATCACCTCCAGTGTCAGTAGCTTGGCGACTTTTAACTTTATCAATTAAAGCCTGTTCTACTCAGTATATTTGCCATCATCACATGGGTCCCTGAGTCTTTAACTCTATCTCCATCCTTTTCAAGTCACACAAAATGGGCCTCATACGTTGACAATATCGCATTCGCACTTGCATATGATCTTCTACTCAATGCGTCGCCTACCACGCTCACTTTTCCAGGATGGTATTGGATGGTATGATCATAATCTTTCAACAGTTCAAGCCAACGTCATTTTCGCATGTTGATTTCCTTTTGAGTGAAGAAATATTTGAGGCTTTTATGATCCGTAAAGATCTCCACTTTCTCCCCATACAAGTAATGCCTCCAAATCTTTAGTGCGAAGACAATGACGCCTAAGTCTAGATCATGAGTAGGATAATTCCTCTCATATTCTTTGAGTTGTCGTGAGGCATAAAGCTATGACTTTCCCATGTTGCATGAGAACACATCCTAACCCTTTGCCTCAAGCATCACCAGATGACAAATCCTCCGAACCGGATGGTATTGTTAGAATGTGTTGAAATGAGTCTCCTCTTGAGTTTTGAAAACACTTCTCACATTCCTCGCTCCAATAGAACTTTGTATCTTTCCGAGTCACCGAAGTTAGTGGAGTAGCGATTCGAGAAAACCCTTCTACGAATCTCTGATAATAACCACTAAAGCCGAAAAGCTACGTGCATGATCATTTGATTTAGGTTGCTCCCAACTTTGAATAGCTTCAATCTTTTCTAGGTCAATGATATTCCATGACTTGATACCACGTGCCCAAGGAATGCTACTTCCTCAAGCCAGAACTCGCATTTCTTCAACTTGTCATAAAGCTAGTATTCACGAAGCTTTTGGAGTATCAACCTCAACTGTTGCTCATGATCTTCACGGCTTTTGGAATAAATAAGGATGTCATCAATAAAGACGACCACAAAGTGATCTAAATATTCCTCGAATACTCGGTTCATCATATCCATGAAGGCAGCATGAGCATTAGTCAATCCAAAGGACATGACTAGGAATTCATAATGCCCGTACCGAGTTCTAAAAGCCGTCTTTGGAATGTCATCGGTTCTAATCTTCAATTGGTGATATCCAGAACGAAGATCAATCTTTGAAAAGAATTTGGCTCCTTGCAACTGGTCAAACAGATCATCAATACGTGGCAATGGATACTTATTTTTGATGGTGACATGATTCAACTCCCGATAATCAATACAAAGTCGTATACTCCCATCTTTCTTCTTCACTTAAATAGAACAGGAGCACCCCAATGAGACGTCTTTCAGACGAATGAAACCAATATCTAACAATTCTTGCAATTGGGTCTTTAACTCCTGAAGTTCAATAGGAGCCATTCAATATGGGGATTTGGAAATGGGTTTTGTACCGGGTTCAAGGTCGATACAAAATTCAATTTCACGCTCTGGGGGTAGGCCAGGAATTTCTTCAGGGAATACATCAGGAAATTCATTAACAATGGAAATATCATTCAAAACTTACGTATTTTTTGTTTAGATCTGTGACGTGGGCTAAGAAAGCTTGATATCCGTTTTTCAATAAATGAATAGCTTTATGGCTTGAGATGACTGTGATTGATTTTAATGGTTTGATCCCTTGAATTCGCATAATAGGTTAATTAGGAATATAAAAGCTAACAAACTTACGAAAACAATCAATTTTTGCATGATGAGTAGTTAACCAATCAATCCCTAGAATTACGTCAAATGCAAGTATTTTTAATGAAATAAGATCGACAGGTAATGTGAGGGTACCAATTTGAACCAAACAAGACTTATAAACAGTGGATGTAATGAAGGTTTCTCCCAACGGAGTTTCTACAGATAAGTCAAAGTCTAATTTCTCCGGAGTCAAATTTAATCGTTGAGCGCAAGTAGGAGAAATAAAAGAATGGGTAGAACCGCAATCAAATAAGGTATAGACTTTGCTAGAGTTTATGATAAGTTTACCCGTGATGACCTCATTTGGGTTCTTTGCTTTCTGGGAGGTCACAACAAACGCTTTCCCTTGCACTACCGGCTTTGACTTTTCTGGGACAGCCTTTGGTGCCTCCATCCTGGCTGAACTTGTCTTCGGTGAACGACAAAATCGGGCTAAGTGTCCTTCTCTTCCATAATTATAACATGCTTTGGACGACATCGCGCAGTTTGGACTGATGTGTCCCTCCCCTCCGTATTTGAAGCATATGATAAGTGGTCGTTCTCCTTCCTTAACCACAGTTGCTGGTGCTGACGTCTTTTCATCATTGTTGAATCTCTTTTTCTTGAAATGTCCATTTTTACTGTCTTGGCCATGATTACCACCGAAGTGGTTACCATTTCTGGCATGTTGATTCCCTCCACGTTTGTTGTCACCATTTTGATGACTGATACCACTGGTATTTTCATCTTTGCTTACCGCTTTCTTTATGTTATGTTGCGTTGACTCGTTACCGTGCTCCAATAACTGAGCCCTATTTACAACATCTGAGTACAAACACAGTTTATGTGAAATAAGATATTGACGTATCTCCGGTTTCAAACCTCTTAAAAATATTCGTGTCATTTGCTTCTCATTATCGACCAAATGGGATACAAACCGGGATAACTCTGCAAATTTAGCCTCGTATTGTGACATGGTCATATTGTTTTGTTCCAATTTGATAAACTCAACTTCTTTCATGCGACGAATACTCTCGGGAAAGTATTTGTCGTTGAATAGCTCTTGGAACTTCTCCCAAGACATCTTGAGTGCGTCAAGCTGGGTACATTTTACAGATTCCCACCAGTAATCTGCTTCTTCACGCAACATGAAGGTGGGGAAGGGAACCTTTTGCTCCTCGGAGCATCCCAAGACATAAAATATCCCTGTGATCTGCTTTATCCATGCTTCCGCCTTAAGTGGTTTTGGCTCTCCAATAAACTTCGGTGGTCCCAGCTCCTTGAACTGTTTAGCGGTGATCGTCCGAGAGTTTCCAGTGTTTCCACCTACATTTTGGACAGGAGCCGCTCTCGCCTGATGTTGCATGAATTGCATAAAGCCTCTGAACAATCCATAATTCATCATTTGGTCAGTGTTGTTGTTTGCATGAGGATTGTCGCCTTCCTGATGCACATTCTTCTGATTATTGATATGTGGAGACTTAACGGTCTCTTGTGCTCCATTGCTATTCTTAACATTCTCGGATGTCATTTTCAGATACTACCACAAAACAAATGTTAATTAACATATAACATATTATCCCTATACTTTGACCGACCAATTAAATACCAAATAAACTTAGGTAGGTCATACTAGCGATGGAATTCCCCATCTCTCCCCTCTTAGTTCTAGTCTCACATCTTAGCCAGGGATCATATCCCTAAGCTTTGATACCAACGGTGACGCCCCCAAAATAGGTATACATCACCTATTCCGAGTCGCCAAATACATGGTACATAACATAAATATAATCTTAATTATACAACAAGAGAGCTGTGAGTTTAAATACAAATCATCCTTTCTAGACAATATCCACTCTCGAATGAGTCTTCATTACATTTATTGTCACACTATTTAACGAGAATAGTGAGGACTACTAGCTAATACTATCATCCCACCCATCACTCCATTTCCGACTCGTCTCGGCTATGTTCTCATTTCTCAAGAGAACAAAGAAAAGAAAGGTGAGCTCAACTAGCCCAATAAGAAATATTATGACTAAGATAATGCGTAATAAATTATCATTAGCCTTAAAACAATGTTAAACCGATACAATATAACAAACATCAAGTTTAATCATGGCGAAACAAGCAATCCATTAGAAGAGTCAAGTAGAGAATAAAATATACTATCTTCTATGATTTAAAAGGTTTTTCATGACTTTTATCATTTGAGACTCGACTTAATAAATAATCCACATCATTGAATCACCCCCCACCTTACTATGGCCAAGGATATTCTTTAGTATCACGACCACAATTATCCATGCACTTCGGGGCCAAGAATATTTGTGTATTCATTAATGGTCATGATCATGCCAACAATCGTCCATCAATGCACTACGGGCCAATGAGAACTTTTACCACATCATTTGTAACATTACGGTCATGATTACACCGAATAATCCATGGTCATAATCATACCAAGTCCATCTATGCACTACAGAATACGTATGACTTTCCAAAAATATAAATATGAGGATGATGACAATGATATAAGAATTCAATAAAACAAGTTCAAGAATTAATTTGTCCAAGAATCAATAACGTCCAAATTGTCAACATGATACTGCTTTGTAGAGTAAAATTCAAGAATGCTCAGAAGAATATTTCCATGAAAAGATACTGGGTGAAGCGCAATTATCAATGATATACCACTAATTTCATGGAGTATAGAAGTCAAAACTTTAACCAACTGAGTATAATAAAGAATGGAATAATAAAAGAAATCACCATGCATGTGGTACTTCGCATATACAGGTTATTCCAACAAAATACTAAATAACAGAACCAGGTCAGGCGAAATTCGCACCGACAGGATGTTTCAACAAAATAATAAAGAATGGAATAACAACATAAATCACCATGCATGCGGTACTTCGCATAGATAGATTATTCCAACAGAATACTAATAAGGACGGAATCAGGTCCGTCGTAAAATGCACAGACATGATATTCTAACAGAATAATAATAAAAACGGAACCAGGTCCGACGTAAAACGCACAGACAGGATATTCCAACAAAATAATAAAGATTGGAATAACAGAAGAATTTCACCAAGTATAGGGTATCCCGCGTATACAGGTTATTCCAACAGAATAATAAAGAATGGAATAACAGAAGTTTTTTTCATGAATAAGAAAGAAAGAATATCCCTTATGAGTACAACAAATAATATTCCCTACCTTAAGAAGAAGAGTACTGGATATATAAGTAGTGAAGTAGCGAGAATACTTTCTTTTTCTCTCTATAGTTTATCTCTGTAGAGTTTCAATGAATTAAATAAGAAAATAATGAAGAAATGAGCTTCTATTTATAGAAAAATGGATCTACGCAGTAATTAACTAACTCATGAACGGTCCAGATTGATTTACTTTTAATCGACGGTCCATATTTAAAGTAAAATCTTTTAAATAAAATATAATATATTCTATTTATAATCTAATAAAATGAATAACTTTATAAAAGATTTTACTATGCAAAACACTATCTGAGCACTATGCAAATACTATGCATAATAAAATATAATAGATTCTAATTATTGTCTAATAAAATGATAACTTTATAAAAGTATTACATTTTTATATAAAAAGATTTTACTATGCAAAACACTTTATGCATACTACTACGCAACACTATGCATAATAGAATATAATATATTCTATTTATAGAATAACTTTATAAAAGTATTACATTTTATATAAAAAGATTTTACGTATTATTACATTAATAATACCAACAAAACTCGAGTGACTTATCACGTAAGCATCAATAATTAATACCGTGTGCTACTATGCAACCACGCGTATTACTGTACTTTTATAAAACTTTAGCCGTTATTTTCATAAAGTATTTTTGTCGTTTTCTCAATCCGACAATAATTCCGTTGTGGGATCCACCAATGATTATACGTATTGCATTTAATATTCCTGTTAAAACGAATATTCCCAGGACCAATCGAATATTATATAACAACTTGAGTACTTTGCAAAATTTATAAATATTACCCACAACTATAACATTATATCAATTTCACTCCATAATATTCAAAAATAATATTTATAGAAAATTCATCTTTATTCAAAAAGTTGGGGTTTTACAAAGATACATTGACTTCATTTCAGATTCTAATTCTTGAGGTATAACCTTTGAGTGTTGAATACGATCCTTCTTATCTAAGATTTTAACACGTATCTCCTCATACGTTAAATCTTCTGCTATATCGTTTAGTTCTAATTTAATAATGTGGTTCGGGTCGTCCACATATTTACTTAACATCGATACGTTAAAAACGTTATGAACACGCGACATATTTGGCGGTAAAACGAGTCTATAAGCCATAGTTCTTACTCGATCGAGACTTTTAAATGGGCCAATTAAATCGAGGGTTGATATTTCCTCTCTTCGTCAATTCTTGCTTCTAGAATAACGCCCTCTTGAACCTTCTTCTTCACATTTATCAGCTCCGAGTGTGTAGCTTGAGCGGCTTTAACTTTATCGATTAAAGTCGATTCTACTCGTATATTCGTTATCTTCACTTGGGTTCCTAGAGTCTTTAACTCTATCTTCATCATTTGTAAGTCGTACGAAATGGGCCTTTGTGTTAACAACATCTTACTCGTAAACGCATACGATCTTCTACTCAATGCGTCAGCTGCCACGTTCACTTTCCCACGATGGTATTGAATGGTACGATCGTAATCCTCAACAACTCGAGCCAACGTCTTTGGCGCATGTTACGTTCATTTTAGTTGAAGAAATATTTGAGGGTTTAAGAAATGGGTTTTGTACTGGGGTCAATACAAAATTTGATTTTACGCTCTAGGGGTAGACTAAGAAGTCTTCAAGAATACGTCAGGAAATTTATTAACAATAGAAATATCATTCAAAACTGTGACCCTCATCCAAGACTTGGATAACACGTCACATTGTGGCTTCGGTGCATTCCACACAAAGAAGTTAACAACGAAAGGACCGGGGCTCTTTACTTATGGCTTGATATGATAATGATTGACTTTAGTGGTTTGGTTGCTTGAATTTGCATAACAGGTTGGTTAGGAATATGAAAGCTAACAACTTTACGAAAAGCATGATGAGTAGTTAACCAATCGATTCCTAAAATCGCATCAAAGGCAAGTATTTTCAAAGAGATCAGATCGACAGGTAACGTGCAAGTGTCGATTTGAATCAACAAGATCTATAAACAGTGGAGGTAATGTGACATCCCAGATTTTTAGAATTTATAAATGAGAATTTTATAAATAAAAGTATTATTTATGAGATATGTTAGGTGTGAGTATGTGTATGTCATATATTATAGAATATGTGAATTGATGTGAAGAGAATGTTATATATTAATTTTAATATATATAAATATTTAATTGAATTATTTATTGAGTTAAATAAATAAATTTTGTTTTTATTATAGAGTAATGTAATTAAGTGCAGTAGATTAATTAAATGAATATTTAGTATTTAATTTAATTAATATAATAATTTTATGTTATAGTTCTAATTTAATTGAGATAATTAAATTAGATGAGTTATGTGATGATTGTTACACGAAATTATAATTAACAAGTAAATATAATTATGTGACAATTTGATGAGATTGATTGATGTTAAACCATTGATTAATTAAAATAATGAGTATTTGCCAAACATGGTCTTAGGCTTTTCAAGTTCAAGTTGGTGTAACCTATGTATTAACTAGTAATTAGTATATATAATAATTACTAGGAGTTACATATATTATATATATTCTTTATATTGTATATTATATGTATATACTACAAGTTAATCGTTAGTTTTAGAAAATAAACCAAAGAAAGAAGAAGAGAGTTATAGAGAGTTGTAGGAGAAGAAGAAGAGGAAGAAAAAGAAGAAGAAGGGAAAGCTTTGAGAAGACAAAACAAGCCCCATCATCATTATCTCCATCTCTCTCTTAAATTCATACTAATAAGGTTATAATCTAAATTCCTTGTTTTAATTATATTTTTATGTTCTTCATAATGTAGTTCTCTGATAATTGTTATATAGAAGTTGTATTGAGAAATTGAGAGAGATAGAGAGAAATAGAGGAATTGAGATGAGCTAGAAGAAGAAGAAGAAGAAAAAGCTAGAAGAAGGTAACTTCTAAACTCTTATTTAATCTTTGATTTTTTTTTGGTAGATTTATGTTCTAGGGTAGTAGATCATGCTTAATCTTGTTTGTATAGGTTTAATCTTGGATTATCAAGAATCAAACAAGAGGATTCAAGAAAGAAAATGAAATGGAAAGAGAATTTGAAGAACAAAATTCGTAGGTTTTGAGTAATTGTAGGCAAATCTTGTGAAATTCATACCTCTTTGGGTATAATGAGTTAGAAAGTGAACCTTATATCAAATCGAAGATATGGACGTAAGCTATATTCTGAAAGTGGAATCACATGAAAACTCATTTTAGATTTCTTGCAATGTCTATTTTAGTAAGGCTGGTACGAAGGGAAAATAATCTGCCCAGAAATTCAAAACTGTTACGGTTTCTGACTTTGAACAATTCATATAAATTCGCGTGTTTTGAATTTGAAGAAACTTTAAACTGTAAAGTTGTAGATATGGAAGTTTACTAGCCAGACTCACGAGATTGAGCCATTTTATGGACCGGATCATGTCCGAAATAAATTATTTAGTAAGGATGTCCAGAAAATGAAATTTTCTAGACTAGTTGATGAATTACAGAATCTGGTTTAGATGGATAAGGGTCTGACTTTAAGGCCTAGATGAGGTTGTAGTACACTGAGTAAGGGTTAATTCTATATAAGAAGAAAAAAACGGATATTTAACGAAAGAGTTATGTTAAAAATAAAAACAATGTTTTGTTAAAGAAATTGTGAAGATGAGTTTTATAATTCTGTTTGAATTAAGATTTTGGGTGATGGTATATTTTGATTATTAAAAATATGTTTTGACATATGTAATGAGTATAGATATGTGTTATCATATTCTATGCATAATTAACCATTTACGATCAAGAGTTGAGATAAGTTAATGTGTGCACATAACGTGCTCGATAAAATGCCTAAGAGTAATAGTGTTTCTAAACTTTAATATACAAAGTGTCTATCTAATAACTAATATTGGATGTTATGTGCATCTGAGTATGAAAAGATGATAATACAAGAATAATAATGGAAAGAAATTGAAAAGGGCGATTTTTGATTTTTGAAGGAAAATTAAACTTGTAAACAATGTGTTGAATATGCATTTTGAAACCAAAGTGGTATAATAAAATGGTGTGATATACGCACATTAAACTACAAGTGCGATAGTCTAGCATGTGTGGTGATGAAAATGAAAATAAAACCGAGTTGCATATAAAATAGTTAGATGTCTATAAAAACATTATAAAGGATAATAAGATAAAGTAAGGTCTTAGAATAAATTTTACCATGAGATTAAGTATTGATTTTATTTATTATCAATCTCACATATAATGTAGGTTGTGCAAGGACGCGAAGTATTAGCATGTTGGTAAAACACCGATAAAGGCAAGTCTTTCAGTTACTTTTTGCTATATGAACTTGATGATGATCTGCTTTAAAATTTTAGTGTATGATGTATTATATATGTCAAAAGTATGAAATGTGAAAGTCAATCTATGACTATGATGATTGAACTAGGAATGTTGATTGAGTAAGGAACTCAATCTTTATAGTTGTTATGTGAACTACAACATGTATGCTATGTTTGTTTATGATTATTCTTGTATGTTGAGCATGTTATTATGTGCTACGTGATGCATGTATACTGTTAGATTTTGCTCAGCTGTCGAGCTCATTCTTGCAAATAACCATTTTTGCAGATTCAAGAATTGAAGGTAACGCTATGTGCTACTTGATTGTTATGGATCAAAAGTGATATATAAAGATTTAATATCCTATCTAAGTTGTTATTCTTGTAAACCATGTCTAATGTTTCGGTAAATGTATTAATGTTGTAATTATAATATTTTTATGTGAATGTAAACTATTGTAGTATTAAAATGATTTAGAGATATTTAGATGTAAAGGTTGAAGGTTTTGGGAACAAGGATAGTTTGTAATAGAAAATTTTAATTATTCCACAAATTTCAATGGTTGTATTACCGTTTAATGATGTAAAATTAAAGGTTGAATATATTATTAACGACCGAAGTCGAGAATTAAATTGTATGAATTTTGGGGTCGTTACAGGTAATGAAGGTTTCTACTATCGAAGTTTCAACCAATAAGTCAAAGTCTAATTTCTCCGAAGTCAAATTTAAACGTTGAGCGCAAGCAAGAGAGATAAAAGAATAGGTAGAACCGGTATCTAATAAGGTATAAACTTCCCAAGAATTTATAATTAACTAACCCGTGCTAACTTCGTTCGGGTTACTCGTTTTTTGAGAAGTTACGAAAAATGCTCTTCCTGAAACCACCAACTTTGTTTTGTACGTATACGCCTTTGGTGCCACCGTCCCATCTAGACTTGACTTCACTATACGACAAAATCGAGCTAAATGACCTTCTCTTCTTGAAATTTTCACTTCTATTATCTTGGCCATGATTACCACCGAAGTGGTTACCATTCTTGGCATGATAATTTCCCCCACGATGGTTATCATTGTTCCGATGGCCGCTGCCACCGGTATGATTATTATCTTGTTGTTGGTCGTTGCCTTTTGGTTGAGCTGACTCAACGATCTCATGTGCTTCCTTGCTTATCTCAGCATTTTCATATGCCATTTTCAAACACTGTCACAAAACAAGGGTTAATTAAAATATCACATATTATCCCTATACTCTGACACACCAATTAAATAACAAATAAACTTAGGTAGGTCAAACTAGCGAAAGAATTCCCCATCTCTCCCCTCCTAGTTCTTGTCTCACATCTCAGCCAAGGATCATATCCCTAAGCTTTGATACCAACTGTGACGCCCCCAAAATAGGTATACATCACCCATCTTGGGTCGCCAGATACATGGTACAAAATTTAAATACAACTTATTAATACAACTGTCGTGTACAATATGACAAAACATAAACTGTGAGTTTGAATACAAATATTGTCTATTAGAGAGTATAAAAACTCAAAAGGAGTCCTCATTATAATTATTATCACACTATTTCACAGAATAGTGAGGACTACTAATGCAAACATCTAGGACCATCACTCTGTTCCCTGACTAGTCCCAGCTACGTTCTCATTTTCTGAAGAGAACAATGAAAGCAAAAGGGTGAGCTCAACTAGACCAGTAAGAAATATTATGACTAAGATAATGCAGAATAAATTATCGTTAGCCTTCAACAGTGTTAAACTAATACAATATAACAAACATCAAGTTTAAATGCAGCGGAACAAGCAATCCATTAGAAGAGTCAAGTAGAGAATAAAATCTACTATCTTCTATGATTTAAAAGGTTTTTCCATCACTTTTATCGTTGGGACTCAGCTTAATAAATAATCCACATCATCGAATCACCCCTGCACTATGCCTAAGGATATTCTTTAGTATCACGACCACGAATTATCCATGCACTACGGATAAAGATAATCATGTTTTCATCAACGGTCCTGATCATGCCATAAAACAATTCATCTTTGCACTACGGCCAAAGAGAATCCATAGCCATAATCATACCAAAAACTGTCCATCAATGCACTACGGCCAATGAGGACTTTTTTCACATCATTTGTAACATTACAGTTATGATTATACCGAATAATCCTCGTCATAATCATACCAAGTACATCTATGCACTCATGTGCCATGTATGACTTTCAACATAATATAAACATGAGGATGATGACAATGACATAATAATTCAATAAAACAAGTTCAAGAATTAATTTATCCAGAACCAACAACGTCCCAAATTGTCTACATTATACTTTTTGTAAAGTAAATTCAAGAATGCTCGGAAGAATATTTCCATGAAAAGATATCGGATGAAGCCTTGCAAATATCAAGGATATTTCACTAATTTAATGGAGTATAGAAGTCAAAACTTTAACCAACCGAGTATAATAGAATATACTGAAACTATGAATGGATTTTTGCCGCCATGCGGTAATCCACGTGGCAATGCATCATTTCCACAATTTAATAAGGAATGAATACGAAGGATTATTCACCATGCATGTGGTAATCCACATGAAAGTTATTCCAATGAATAATAAAGAATGGAATAACATAATGATTCACCACGTGCGTGCGATAGATCGCATGCATGTGTTATCCCCAATGTAATAAAAAATAATGCAACCGTGTCCCACAGAACGCCGAGATAGGATATTCAGCGAATAATAAATAATTGAACCGAATCCCAAGATAAACGCATGACGCGGTGATATTCTCGACGTAATAATAAATAATGGAACCGTGTCCCATGTAACGCACAAAAACATGATATTCGACGTAATAATAAAGAACGAAATATTAGAAGAATTTCACCATATATGCGAAGATTTGCATGTATGATTATTCCAACATAATAATAAATAATGGAATAATGTAAGAATTTCACCAAGTATAGGGTATCCTCATGATACAAAAGTTATTCCAATGAATAATAAAGAATGAAATAATAGAAGTTCTCTTCATGAATAAGAAAGAAAGAATACCCCTTACGAGTACAACAAATAATATTCCCTACGAGTACAATAAATAATATCCTCTACCTTAGAAAGAAGAGTACTGGATATAGAAGTAGTGAAGTAGCAGAACACTTTTCTTCTTTCTCTCTATAGTTTCTCTCTCTAGAGTTTCAGTGAATTCGTAAGAAAATAATAAAGGAATGAGCTTCTATTTATAGAAAAATAGACTGCATAGTAACTAACTCATGAACGGTCTAGATTGATTTACTTTAATCTAACGGTCCATATTTAAAGCAAAATCTTTTAAATAAAATATAATATATTCTATTTATAATCTAATAAAACGAATAACTTTATAAAAGATTTTACTATGCAAACACTATGAAGGCACTATGCAAAACACTATGCATAGTAAAATATAATATATTCTAATTATTGCCTTAATAAAATGAGATAACTTTATAAAAGTATTCTACTTTTATATAAAAAGATTTTACTATCAAAAACACTATCGCAGACACTTATGCAACACTATGCATAATAGAATATAATATATTTTATTTATAGAGTAACTTTATAAAAGTATTCATTTTATACAAAAATATTTTACTATCACGGACATTACTATGAACACTATGCATAATAGAATATAATATATTCTATTTATAGAATAACTTTATAAAAGTATTCTGTTTTATTACATTAATAATACCAACAAAACTGAGTGACTTATCACGTAAGCATCAATAATTAATACCGTATGCTACTATGCAACCACACGTATTACTGTATTTTTACTACCGAGTAGTTCAACAATATTAACGGTAAAACTTCCGCCGTTATTTTCATAAAATATTTGTGTCGTTTTCTCAATCCGACAATAATTCTGTTGCGGGGTCCACCAATGATTGTGCTATTACACGAATATTCCCTGATAAAACAAATATTCTCCGACCAATCGAATATAATATGACAACTTGCATACTTTGTAAAATTTATAAATACTACCCACAACTATAACATTATCTCAAATCCACACCATAATATTAAAAAAAAATATTTCGAGAAAATTAAATCTTTATTCATAAAATCTGGGGTCTCACACATGCAATATATACAGATTGATTAATCATACATATCCGAATGAAACAACTCTTAGTAGAGTTAAGTAAAACTTGCCTAAACCGTTGATTACCGCTACACAATTTATAACGCTTAATCCGAAGACCTAATATTAGTAATATAGATCTCCAATATTAGAATAGTATCATCAGAATATAATACTATTATATATATAGATATACATAGAATAACCTAAACACATAACACATAACTCTTTCAGTCTACGACACACATAGGACTTGGTATCAAGTCAAACTATTGCAGTCTGAGTTGAACCCGACACAAATCTGACATCCCGACGGTCTAGTCGAACTTTTATCGAGTCTAAGTTCAATTAAACTCTGTCTTAACACCTAACAATTATCTCAGATATATTATTATCAGTCGAAATATTTTTCGTAAGCTTGTAATAATTTTTAAATAATTATTACTATTTATCATGAATTTTCAATCATTAAAATCGTATTTAAATGAATTAAATGCCACATAATTCTTTTATCATTAATATTTATTTATTATCAAATATTAATAAAATACATGTCATAATATTATAATATATTTATAATATCATAAAATATTTTTAATACTTTAAAATCACCTTTATATGATTTTTAAACAATTAAATTCATTATCCAGAATTTCTATTAATATTAAATATTAATATTTTTCATGACAAAATATCAAAAGTTATATTTTATAACTTAAAAATATTTTTATAACCCTTAAATCATTTTTATATGATTTATAAATCATTAATTCTATTTTTCCATAATTTATTTAATATATTTATTAAATAAACTAATTATCATTAATATTGATTAATTAATGAAATTCATCACAAAATATTAAAAGTCACCGAAAATAACTTATAATATTTTATTATACCATAATATTATTTTTCATGATTTTTATGTATTAAAATTATTTTTAAATAATTTATTTAATATTATAATTAAATAAATTAAATACCATTTATATCCCAAAAATATTAAATATTTATGAAATATATTCAAAATAATTAAAAACTATTTTCTAGACTTTAAAATAATTTTTCAGAATTTATTTTGTATTTTTAATAATTAAAAACCATTTAATTCGATTTTTAAATAATTTTCGGAAAATCAGAAATTCAAAATTAATAAAACCGTCGCTAAAGGGCCCTATAGCGACAGACCCGTCGCTATAGTTGTCTTGGGCTGTTCTTGAAGAAGCCCAGAACTTCATCGCCAGTTAGCAGGTGCCTGTTTCATCGTTAACAATTTATTGGATAAGACGTTTTTGGATTTGCTAAGGTGTTATAATTATAGTGCTTGTGTAATATTACAAGTTAAATCAAGTATCATGGTCATACAACATCAGATCTGAGAGATCTAAGCTTCCAAACTTTCTGACAACAATGTTCTTCATTTCTGGGTTTTCCAGAAAATAAAGAACAGTCGAGGGTACTAGCTTTCGATCCTCATATCTTGTTTGGGTGAACTATTGGTTCAATACTGTAGACCACATGTCAGGGTACAATCATATAGCAACCGATCATCATAACAACAACTAATTCACAATATTCAAGCCAGTCAAACCTTGTCAGAAATACGAGTCTTGAAGGTTTCTGGATTTTCCAGAAATGCAACCCAACAGATGGTCAACGGTACTTTGACCAACAATATCATTGATTCTATGTGCATTCTTGGTGAACTAATGGTTTAATTATGTACTCATTATACTAGACTATAAGGAGCAAACAACAACATAACCAAAACACTAACATACTGCAAGATCAAAGGCTCAGAAAATGTTGTCAGATGAGATCTGGGTTTCTGGGTTGCCCGGAAACTCAGTCTCCATGACCGGTCAACGCAGTTTGACTGCTCATATCTCTCAATCTACTCATGATCTGTCCATGTTTCTAGTTTCAGATCAAAGTCCTCATGACATAGAACATATTTATAACATAGAACAACACAAAGCAAAAACAGAGAAGGATTTACAGGCCCTGACATTAGCTTGTCAGGCCATATTTCCAACTTTTCCCAGATTTAAAAAATCATCAAATTCGAGCATTTTGATGTTATAGATCTGGGATTTAACAACCCAGATCACTAAAAGACACCTTATTACACATCTTTAACCAATCAATTACAACTTTTAACATCAAATCATAAGATTTTTAAAAATTAGGGTTCTTATACCTTTCTAATGCTGATCTTGATTCTGATCCTTGTGATCTGTTTAAGGAGAGCTAATAACTGATAATTGTGACGCCCCCAAAATAGGTATACAACACCCATTCTGAGTCGTCAAAATACATGGTACAGAAACAACTACAACTTTATTAATACAACATAAAAACTGTGAGTTTAAATACAAATATTGTCATCTAGACAATAACCATACTCAAATAAGTCCTCATTACAATTATTAATACACTATTCTACAGAATAGTGAGGACTGCTAGAACCACTTCTAGAACCATCATTCCACACCCCTAACTAGTACTCGCTACATTCTCGCCTCCCAGAGAAGAAAAATGGAACAACAAGGAAAAGGGTGAGCTCAACTAGCCCAAGAAGAACATTATGACTAAGATAACATGAACAAATTATCGTTAGTCTTCAATAGGAAAAAATCGATAGAATACAATAGACAACCGCTTTTAAATCAATCCTCATGAATGAAATAATAATTCATTAGAAGAGTTAAGTAGAGAATGCAAACTACTATCTTCTATATATGAATTTAAAAGTTCGTCGTCGATATTATATCCCTGTTACATCAATTAATATATATCTGGAATTAAGTATTCATCTTTGCAAAGATGTGCCAAAGATATTCACCAATTAATCATGTTCATCTAAACACTGCTCATCTTTGCACTACGGGCCAAAGATATTCATCGAAATCATTAATCTTTTTCTAAAAGCCAAAGATATTCAATTATATCATCATTTAGGACTGAGGATGATGAAAAATATTTTAAATGAAACGAATCCAGTGAAACAAAAGAATAAATATTTAGGATTCGTATTTCAGCTATTTCATGTCCAAAAATACCTCATAAATAATCATAGTGGAGTAAAATTCAAGAATGATCAAAACATGGATACAATCAAAGCTAGTATCCATAATAGATATTTTGGACGAAAAATGAAAATTTAATTTTTCTGTGAATAGTGACGTATTCGTGAATAGTGCCGTATACGTGAATAGTGCCGTATACGTGAATAATAACTCCGACACCAAAAGATAGAAATTTCACAAAAAAACATCATCATGCTTCGTGAATAGTACTCGTGAATAGTAATTCATGAATAGTAACCCCGACATGAAAAAGTTCCAAATTTGATAAAAAGTTCCAACCAATATTTTAGCATAATGATATTGAAGAAATAATATCATTTGAGAAGAAAATAACATCCCTTAGCTAAAAAGGATAGTACTTACGACTAAGATAATTTGGATATAGTCTTTGAAAGAACTTGCACCAGATAGCAAATACTCAAAGTACTAAAATACTCACAAAATACGCTTGATATTATAGAGAGAAAAGAGAGAAATCTTTAGTTTACGGTGTGATTTTCAATTCTAACCTAAGCACCCTATTTATAGGAAAATGCTTAGAACACCAAAGCAGAAAATTTAATATAATATTAATATATATATCAAAATTTCCTACGCACCTCTCGACCATCGATATCACCACCACTACTAATGACAAAACATAAAAACGTTTTTGTTATTAAAATTAATTAAAACTTTCAAAAATCAATTATTTTAACTTCGTAACTTAAATAATTCATAATAAATAGCCTTTTATCAGAAAATTTGAATCTCGCGACTTTTTATAGGAAATTCAATTCTATACAACTTTAGAAAAAAGTTTTTCCAAATTTCAAACAAAAATTGACCAAAATCCATAAACTAGACGATTTTTTACGGCTATAATCAAATTTCATCAAGAAATGGGGTCCAATTTACACAAAAAACATGTGTTAATCATTTAATGCAACAAAAATATTCTTCCTCCTCATATACTCATATATCCCACATTCATTGTAAAATTATCACCATTATTATATTATTAAAATATAATAATAAATTATTTTATCGTAAAAGATAAAATATCATTTTTTAACAATTGTCACTTTAAAAATTTTCTCCATCTATATCCACATAAAATCAATATTTTCTCATCATATAAATCAACAATTAATTATTCACAAATAATATTACGAGAATCACAAGATCGCAACTGCACTGCCTCTAGGAAAGAGGGGCTTTCCAATAAGAATTTCTCTTACTTAGTAGCAATTATTAGGTGATCAAACCTCTCCTGTATGTAACTTTCTAGACATTGCCAATAATGTTTTCTAATAATATTATTCGGATAATATGAATTATTGTTTCGATAATGGAAAATATTGTGTAGTGATAATTATTGAAACAACAAGAATATAAAATATCAACGCAAAGAATTATTGAATCAATAAAATAAAATATTTGAACGAAGAACTTCATCGTAATAATTATTGAGTAGTGCCTTCTTACGTAAGAATCAATAATTGGTGCAATACTGCGTGCTATCGCGTGCAACAACGCCAGACATCGTGTTTTTAACCATCTGCATTGCAATAGTATTAATTCAGTAATAATCGCTACTAAGTTATTTTTATAAACAACTTATACTTGCTGCTTTTCTTCATCCAATCGCTTTCACATGGGCTCACAAAAGATCATAGGTCGTCATTATGAATATTACCCGCACAAAGAAGAATATTCAACGATCAAACGAATATTCCCCGACAACAATGAATATTTTATAACCACCTGCTTATTTAAAATATTTGCGCATTTTACCCATAACTAACCACATTAATCAAATCGACCCTTACTATTTTAAAATAATAAATAGAGGAAAATAAATTTCATTTATTAATAATTTGGGGTCTTAAAATAATGGTTTTGTTCCCACTCCCTCTCACTCTAGATTTCGAAGTTGGAAAAGAGAGAAGGTCTTGGTTATTTGGAAAAGTAAAGTGACTTACTTTCTCTCACTTTAATCTTATATAATCTTATAAATTGATACAAATGCAATGTATTTGGCTGTCAAATTGGCTGAGATAGCTGGTATAAAAGTCATATGCTAGGCTAGGGTTTGGTCAACCACTCACTAGGACAACAAATACAAGTTATGTCCAATTATGCAACAAAGGGTACAAATGTCATTTAGCAATTAATTTTAATGGCATTCTAGTAAATGGCCAAACCCTTAGGGTTTAGGGTTTGAACCCTTTAGGGTTTGCAATTTAATTTCTAAAATTTCCAATTTAGGTTCTAAAAATCAAAAATTAATATTTCTAAATTTGAATTAGAATTTTTTAATTATATTAAAATTTCTTAATCATAACTTAAATCTTGCTAATTAGGATTAACATATCCTAATTAAAATTACTAATTAAGCAATTAGGGTCAAAATTGGTCATTAGGGTTTATAACCCAAAATTAGGGTTTCTAATAGAAAAATAATTTTCTAATTTAAAATTAGATTTCGTAATTAGATTAGGGTTTTCTAATTACTATAACTTGAAAATTAGGATTAACATTTCCTAATTATCATTACAATTATTAAATTAATAATTAGGTTTTCCCTATTTATAAATTAGGGTTCATAATCCAGAAATTAGGGTTTTCTAAATTTGAAATTAGGATTTGCTAATTAATTAAGCTTTACCCTAATTAATATTATAATTAATAGCACTTAATCAATATAATAGTCATTTAAGTTCCCAGATTAGGGTTTCATTCAGCGAATTAGGGTTTCGAATTCCCGAAACTGAAATTAGGGTTTTCAGAACCGGTTTCTAAGGTTTCTTGTTAATCGTTAGGGTTTTCTAACCGAACGTTGAAGTCCTTAATATATACATAGGGTTTGTTACATATATCGTTTATCTGGTCAACCCTTAACCCTTAACCACATACTGTACACGTATAATAACATTTAAACAGAACATAGTCATGCATACCCTTAATCCTGAATAATTCATCTAAATCCTTCACAGAATTTTTGAAATCCTCAAAATTCATTCTCAAAAATATTAAACGCATTCACTTATTTTCTGTCTAGGTTCTAATATTGAACCCTAAATAAATTAATAATTTTTTTTAAAATATTCAAAATTCTCGGGTTGTCACAGTACCGATAACGGTAATGACTTAGTTGAATTCGGTAAAAAACCGAAATACCAAAATTTAATAATTTAATAATTAATACTCCCTCCGTCCCAAATTAATTGCTCAATTTTGACTTTTTAAAGTCAAATTGACCATTTTTAAAACTAATCTTTTTACTATTTTTGCTAAAATATAGGTGAAGAGATTATAACCAAAAGAAAGTAGATACAATTTATTACTAATCCCAATTTTTATAATTTTAGAAATATATTTATATATGCTAATTATTAATTCTAAAATAGTCAATTTGACTTAAAAAGTCAAAACTAAGCAATTAATTTGGGACGGAGGGAGTAGTTAATGTTTTGTAATTATATATATTAAATATTTTTTTATATTAATAATTTCTATATAATAGTAGTTTTATTAGTTTTTATATATATTAATAATGTTTTGTAGTTTTATTTTATATATTAATTATTATTAATATTTAATGATTTCTTAGTTTTTTAAAAAATTATTAATATATAAAAAATTATTTAATTATTATTAATAATTATATATATTACCATGCGGTATAACCAAAAACTGAACCGAAAAAACCAGTATCGATTTTGAAACCGAATCGGTAATTCGGTACCGATTTCGGTTCTTATTTTTCTGGTAATTTCGGATCGATACCGGTTCGGCATTTTCGGTACAGGTTCGGTTTTTTACCGATGAGCACGCCTAATTACAAGACCAACTTAGAAGAAATCTAGTAAATTACAGGCAACTATTAGCTGAATAATTTTGACCATTTTAAGAATGGACTGCAAGTGGGTTGACTGTGTTAGATAATTACTATGTTAGGAATTGAAAGTAGTATGCCCTCAAGCTAATCACATAGGATGTGATGAGCATTACTTTGTAATTTTGTTCATTTATTAATAAAAGAATTTATTAAATTAAAAGCATTCTTTATCCATGTTTAATTAGTTGAATTAAATAAATGTGATAAACTCATAGTTTTGAAGCAAAAATTTTAGAATTATGATGTTGATCATGCTAATGAGATCTAAATTCAAGATAGCTCGAAACTAAAATATTCCTAATCGATGGATCACTAATGTGGGGTTACTAATTTCGGATAGATTAGTACATATTATGCTTGCTCTGTTGAAGAGAATGATTGATCTCATAATCATTTGTGTGGAGACACTAAAGCAAGTATGTAGGTGATTATTAGAGAATAAATTCATTGAACGTGACTCGCTTAAAGAACACCTAATAGAGTTTTACTTACCTGACAATAGGAGTTCCTATAATGATATTTGTACAAATGATCATTGGACTTGAGATCATCATAGTACCTTATGTATTCTAAATTTTACTTTGTCATAGTCCTTAATACTTCAGAGTATATCATAGGGTATGTGAGACCCCAAATTTTATGAATAAAGATTTAAATTTCTCAAAATATTTTTTTAAATATTATGGTGTGGATTTGATATAATGTTATAGTTGTGGGTAATATTTATAAATTTTGCAAAGTATGCAAGTTGTTATAAAATATTCGCTTGGTCGAAATATTCTTTTGTTTGAGAATATCCGTATTTATTTACACAATCATTGATGGACCCCACAATGTAAGTATTGTCATAGTTAGAAAACGATAGAATTATCTTTTATAAAAAATAACTACGAAAGTGTTACCGTTAAAACCGCTGAACTACCCTAGTAGTAAAAGTACAATGTATCTGGCGTGGTTTGCATAGTAGCAATACCAGTATTGTTTATTGATGCTTACGTAAAAAGTCACCCAGTTATACTCAATTATTGTTATAGTAATTGTTGTATCATATCTCTCATATTATTGATTCAATTATTGTCACAATTATCATCTCAGATAAAATGTTATATTATTAAATCAATAATTGAGACTACAGTTATTCATATTATTATTTGCAATATTGACAATGTCTAGAAGTTCACGTCGAGAGGTTTGGTCACCTAATCATGCTACCAATAAGGAGAAATCCTTATCGGAAAGCCTCCTCTTTCCTGGGAACGACCTGGTTGTTAAATATTGTGAGTTATAATATTAATGATAAATAAGTTCGTGTTGATTAAAGATGAAATTGATAGTTCCACTGTGTTGGGATTATTAGTGTTAGTGGAAATCGACATTTATTTCGATAATAATTGATGTCTGGAGGTTATATTGACCAAACGGGTAATTAATCGGATAAATGAGCAATTAATTGCTATTATTTCACATGCTTATAACTATGTGTTCACATGTGTGTACTATTGATTCACATGATTTAATTAGGGGAATTGGTGCAAGATTGATAATACTTGCATGACTAAGTTAAAAATGGAGGTATAGATGAAGGTATTATACTGTAATTATTTTTTCACATGTTTAGAACTATTGAGTCAAATGATTTACTATTAATTCACATGATTTACTATTAGGGGAGGTGGTGCAAGTTTAATAATGTAAAGCCCCCGAATTCAGGTACTTGAAACCCGAACTCGGTGCTTCACGATACCATTTCTATGAGCGGAATAATACTAATAATAATAACAATAATATAAAGATCAACTTAATTTACATATCATCAGAGTCTAATCCCCAGGTAAGAGACCTTTAAACATTCCTTATAATACATGATAGATAATACATATCATACTTATCTTAAAAAAGTCTAAACTATTACATAATATATAGCATAACACTTATTCAGCAACTTTCCCTTTTCCTTTGTTCTTGGCAGAGCCTTCTGGTTGTTCACACTTAGCTGAAAACATTTAAATTAAGCAAGGATGAGCATTTGAGTGCTTAGCAAGTAATAGCAATTATATATATATATATATATATATAAGTTGAAAGAATTAAATATTTTCTTTATAATACCCTTCTACAACAAATCAATAGTTGTGAAGTAATCTGAACCGATAATAATAACATAACAACCCTCTTTCAAATTTTTGAAACTACATATTGACTATAAATAGGGTTAAGGTGACGTACTATGAAAAATATTTTCTATTTTCGAAAAGGTTAAAACAGAAATTCATCTACAAACCGTCATAACTTACGGGCACGGGCTGATCAGCCCGTTATGCCCTTTATTGATCAACACTACATGTAAGAACGAGGGTATCATTCACTCTGTCCGCCTTGGGCGCATAAATGTTTTCCCTTGATCGGGATGTTCATACTTGTCTAGTGTTGGTCGATTTCGCAATGAATGAATATGTGCAAGTGTACACGGTCAACAAGTAATAGAGTGATAAGATAAAGTGTCGATCCCACAGAGAATTCTAATGAATAAATTCCAACTACTAGTACTATATCAATCCAATTTTATTTAAACAACTATAAATTGTGATTTTCTGAAATAATGAAACTACATTACACAATTTAAGAAAGATTACTCTAAAATAAAACAAATAAATAAAACTAAGATTTGAAAGAATGAATTCAGATAAATAAGGATTAAGAATTCAATATCCCCAATTATGAACTGTAAACCAATTATCCAATTATCCCAATTATTATGCATACTGAATTGTTAACAGGAATTCTCAAATGCCAAAAGCCCTTTTTCCAAGTGATCAATTGACTTCTATTTAATCCAGATTAATCTTGCTATATTCCTATGCAAAACAATTGAATTAAACTCCTTCAATCCCAATTCCTTATGTGTTACATGCGGTGAACAGATATTTCCATTCAATTCACAAACCTAATTATTCACTATGCAAATAACTAAGTCACATGTTATCATGCCCAGTTCTAACCCTAGAATTCCTCTTCCAATTCCTTCTAGAGTAACAAGGTAATTACTGGCCAAATAATTAATCAATAAATACAAGGCAAGATAAACAATTCACTTTGACATAAATAATTGGAATAAATTGAATAACTAATTTATAGCCATAAAATTTTCAATTGAAATCTTAATTAACGAATTAGTTCATAACGTAAATTAAAACCAACAATCTTTGAAAAAATCATCTTTTAAGAATTACACAAATTGAAAATAAGGAGAATGAAAAAAACTCTTGAGCCAATCCTTAATCTTCAAGTAATCCTTT
Organism: Panax quinquefolius; assembly: GCA_020205615.1. Lineage (NCBI taxonomy): Eukaryota > Viridiplantae > Streptophyta > Magnoliopsida > Apiales > Araliaceae > Panax > Panax quinquefolius. Next base: position 56,986,474 of record CM035167.1, on the reverse strand, counting down.
GCTTAGCCTCCAATTGTGAATCCCCTCTTTCCATTAAAACAACCTTTATATACTCCACTTATCCAAACCCTAGCAATCTAAATCCAATTTGGCTTCAAACAACCTCCATTCAGCAAGTCAAACACGTGCCTCGTCAATCGACATCACGGCCCGGCCCTTGCTACCGGATATGAACTAACTTGAGCGCCCATTACCGACCGAGGTGCGTGAAATTGCCAAAATGCCCTTTTTCAACTCAAAATCCCCCAATTTCTCCTACAGCTCCCACATATGCAAAACGATACCTAAACATAGTAAAAATAATTCTAAATAACCTGAGAATGCATAAATTTAAGCTTAGATATATATTCGATTCATGGGTATATTACCCAATCATCAAATACCCCCAAACTTAAATCGTTGCCTGTCCTCAAGCAACAAAACACAAAACAACACGAAAAACTAACCACCACGCAAATGCAAACTATCTATGCATTCTTAATTCCAGCAATCCAATAGCACACATATATTCATAAGCCTCAGACAAATCATAAAAATATGCTAATACATCATGTTAAGGCAGTTCAATAATATCCCAACAATCAATAAATCTAAATCTGTTATTACTGATACCGTGAGTGTGTGTTCAACAACCATGCTGACCAATGAAAGGTAGAAATATGACAAATAATAAATTTCTTAGTAAGCATCATACAGTGTAAACTTGAGAACTCATCAAATACGTTAGATTCGGCTGAAATCAAACAACTACCAAAGTTCAAGGGTCAAAATAGAATACTTATGCTCTCTTTTTTCTTTTTTTTATAACGGGGCTTTTTGCACTTTTCCCGCTTTATTATTACTAGTTTTTTTTTTATATATATTTTTTTTCATCATGACTAAGCATTGTCTTATTCCCTTAGGCTTTTCAGTGTTACCTTAACGAGCTTTCGACCAACGACTCCCAAGCCATTAAGACCTTAGGGCGCTAGGTGTAGAGACAAACCCCTCGGGCTTACTTACTCAAGTAACAAAGGCCACAAAACTAGACAAGCATGCCACGCTTTTTTTTTAATTTCTTATAAGCTTATATATTCCAAATATTTTCCCCCCAAACTTGAGTTTATGTCTAAATTCAGTCTTCACTAGCTATTCACATTGTTCCTTCGTTTCACTCGCATTCATCCTTTAGAAGTCTATTATCTATCCATTTAATACTTCCTTAGCCAACATGGTCATTTTTTTAAAAATGTGCTATCCTAATAATATCAGTGTCAAATAGATAAAGATTTAAATCACGTTAAGAAAATCATATCACTGACTCAACAATCCTTACTAGACTTGTTCATGCAAATTTGAGTTTCATCATTGGCCCCAAACATACGTACTATCAAAAGCTGGAATTAACATGCAATCCTAAATGCAATATTTAACTAACAATAACAATCCAAATCCACAAACTATTAACAAACTATGACTGCAAGTACAAATTAACTACCCCCAAACTAATCTAGAGCAATGTCCTCATGCGAAAAATAAAGCAAAATAAAACAGAGGACTTCCCTGACGAGCTTATTCCTCGGGTGGGGCATCATCGTCCTCACTCATCTCTAGATCGGAAGGGGGAACACAGTGCGATTGTAGGAGCAATGGGGAACCGCTAAGGTTAACGCTCGGGAATGCGATTAGGCATGCGTGGCATTCTCGAAAGCGAAAATTGGTCGACCATATACTTATAGATAACATCTTGACGTTTAGACAAACGGACATTCTGGGATTCAAGGTTGTAAAACCAACCGTCAATTTCCCGTTGGACAACTTCAGGAACCACACCACGATAAGCTGTGGAGGACGGACCATAAGTAGGTGGAGCTTGAGGTGGTGGGGCATGTGTAGCTTCAACTTGGGGAATTATGAAACCCAATCCCCTAGGGTGGTTTTCCCCACCTGTCCACACTTTATACCTGCTTATCAACTTATGGTCCAAAACTGGCATATGCATTTAAATCATCTCATCCGATTTCCATTTGACCCCAAACTTAGCACACAAAACGAAAATGAGAAACGGATGGGGTAACCCTCCTGTGGTCCCTCCTCGTGACGCTCGGAGAATAGACTGCTGAATAAGGTGGCCAACATCAATTTTCAAGCCTTGAATTATCAAATATAGCAGTACCGCCCTCTCTTTGGTGACATGGCTCACATATGTGCATGGCATGAGTTTGGCGTAAATAAAGGCATACCACGCCTTCCCATATAAACTGAGGTGAGAGTGGGGAAAAGTCATGCTGCCACGTTCATGCACTGTCCATGTGGTGCCCGGTTGACAAAGCTGATGGATTATCTTCTCATAATCTGGACCTTGACTCAAAATATTTGCATATTCGTCGTTGAGTCCCTCTAATGGCAGTTGATAACAACCATTAATGTCTTCGTCGCCAATTTTGACAGTCTTGCCCCTCACAAACACCCCATAATGGAAGTGCTCAGACACGTTGGCGTAGAATTCTTTGATAACTACAATCAGGGCTGGATCGGGTTGTTCGGTGAGTTGGAACCAATTCCTCTCGACTATTATGACTGCTATGTCCCCGTCTTTGGATTGATCTGGCCTTAAACCTCGTTCAAGGATGAGAGAGTGGGTAACCATCTTTTTGTAGCGCTCCTGTGCCTCGGCGGAGACAAACATTTGACTGTTAAATTTGGGTTAGGCTGAGGCTGACCCGGAACCCTCGTCACATTGTCGCTTGGAAGCCATGTAGAAAAATTCTGCAAATAATGGCATACACATGTATTAGCATTGGACAGAATTATAGTTTGGATAAACGTACCCATGGTACTACCCCCAAACTTCGCGATAAGTGGACGTTATGTAGCATGGTTGTGGGTGTAGTGAGATACATAATAGCATGAAAGAAGTACATGGTACGCCCAAAAGAAGTGACATGTAGTAATAGAATGGCAACTGACTGCATACATTCGTTACATAGGTAGAGAATTATGGACATGACATGTAGTTCAAATTTTTTAGCAATTACAATCCAATAGGCAATGCATGTTGACATTCGGCAAAACAAAAGTCCCGTTGAAATAGGACCCCAAGTATGCATCAAGAAAGTGTAACATCTCATTCTTAAGATATCCCAGTCGAAAAATAGATTGTTCTTAGTGTGATAACAAGTGTGCAAGTGAATTCAGTGCACGGATTGGGTGTTGTGCGGAAATTTAACCATGAGCATTGAGTCAGGAAAAACATCAAACACCTTGTGGGCAATTCGTAACTCTCTTGTCACATCATTATCTAGCAATTCAAATTTCAAACATTCAATCACCCAAAACCGATAACACATGGCTGTCAATAAATCTAAGAAGAGTGAGAGGCATGCAAGAGGTAGTTTAAACCGAATGAAAGAACGATAGCATGTCTCTTAATCAAGGGGAAAAAGAGAATCAAAGTCAATATTAATTTCAATTACCAGCATGCGATGGAGATTTAGAATTAAAGCATTACATACCTTGGAGATGGAACTAGTTGATGACAATTACTGAACACGTGAAGAAAAAGAGGTTGTAAGACCCCAACTTTTATGAATAAAGAATAATTTTCTCTAAATATATTTTTGAATATTATGGTGTGGATTTGATATAATGTTATAGTTGTGGGTAATATTTACAAATTTTGCAAAGTAAGCAAGTGGTTATATAATATTCGATTGGTCGGGGAATATTCGTTTTAAGAGGGAATATTCAGATGACTTCAAGACAATCATTGGTGGACCCTAATAACCAAGTATTGTTGTAGTTAGAAAACGACAAAAATATCTTTCTATAAAAATAATCTGAGGAGGTGTTACATAAAAACCGCTGAACTACCCATTAATAAAAAAAGTACAAGAATACTGCGTGGTTGCATAAGTAGCACCAGTATTGATTATTGATGCTTACGTGAGAAGTCACTCGCTTATACTCAATTATTACTACGAAATTCTTTGATCATATCTCTCATATTATTTATTCAATTATTATTACAATTATCATCTACATAATATGATATATTATTAAATCAATAATTGAGACGACAAAGTTATTCATATTATTATTTGCAATATTGACAATGTCTAGAAGTTCTATCAAGGAAAGTTTTGGTCACCTAATTGCGCGCCAATAAGGAGAAATCCTTATCGAAAAGCCCCCTCTTTCCTTGGAACGACCTGGTTGTTAAATATTGTGAATTATAATATTAATGATGAATAAGTTCTTGTAGATTAAAGATGAATTTTATAGTTCCATTGTGTTGGACTTATTTGTGTTAGTATAATTGATGTTTGGAGCTAATATTGTTCAATTGGGTATTCGGGACACTTTTCGTGTTGGAGTACTATTTACGAGTTACTATTCACGAGTTATTATTCATGAGTTACTATTCACGATTTACTATTCATAAGTTACTATTCACGAGTTACTATTCACGGGGTATTATTCACCCGTAAGATATATTTCTGTTCGGTCCAAATCTTTTTTGGGTACAATATTATTCCATGAGGAGATGTGCTAATTTTTCAGACCGTTGGTTGAAGATATAATAATAAATCAATATGGACCACTGGTGGAAAGTATAATACTAAATCAATATGGATCACTGTTTAAAGTTTTAATAGTAAACCAGTATGGACCGTTGCTTTAAGTTTTAATAGTAAACCAATATGGACCGTCCGTTTAAAAGTAAATCTTTCTGGTCCGTTCATGAATTAGTTACTATTCAGTCCATTCTCCTATAAATAGAAGCTCATTCCTTCATTATTTCTTACGAATTCACTGAAACTCTAGAGAGAGAAACTATAGAGAGAAAGAAGAAAAATATTATGCTACTTCACTACTTCAGTATTCAGTTTTTCTAAGGTAAGGGATATTATTTGTTGTACTCGTAGGGAATATTATTTGTTGTACTCATAAGGGGTATTCTTTCTTTCTTATTCATGAAGAGAACTTTTGTTATTCCATTCTTTATTATTCTGTTGGAATAACCTGTATACGCGGGATACCCTATACTTGGTGAAATTCTTCTATTATTCCATTCTTATTATTCTCATTGGAATAACTTTGTTTATCTGCAATCACCGCATACACTTGTGAAATTCTTCTAATATTCCGTTCTTTATTATTTTGTCGAATATCCTGCCTATGCGCTTACGCCTTGGGACTCGGTTCCATTATTTATTATTCGTTTAATATCCTCATCACGTGCGCGTTCTGTGGGACTTTTAATTCCCATTATTTATTATTCTGTTGGGAATAACTTCTACAGAAGTCTTATCGCATCGCACGGTGAATCCTTCTATTATTCCATTCTTTATTATTCGCTGGAATAACTCGCCTATATGGATTACTACATGCATGGTGAATGATCATGTGTATTCATTCCTTATTAAATTGTGGAAATGATATGTATACGTGGATTACCGCAAGGCGGGTGAAAATCCATGTGCAGTTTCATATATTATATTATACTCAGTTGGTTAAAGCTTTGGCTTCTATACTCCATGAAATTAGTGGAATATCCTTGATATTTGCGCTTCATCCAGTATCTTTTTATGGAAATATTCTTCTGAGAATTCTTGAATTTTACTCTACAAAGCAGTATCATGTTGACAAATTTGACGTTATTGGTTCCGGGATAAATTAACTTATAAATCTTTAAAATTTATTCTTGAACTTGTTTTATTGAATTATTATGTCATTGTCATCATCCTCATGCTTATATTGTGATGAAATTCATCTTTGGCTTACATGCATAGATGGACTTGGTATGATTATGACCAGGAATTATTCGATATAATCATGACCGTAATGTGACGAATGATGTGGTAAAAGTCCTCATTGGCCTGTAGTTCATTGGTGGACAGTTGTTGATATGATTATGACTAGGGATTATTCGGTATAGTCATGACCATTGATGATTACATGAATATCCTTGGCCGTGGAGCAGGGATGATTCGATTTTAATTATTAAGCTGAGTCTCACCGATAAAGTTGATGAAAAACTTTTTAAATCATAGAAGATAGTAGATTTTATACCTTGCTTGACTCTTCTAATGGATTATTTGATCCGCTACAGTTAAACTTGTTGTCTATTATATTCTATCAGTTTAACATTGTTGAAGGCTAATGATAATTTATTCGGCATTATCTTAGTCATAATATTTCTTACTGGGCTAGTTAAGCTCGCCCTTTCTTTCACTATTCTCTTCAGGAAATAAAAACGTAGCAGGGGACTAGTCGGAGAACAGAGTGATGGTCCTAGATGGTGCATTAGTAGTCCTCACTATTATGTGAAATAGTTTGATAATAAATGTAATGAGGACCCCATTGAGTTTGTATATTGTCTAGATGACAATATTTGTATTAAAACTCACAGCATATGTTTAGTCGTATTTTACACGACAGTGGTATTATTAAGTTGTATTTGAATTCAATACCTTGTATCTGGCGACCCAAGATGAGTGATGTGTACCTGTTTTGGGGGCGTCACAAAGGTGAGATATGAAATGGTGTCACAAGTTATGCTCTATCAAAATATGTGAGATCAGTTAATATAGGAGAGCATTAGTTGGATGTGAAAAACAGACGTGAGGAGACTTTAAAGGAAAGAGTGGGAATCGAAACGTTGTGTTGGGCTCATTTCTCTTATGGCATTTCTCAGTTCACGGTAATGGTATGTATTTAGTTATAAAATATTATAAGCGCAGGCTACCGCTATCCAGAAGTCATTGAATGCCCCTAAGACCGGCGCCTGGTTTTGAATAAGCATCCAATGACTGGGCACCGGACTCTAGAATCATTGGTAGCCCTAAGCGTCGGGTCTTTGAGTTTGCTTTGAACTTGGCTAAAGCCGGGTACTGGTGGTCAGAATTTGATGGTGGCCCCTAGCTCAAATTTTGACTAACCTGGTAACACAAAACATGGATTGCATGAAGATTGTTATGAAAACATATATACTAGTGTCTAATGAACAAAATTAGAGAAAAAGAAGAAAATTTAAAATAAATTAAAACAGAATAACTAAAACTCGTGGGGTTGCCTCCCTATAGCGCTTGGTTTATAGTCGTCAGCCCGACTTTTCGGTGTTTCTCATTTGGTTGCTGGATCAGAGAGGTGTATGGCTGTAGATTGGCGATCGATGAGTCCACTCCAATAGTGCTTAAGTCGTTGACCGTTCACCTTGAATGTGCGCTTTGAATTCGATTCCTCGATTTCAACATTTCCGTGCGATGCGACAGTTACAACCTTGAACGGTCCCGACCAACGAGATTTCAATTTTTCAGGAAATAAATGCAATTGAGAGTTAAAAAGCAAGACTTGTTGGCCCGGTTCAAATGTCCGATCCAAAATTTTCTTATCATGTCAGGCTTTGACTTTCTCCTTATAGAGTTTTGCGTTCTCATACACATTGAACCGGAATTCGTCCATCTCGTTCAGATGAAGTAACCTTTTCTCACCTGCTGCTTGTAGATCGAAGTTAAGTTTCTGTATGGCTCAGTGTGCACTATGTTCTAATTCAACTGGGAGGTGACATGCTTTTCCGTAGACCATTCTGTAGGGTGACATGCCTATAGGATTATTGTAAGCTGTTCGATATGCCCATAGGGCATCGTCAAGCCGTAATGACCAATCTTTTCTTGACGGATTGACCACCTTTTCCAGAATTCGCTTGACCTCTCTATTGGAGACTTCCACTTAACCATTCGTTTGGGGATGATACGCGGCAACAATTTTATGACGAACCCAATACTTTATAAGCAATTTAGTGAACTGCTTATTATAGAAATGAGTTCCCTCGTCACTTATTATCGCCCTCGACATCCCAAATTGTGTGAAGATGTTTTTCTTTATGAATCGGAGAACAACGTTGGCATCATTTGTGGGTAAAGCTGCGACTTTTACCCATTTGGAAACGTAATCTACCGCCAACAGAATGTACTTATTATTGAAAGAGGATAGGAAAGGTCCCATAAAGTCGATTCCCCACACGTCGAACAGTTCAACCTCCAAAATTGTGTTGAGTGGCATTTCATTGCGCTTAGAGATATTTCCTACACGTTGGCACCGATCACACTTCAGCACATAGAGGTAAGCGTCTTTGAATAGAGAAGGCTAGAAAAATCCTGATTGTAGCACCTTAGCCGCTGTTCGATCACCGAAATAATGACCTCCGTAATCTGATGAGTGGCAATGTCCTAATATGTTGTCCATCTCTTCATGAGGCACACAACGTCTAATCATTTGATCCATGCAAGCCTTAAACAGAAATGGTTCGTCCCAATAGTATTGCTTAACATCGTGGAGGAACTTCTTACGTTGCTGTGAAGTCAAATCCGGTGGTAACACCTTTGCAACCACGTAATCGACATACCACGACAATATTGTAGTTACTCGGAGAAGCTGTTCATCTGAAAATTTTTCATTGATCAGTACGTTGTCTTTTTTACGCACCTCGCATTTTCCAATGAGAAAGATGATCCGCCACCTGATTTTCGGTACCTTTTCTATCCGGATCTCCAAATCAAATTCTTGTAACAACAATACCCACCGTATTAACTGCGGTTTGGCATCCTTCTTCTCAATCAGATATTTAATGGCAGAATGATCAGTGTAGACAATTACCTTGGTCCCAATGAGATATGCTCGAATTTGTCGAATCTGAAACACAACCGCAAGTAATTCTTTTTCGGTGGTTGTGTAGTTCAATTGAGCATTCTCAATGTCTTCTTTGGAGTAGTAGATTGTGTGAAAAATCTTGTCGTGACGTTGTCCCAACACTTGCTCCAATGCGTAAATCACCGGCGTCAGACATCAATTCAAACGGTAAAGACCAATCGGGCGCCACAATAATGGGAGCGAGACCCGATTTCTTCTTTAATACGTCAAAAAGCTTCAATGCATGGTGATCCATCTTGAAAGATACATCTTTCTCTAAGAGGAACATAAGGGTTTGAAATTTTGAAAAATCTTTAATGAAGCGTCTGTAAAAAACGCGTGTCCCAAGAAGCTCCGTATTCCTTCTTCAGATGATGATGGAGGTAGTTTCTCAATCGTCTCATCTTTGCTCTATCCACCTCTAATCGATCTGAAACCTTATGCCCCGAATAATCCCTCTTGCACCATAAAGTGACACTTTCCCAGTTAAGCACAAGATTAGTCTCCACGCATCGTTTCAACACTAAAATCAGATTTTTTAAACATAAGTCGAAACTATCACCAAACACGGAGAAGTCATCCATAAATACCTCCAAATTTTGTTCGACCATATCTCGAGAAGATTGCCATCATGCAGATTGAAAGGTTATTGCCGCGCATTACATAAACCAAAAGACATACGTTTGGAATGCAAAGCGTCTCAGTATGGACATGTGAATGTGGTTTTTCTTGATCTTCCTGAGCTATGGCAATTTGATTATACCGGAATATCCATCCGGTAGACGATAGAATTGATGTCCCGCTAACTTTATCCAACATCGATCGATGAGCGAATCGCGAGGAAAGTGATCCTTGCGTGTGGCTTTATTTAGCTTGCGGTAATCCATACATACTCTCCATCCTGTAACAGTTCTAGTAGGGATGAGCTCATTAACTTCGTTCTTCACCACCGTCATACCCCCTTTCTTTGGTACACACTGTACAGGACTTACCCATGAACTGTCCGAGATTGGATAAATAATACCAGCATCCAACCACTTTATGATTTCCTTTTTCACCACATCCTTCATAATAGGGTTTAGCCTTCTTTGTTGCTCAATGGTTGGTCTCGCCCCCTCTTCCAGTAGAATTTTGTGCATACAAAAAGACGGACTTATACCTCGAATATCTGCTATGGTCCATCCGATTGCTGTTTTGAACTCTCGCAATACCCTTAGTAGTTTCTCTTTTTGCGTGTCCGTTAACTCTATTGAAATAATGACTGGTATGGTAGAATCTTTTCCCAAATAAGCATACTCCAGATGAGATGGTAACGATTTTAATTCCAACACCGGTGGCTCTTCTATTGAGGGTTTGCACTTTTTACCTTCGCTTGGGACTGTCGAGGGTGTCGAATGGTTGATTTCTCTTTCCTAAAGAAAGATGATGAATCTAGCCATTTGACATACTCAACGTCATCTTCATACCATCATCGTCCATCCAAGAGCAAAATGGATTCTAGCGGGTCCTCAGAATAATTTCCACAGAACTTGTGATTAACTAATTCCTCCATGATATCCACCGCGTACACTCACCTTTTTCTTTCGGATAAGACATTGACTTGAATACATTAAAGGTGACTGCTTGATCCTCAACTCGCATTGTCGGTTCTCCTTTTTTGCACATCAATCAACGTTCTTCCGATTCTAAGAATGGTCGCCCAAGAATAATTGGAATTTATTTATCTACTTCACAATCGAAGATAAAAAGAAATCCATGAGGAAGATGAATTTATCCACTTTGACTAAAACATCCTCAACAATACCTCGTGGATATGTAGCAAAACGATCCGCTTATTTATGGCCGATATTTGTCGGTCGTGGAGCTTGAAGTCAAAACGGGTTGTAGGCGGATAATGGCATTAAATTTATCTTGGCCCCAAATCACCAATGATGCTTGTCCCAAAACCGATTTCCAATTTCACATGGAATATTAAAGCTACACGGATCCTTGAGCTTGGAGTAACTTATTACGTATAATTACCTTTGCACTCTTCGGTTAATGTCATTGTATCGAACTCACCCAATTTCCTTTTCCTCGACAAAACCTCCTTCATAAACTTGGTGTAACTCGACATTTGTTCCAAGGCTTCGGCAAAGGGGATGTTGATATGCAATTTTTTGAAAATATCCTAGAATCTTGAAAATTGCTTATCCAACTTGGATTTCTGAAACCTGTGCGGATACAGTATGGGCGGCATTGTGATGGTTGGTTCCGGTTCTTTCTACTCAACGGTTTCATCTGGACGTTTTCCGGTGTCCACAACTTCCTCTATTTCACTTGATACGTTATCCCTTGTTTCCCTATCCTTGACTGTCTCTTGCAAATCCTTTCCACTTCATAGAGTTACAGCCTTACAATGCTCATCTCTGCCCGGGTTTTTCTCTGTATCGCTCGGGAGTGTTCCAAGTGGTCAGTTATTCAGTGCATGTGCTATTTGCCCCACTTGATTTTCCCGATTCTTTATCGACGCACCTTGGCTTTGCATATTCAGCTCTACTTGATTCATTTTTTTGTCTTGTTCCTCGTTCCTTTTGTCAGAAGCTCTAATGAATTTTTCCAAGGCTTCTTCCAAACTTGATTTCCTCTCTGGTTGTTATTGAGTCTAATTTTGAAATTCGGATGTGTTTTGCTGTCTAGGCGCTTGAGCTTGAGCTTGATTGTTACTCCATAAAAATCCCGGATGATTTCTCCAACTTGGATTATATACATTTTGATTCGGATACGGACGAGTAGATCGACTATAGCTCCCTACGAACTGAGCTGATTCCGCATTTATGGCACATTGATCTGTAGCATGACTCCCAGCACATAACTCACAAACCATTGCTACTTGCTGCGTAGATGGTGGACTCCATGTCTCCATTTTCTTAGCTATTACGGCCACTTGTGCTGCCAATGCTGTCATCGGATCCACCTCAAGCTTTCCCGATGTTTTTGGAGGGTTAGACCTAGTCATGGGCCACTGATAGTTATTATTGGCCATCGTCTCTAACAGCTGATATGCCTCATCAAAATTCTTAGACATGATTGCTCCCCCTGCTGCTGCATCAATACTAGCTCTAGTGGTCGCATACAACCCGTCACAGAATATACCCAACTGCATCCACTGTGGAATTCCGTGATGTGGGCACTTACGGAGCATATCCTTAAATCTTTCCCACGCCTCATATAATGATTACGAGTCGAATTGTGCAAAGGTGTGAATATCGTTAAAGTAGTTTTTCTGAACTTTCTTTGGTGGGAAAAATTTAGCTAGAAATTTTTGAGCTAAGTCGTCCCAGTTGTGATTGAGCCGGGGGGCAAAGAATGTAGCCAACTTCGGCGCTTTATCTTTCAAGGTAAATGGGAACATCCTCAACCTTACTGACATCTTCCGTTACATTGTTGAATTTGAAGGTGTCATGAACTTCCAAGAAACTCAAGATATGCTCATTAGGATCATCTATCGAATTACCCCCAAACCGGCATGTGTATTACAGAGCATCTGAATTGTTCCCGTTTTATCTCAAAAACTATTACGCATTGATTGCGGGCCTCCTAATACTCGATTGTATATCCGTGACATTGGCATGACATAATCCCTAAGTGATTTCTGTTCGTTCCCTGCCATGTTCACGGGTATTTCTTGTGCATTGACTCTTCTTCCAATGTATAAACCTCACTAGTCAATCGCAATTTTAAAACTTCCTTTCAATGTAAATGCGTATCTGGGAAAAAGTTCCTTTTAGCCCTTGATCTAGTGTGCATACACTCATGAAAAATTCCTGCAAATCTGACAAGAAAAAAATAAGTAACGTTTAAATTAAGACCAAATTGATTATAACTAATATGGAATTAATATTAATAAAGAAGACCCCGGACGGCGCGCAAAAACTTGTTGGTCGATTTACATGATCAATGAATTTGTGCAAGTGTACACGATCGACAAGTAATAAAGTGATAAGATAAAGTGTCGATCCCACGAGAATTCTAATCAATAAATTTCAACTACTAGTACTATATCAATCCAATTTTTTTAAACAACTATAAATTGTGATTTTCGAAATAATGAAACTAAATTAAACAATTTAAGAAAGATTACTCTAAAATAAAACAAATAAATAAAACTAAGATTTGAAAGAATGAATTCATATAAATAAGGATTAAGACTTGATATCCCCAATTATGAACTATAAACCAATTATCCAATTATCCCAATTATTATGCATACTGAATTGTTAACAGGAATTCTCAAATGCCAAAAGCCCTTTTTCCAAGTGATCAATTGACTTCTATTTAATCCAGATTAATCTTGCTATATTCTATGCAAAACAATTGAATTAAACTCCTTGATCTCAATTCCTTATGTGTTACGTGCGGTGAACAGATATTTCCATTCAATTCACAAACCTAATTATTCACTATGCAAATAACTAAGTCACATGTTATCATACCCAGTTCTAACCCTAGAATTCCTCTTCCAATTCCTTCTAGAGTAACAAGGTAATTACTGGCCAAATAATTAATCAATAAATACAAGGCAAGATAAACAATTCACTTTGACATAAATAATTGGAATAAATTGAATAACTAATTTATAGCCATAAAATGTTCAATTGAAATCTTAATTAACGAATTAGTTCATAACGTAAATTAAAACCAACAATCTTTGAAAAAATCATCCTTTAAGAATTACACAAATTGAAAATAAGGAGAAGGTGAAAAACTCTTGAGCCAATCCTTAATCTTCAAGTAATCCTTTGCTTAGCCTCCAATTGTGAATGATAGTCCCCTCTTTCAATTAAAACAACCTTTATATACTCCACTTATCCAAACCCTAGCAATCCAAATCCAATTTGGCTTCAAACAACCTCTATTTAGCAAGTCAAACGAAAAGTCAAATCGTCTTCAATTCATTAACTATCATCACTGCCAAATACCGATTATGAATGAACTTAGCGCCTTTTTAGAGGTGAGGTGCAGGAAATTACCAAAATGCCCTTTTTCAACTCAAAATCCCCCAATTGCTCCTACAGCTCCCACATATGCAAAATGATACCTAAACACATTAAAAATAATTCTAAATAACCCGAGAATGTATAAATTTAAGCTCAGATATATCCTATTCATGGGTATATTACCCAATCATCATCTGGGTTCCAAACCAAAGCAATTCAGTTGGATAATAGTAAGGTTTTATCTTGTTCAACAATAATCTATAATTCAACATATATGTATACGGGTAATTAACAAAATTGTATCAACATATGATTAAATACAATGATTATCCAAGTGGGGACACTTGTGTAACTATTTATAGAAATTAACGAACAGAATATATCTCTGAATTACCATATACTAACATGTTGATAATCAATGAGCGTATATAATATAGAGTTAATAATTTGTACAGTAATAATATAATTCAGAAACATTCTTACTCATGTCCATTTCATAAAGAAAATGCAAAGTCACTACAAAAAAATGGGCCTTTAGCAACGATTTTTCGGGCAACGACTTTATAAGTCGTTGCTAAAAGTATATGTTTAGCAACGAAAGTTGTCCTTCGTTCTTGATTGTCGAGCTTTCACTTTTTGCAACGAAATTCATAAGTCGTTGCAAAATTTCGTTGCTAATTCATTGGCGGGAAAAAAGTTCGTTAGAAATTCGTTGCAAAATTTTCGGCCACTTGATTTTCCGTCATCGCGGGCAACAAAAGTTTTTTTGTTACTAAAAATGGGGCTTTATCAACGATTTTTCAGGCAATGACTTTATAAGTCGTTGCTAAAAGTGTATGTTTAGCAACGAAACTTGTCCTTCGTTGCAAATTGTGTCAGGCTTTCACTTTTTGCAACGAAATTTATAAGTAGTTGCAAAATTTTGAAACAAAATTCGTTGCAAAATTTCTAACCACTTGATTTCTCCTCATCGTGGGCAACGAAAGTTTTTTTGTTACTATATTTCGTTGCCTAATATGGACCACATTCATTGGCAATAAATTTTATTTTCGTTGCATATTTTATACAACTTTTTGCAACGACTATTAAAATGTTGACTTAAATTAAGATAATAATAATAGTACTAATAATAATAATAATAAAAAAAATAACAGTAATAATAATACTAATAATAATAATAATTCGGTAATTGGATCTGCATATTACTACTAGATCTGCATGTTGGTTAACACATCGAATTAAAGAGAGCGTCATTTTGTTAAGAGAATAAAATTAACGTAGTAAAATAAATAGTTGAGAAAAAATATAATCACACATCCACACAGTCGAATAAAACTTTACCTATAACCCTAGATATATTTGTAATTTAAAAGAATAAAATCATATTTTACAAGATTACCCTAGATATATTTGTAATTTAAAATAATTATTAATTTATGATTTTGATAGGACCATATATTTATATAAGAGTCTTTTTAAAATTATTATTTTATTATATATATATATATAAAAATTATATATATATATATATATATATATACATATACATATACATATACATATACATATACATATACATATATATTATTTTCAAAATTTCTTGTCAAACTAAATAAAAACTAAACAAATCTCAATATTAAACTAAATATATAAAGTAACTATGAATATTTTTATATATAAATATATAAATGTAAAAAATATTCATATAAATATTTATAAATTTATCTCTAAATATTCATATAAATATTTATAAAAATATTCATATCTAAATTTTATAAATTTTAGATGAAATTTTTATAAATTTATAAATAAATATTTATTTATAAATTTTAAATATAAATTTATATGAATATTTGTTTATATATATATTAAAATATTCATAGTTACGTTATATAAATATTCATAGTTACTTTATATATATTTAGTTTAATGTGGAGATTTAAGATAATGTGTGTATATATATATAGATGGTAATAGAATTTATCTAATACATAAAAAATATAACATAAAAAACAAAAATATCACAGCTAAATTTTGAATCTAAGACCTATGGGTTATTGGGCCATTAAGCTACAACTAAGCCATTCTAATTTATTAGTTAACTAAACTACCGCCATAACTCAGTAGCGGTAGAGATGATAGTAGAAGCTGATTTAGCAAATGAGGGGCAAATGAGTAATTTCACGTCACACAAACTGAAGCCAAGTAGGGAAAATTCATTTCAATTTGTGTCATTCAATGTTGCGATCAACGGTATAGATTATGGTTGTTGAAATAGTACTCGTGACAACCGATTGTCACAAATGGGGGCCCATATATATATATATATATAGCCGTGTATATTCTATGTGCACAGTATTTCAAAACTGTGTCGTTTTGACATATTTATTTTTGATTTCTGCTTTGAGAGGAGAGAAGCTGTTTTTTTAATAAATAAAAAAAATATGCCAAAACGACATAATTTTGGCAGACTATGTACAAATAAATTATACACAACTGTGTATGACCATATTGTTCTATATATTAACTTACCAAACTATAATTGTGACGCCCCCAAAATTAGGTATACGTCACCCATCTTGGGTCGCCACTTACATGGTACATAAATTCAATTACAACTTACTAATATAACATTCGTGTACAATACGACATAAACTGTGAGTTTGAATACAAATATTATCTACTAGATATTATACAAACTCAAAAGGAGTCCTCGTTACAACTATTATCACACTATTTCACAGAATAGTGAGGACTACTAATGCTATCCTCTGGACCATTACTCTCGCTTCCCAGACTCTTCGTCCCAATATGTTCTCATTTCACGAAGAGAACGGTGAAAGAAAGGGTGAGCTCAACTAGCCCAAGAAGAAATATTATGACTAAGATAATGCGAATAAATTATCATTAGCCTTCAACAATGTTAAACCGATAAAATACAATAGACAACCGGTTTAATCTGCGGTGAATATGCGATCCATTAAAAAATCAAGTAGAGAATAAAGTCTACTATCTTTTAGGTTTTAAAAGGTTTTCATCAATTTTTATCATTTGAGACTCGACAATAAATAAACCACCACATCTAATCATCCCCATACCACGGTCGAGGATTTTCATCAATTTATCAATGGTCATGACTATATCTAAGAATCACCCCGGTCATAATCATACCAAAAACTATCCATCACCGCATTACAGAGCCACTGAGGGACTTTAGTCACATCATTTATATCAAGTCATGATTATCTTAGAATGATCCTCGGTCATAATCATACTAAGTTCATCTATGCACGTAAGCCAAGATAACATAATATAACATGAGGATGATGACAATGACATAATAATTCAATAAAACAAGTTCAAGAATTATTTAATCCATGAATTATTAACGTCCAAATTGTCAACATGATCTTTGTTTAGTAGAGTAAAATTCAAGAATGATCGGAAGAATATTTCCATGAAAAGATCTTTGGATGAAACGCAAATATCGAGGATATTCTACTAATTTCATGGAGTATAGAAGTCAAAGTTTTAACCAATTTGGGTATAATAAAGAATGGAATAACAAAAGAAATCACCATGCATGCGGTGCTTGCATAGACAGTTATTCCACATAATAATAATAACGGAACCGGTCGGTGAAATTCACAAGCGGGATGTTCCAACGAGAATAATAAAGATGGAACCGGATCCGGTGTAAAACACACGGATAGGATATTCAACGAGAATGATAAAGATTTTAACCCGGTCCTTGTAAAACACATGAGCAGGATGTTCCAACGTAATAATAAAAAGCAGAACCCGTGTCCGGTTGTAAAACACATGCGATGTGATGTTCCAATGAGAATAATAGAAGAATGTCACCAAGTATAGGTAAACAGCGTATCAGGTTATTCCAATGAATAATAAGCAATGGAATAACATAAGGATTTCACCAAGTATAGGGTATGCTGGCGTGTCATACGAGTTATGTATAGGGTATGCCACTTTTACGAAGTTATTCAATGAGAATAATAGTGAATGGAATAACGAAGTTCTCTTGAAGAAGAATAATAACACCCTTACTAGTAAAAAGAACCTAATATAGAAGTAGTGAAGTAGCGAGAATACTCTTCTTCTTTCTATAACTTTCTCTCTATAAACTTCTCTCTATAATTTCTCTCTACAGTTTCAATGAATTAAATAAGAAAATAATGAAGGAATGAGCTTCTATTTATAGGAAAATGGAATGCATAAGAACTAATCCATGAGCGGTCCAGTTGATTTACTTTAATCGGACTATCCATATTTAAAGAAAAATCTTTTAAATAAAATATAATATATTCTATTTATATAAAAACATTTTACTATGCAAACACTATGCAATACTATGCAAAACACTATGCAAAATACTATGCAACACTATGCATAATAAAATATAATATATTCTATTTATAAAATAACTTTAATAAAGTATTCTATTTTATATAAAAGATGTTTACATTTTATTACGTTAATAATACGAATAAAACAAAACGTCATTATCGCTATAATAATTCATATTATTAATCGACAATAATGGAATCAAAACTGGTGACTTCTCACATAAGCATCGATAATCAATACCGGTGTGCTTCTTATGCAACCACACTTATTCTTTGTACTTTTACTACCGAGTAGTTCAACAAGAACCACGGTAAAACTTCCATTTGTTATTTCAATAAAATATTTTTGTCGTTTTCTCGATTCGACAATAATTACATTATGGGTCCACCAATGATTGAGTAGTTGTCTGAATATTCCCCGCTAAACCGAATATTCCCAGACCAATCGAATATAATATAACCACTTGCATACTTTTGCAAAATTTATAAATACTACCCACAACTATAATATTATCTCAAATTCACACCATAATATTAAAAATTATTTCGACCAAATTTAAATCTTTATTGATAAAATCTGGGTCTCACATTCTCCCTCCTTATGGAATTTAAGCCCTCGAAATTAGAGTGCGATACTGGTATGATAAAGAGGTGAGGATACCTTGAATACCTTTATCGTTGAAAATATTAAGTTCATCTTTGCAATCCGCCAAAGATATTCATTAACAATTCATCTTTTGCACTACGGCTAAAGATATACAAGCGTAAAACCAATAATCTTTGAGGCGCAACTTAATAGTATCACGACCACAAATTATCCATTGCACCAATTTGGCGAGGATATTCGTGTTTTCAATTACGGTCGTGATTATCCGAATAATCCTTGGTCATAATCATACCAAGTCTATCAATGCACTACTGACGAAGATGACTTTTACCACATCCATGAATTAATATTTCATTCTTTGAGACTCATTTCGATAATTAATCCATATCATCGAATCATCCCCGCACTACGGGCCGAGGATATTCATTAGTATCACGACCACGAATTATCCATGCTTCTGACGAAGATAATCGTGTATTCATTAAGTATCACGACCACGAATTATCCATACACTACTGCCAAAGATAATCGTGTATTCATTAAGATCACGACCACAAATTATCGCCACTTACGGCCGAAGATAATCGTGTATTCATTAGTATCACGACCACAAATTATCCACCGCACTACTACGAAAGATAATTGTGTATTCATTAAGTATCACGACCACAAATTATCCATACACTACGGCGAAAGATAATTGTGTATTCATTAGTATCACGACCACAAATTATCCATGCACTACTGCAAAAGATAATTGTGTATTCATTAAGATCACGACCACAAATTATCCATACACTACTTCTGACCAAAGATAATTGTGTATTCATTAATATCACGACCACAAATTATCCATGACTACTACGGCAAAAGATAATTGTGTATTCATTAATATCACGACCACAAATTATCCATGCACTACTGCCAAAGATAATTGTGTTTTCAATTACGGTTATGATTATCTTACAACAATCCACATCATAATCATACCAAGTCCATCTATGCACTACTACCACTGATGACTTTCAACATAATATAAACATGAGGATAATGATATAAAGAATCAATCAAATGAGATAAAGGATAAATATTAAACATTTATAATTTATCCGAGATTCAAGAATATCCCCATGTTATCAATCACTTAATAATCTCATAATCTAATAACATTAATATTATAACAATATTTTAATCACTTCTTAAATTTATAAACAATTTTCTCAATTGTTTACGCTTTACCATATAATGCATTTAATCATTCAAAATGCCATACTCATAAAATATCATCACCAATTATCAAATCCTCATCAAAAAATATGCATATACTCTATATAGGAATCTCTAGCCATAAAATCTTATTTTCAACTTTGTTTCTTCACATAACATATTTAACTCATATGTTACGTAACTAAACTATTTTCATGAAAAATACCAAATCAGTCCCAAAATATTTCTTTTACGGGATTTAGCATAATATAGTCCCATAATGAAAATATATTTTTCTCG
The DNA here is from genome assembly GCA_020205615.1 of Panax quinquefolius. Classification (NCBI taxonomy): domain Eukaryota; kingdom Viridiplantae; phylum Streptophyta; class Magnoliopsida; order Apiales; family Araliaceae; genus Panax; species Panax quinquefolius. The sequence goes on along the minus strand of CM035167.1, from coordinate 56,966,345 downwards.
AATTTTAAAATTCATTTACTATTTTTCAAAATTAATTTCTAATTAATTCCTTAAGAAATTAGCTACCTCAAGTTTAACTCCAAAATTCCCAAATCTTGACAGGACCTTACACATGTTAACGTGAGCTTCTAGTTAAAATTTCATGGTCATCCTGAGTTATAGAACTCCCGGTTATAAGCGTTTTTAAATCGAAAAAACCTAAATATTGAAAAGAGTCATAACTTGCTCATTTTAAGTCGAAATGAGCTCATTTTTTGGGACAGGAGATACTTTATACCATATACCTTCATGTCCCTAAAAGCCAGAATTTTTCTCATAATTTAAGTGGCCAAAACAGGTCCCTTAAAGTTTACAAGCGATAGCATTTTTCGAAATTTACAGCTTTGGCCTCCTTTGCTAAAATCAGTCCCCACAAAATCTACAACACCTTTTCCAGTAATTCCACTTGGATTAGTTAGGTAACTCATAGATCTAACTCTAGGACTTGACCACATTCAAAAATTCAAAATATAATAAGAGATATAGTCAATTGAATTTCATGTTACGTTTTCACCAAAATCGATTTTTCAACCCTTTGTGATTTCTAAGAAACTTTCATGTTTTCACATAATAACCACATAACTCATCATAACACTTACTAATACTTCATATACCCATGATTTTCATTAGTCCAATGCTTTTATTATGACTTTCATCATAAACCACGTAAACTGTTCATTTTAGTTGAAGAAATATTTGAGGGTTTAAGAAATGGGTTTTTGTACTGGGGTCAATACAAAATTTGATTTTACGTTCTAGGGTAGGCTAGGAAGTCTTCAAGAATACGCCAAGAAATTTATTAATGATATCATTCAAAACTGTGACTCTCATCCAAGACTTGGATAGTACATCACATTGATACCAACTGTGACTTCTATCCCTTAACCTGGATGGCACCTCACAATGATACCTATCAACTTGCCATCTTGATCCTGTCGCCTCTGAGAAAGTCCGGCGGTGCATTCCACACAAGGAAGTTAACAACGAAAGGTTCGGGGCTCTTTACTTATGGCTTGATATAACAGTGATTAACTTTAGGGTTTGGTTACTTTGAATTCATATAACAGGTTGGTTAGAAATATGAAAGCTAACAACCTTACAAAAAGAATAATAAGTAGTTAATCAATCGTTTTCAAAAATTACCTCAAAGGCAAGAATTTTTAAAGATATAAGATCGTGAAAGTGTTTATTTGAAACAACAAGATTAATAAACAGTGGAGGTAACGAAGGTTTCTCCCAACGAAGTTTCAATAGATAAATCAAAGTCTAATTTTTTTTTTTTCGGAGTCAAATTTAAACATTGAACACAACTAGGTAGAATAAAAGAGTGGGTAGAACTTGTATTGAATAAAGTATAGACTTATGAATAATTAATTTACCCGTAATAACTTCGTTCGGTTTCTCGAAACAAACGCTTCTCGCTTAAATTAAAGTTTGACTTTACTATAGGTACATTCCACCCTTAAGTGCTTCTTCATTCCCTGATCCATGATTTGAATCATTATTCTCCGATCCATATCGAATTCGGGTTGTGCGCTATGCATGAGGTAATTCCAATTTCGATGTTGAAATTCTCCAATTCTTTGTCAAAAAGCAAAGTCCATTTCATCTATTTTGGCTTTATTGGATCGGACGTCTTTTTCTACACTATAAACGCGTTGTGCGACTTTTACCCACGCATCGTCTATTCTCCTTCGTTCGATTGTTTCTTCTTTCGGTGATCTTTGATTTTAAATTCTCGATTCCAACTTTAATATCTTACACCTCGCCAAAGCGTGATTTTGTTCGAGCATCACATATCGGGTAACCCAATTTTGAATTGTTGTATCCCTTTGTTCCACGACCGTTTGCCGTTCTTCAACCTGTTCTTCTAGCTCACGAACATGATTTTGTAATTCTAAGTTTTGATCATAAATTTCTTCTAACCAATTCTCCTCAGGTTCCTCTTCTTCCTCTTCTTCCTCACTTTCAGCTGCTACCTCTGCAACTAGCTCGGGTACAACAATTAGTTCTTCATTTACTACGTGGATATCTCTAATTTGTTCCTCGTCTGACACTGCATTAACCTGATTAGTGATTAAAGGTGTCACAACGGTCACATTCACTCCATTGTGAATATTTTCACCGCCATTTCAAACACCGCCGTAACACAAGGATTAATTAATATATCAAATATTATCCCTATACTCACGGCCAGATAAAATACCAAATAAACTTAGGTAGGTCATACTAGCGAAGAAATTTCCGTCTCTCCCTCCTAGTTCTTATCTCACATCTTAGCCGGGATCATATCCTAAGCTACGATACTGTTGTGGCGCCCCCAAAAATTAGGTATCGTCACCCATCTTGGGTCGCCACTTACATGGTACATAAATTCAATTACAACTTACTAATATAAGCGTAAGGTATGCAATCGACATAAAGCGTGAGTTTGAATACAAATATTATCTACTAGATATTATACAAACTCAAAAGGAGTCCTCATTACAACTATTATCACACTATTTCACGAATAGTGAGGACTACTAATCTATCCTCTCGACCATTACTCCGCTCCCGAGGCTCGTCCCGGCTATGTTCTCATTTCACAAGAGAACGGTGAAAGAAAGGGTGAGCTCAACTAGCCCAAGATAAAATATTATGACTAAGATAATGCGAATAAATTATCATTAGCCTTCAACAGATGTTAAACGATAAAATACAATAGACAACCGGTTTAAGCTGCGGTGAATATCTGATCCATTAAAAAAATCAAGTAGAGAATAAAATCTCTACTATCTTTTAGGTTTTAAAAGGTTTTCATCAATTTTTATCATTTGAGACTCGACAATAAATAAACCACCACATCTAATCATCCTGCATGTACCACGGTCGAGGATTTTCATCAATTTATCAATGGTCACGACTATCTTAGAATCACCCCCAGTCATAATCATACCAAAAACTATCCATCACTACATTCTACAGACCACCGAGGACTTTAGTCACATCATTTATATCAAGTCGTGATTATCTTAAGAATGATCCTGGTCATAATCATACTAAGTTCATCTATGCACGTAAGCGAAAAGATAACATAATATAACATGAGGATGATGACAATGACATAATAATTCAATAAAACAAGTTCAAGAATTATTTAATCCATGAATTATTAACGTCCAAATTGTCGACATGATCTTTGTTTAAATGAGTAAAATTCAAGAATGATCGGAAGAATATTTCCATGAAAAGATCTTTGATGAAACGCAAATATCGAGGATATTCTACTAATTTCATGGAGTATAGAAGTCAAAGTTTTAACCAATTTGGGTATAATAAAGAATGGAATAACAAAAGAAATCACCATGCATGCGGTGCCCATGCAGGCGAGTTATTCGAACATAATAATAATAACGGAACCAGTCGGGTGAAATTCACACCAAAGCGGGGATGTTCAATGTAATAATAAAGATGGAACCGGATCCGGTGTAAAACACACGAGATAGGATATTCCAACGAGAATGATAAAGGCGGAACCGAGTCCGGTTGTAAAACACATGAGCGGGATGTTCCAACAGAATAATAAAAAGCGGAACGAGTCCTGTAAAACACACAGCAGCATGGGATGTTCCAATGAATAATAGAAGAATGTCACCAAGTATAGGGTAAATGCCGTATCTGAGGTTATTCCAATGAATAATAAGCAATGGAATAACATAAGGATTTCACCAAGTATAGGGTATCTGCATTATCTGAGGTTATGTATAGGGTATGCCACTTTTTACGAGTTATTCCAAGAATAATAGTGAATGGAATAACGAAGTTCTCTTCAAGAAGAAAGAATAACACCCTCTACTAGTAAAAAGAACCGAATATAGAAGTAGTGAAGTAGCGAATACTCTTCTTCTTTCTATAACTTTCTCTCTATAACTTCTCTCTATAATTTCTCTCTCTGTAGAGTTTCAATGAATTAAATAAGAAAATAATGAAGGAATGAGCTTATTTATAGGAAAATGGAATGCATAGTAATTAATCCATGAACGGTCCAGATTGATTTATTTTTAATAATCGACGGTCCATATTTAAAGAAAATCTTTTAAATAAAATATAATATATTCTATTTATATAAAAACATTTTACTATCTGCAAACACTTTATGCAATCTATGTCTGGCAAATATATCAAAACACTATATGCAACACTATCGTAATAAAATATAATATATTACATTTATAGAATAACTTTAATAAAGTATTCTATTTTATATAAAAGATGTTTACATTTTATTACGTTAATAATCTGAATAAAACAAAAAGCGTCATTATCGCTATATAATAATTCATATTATTAATCGACAATAATGGAATCAAACCGAGTGACTTCTCACATAAGCATCGATAATCAATCTGGTAATGCTACTTGCAACCACACTTATTATTGTACTTTTTACTACCGAGTAGTTCAACGGTAACCACGGTAAAACTTCCGCCGTTATTTCAATAAAATATTTTTGTCGTTTTCTCGATCAAATGAATAATTACATTATGGGGTCCACCAATGATTGAGTAGTTGTCGAATATTCCTGCTAAACCTAATATATTCCCCAATCAATCGAATATAATATAACCACTTGCATACTTTGCAAAATTTATAAATACTACCCACAACTATAATATTATCTCAAATTCACACCATAATATTAAAAATTATTTCGACCAAATTTAAATCTTTATTGATAAAATCTGGGGTCTCACAATAATTATTAACTTGTTATAAATTTTTTACTCAAAAAACTTAATTGCGATGTCAAATTAATTACTTACCAAACTTAATTACATTTTCATTGATCCGTATTTTGCTCATTTTATATATGAATGCTTGACAAATGATGACTTTACAAGTGTAAATAGGTATATCCCCCCGATGGCATCCTTGGGTATATTGTAAAAAGGGTATTAATTAATTATTTTTAATGAAGTCAAACTGTATAAAAAACATAACAAAAATTTTCAACTGTTATGATTATCTCACACCGAAATATGAAAAAAATTTATTAACAATCAACACAAGTTATTCCAACAAAAAAAAGAATGTCTAGAATATAGAAATTAAGATCTCATAAATTAAACTATATCACAAAAAGAATTAATCAATTATCTCATAAAAAAAGTAAAATTCAATACAAAAGGTGAATAAAATACTAGCAATAAAAATTAAACACGAAAATAAAATATTATCCCAAAAATCTTCCCACTCTAACTACAATTTGAAATATTTCATAGGGATAAGTATTTAATTATATATATATATATATATATATATATATATATATATATATATATAGGTATTACTGTTATAAATTTTGTACTTTCAAAATTTACTTGTGATAACAAGGAGAAATAATAACATGGATAATATAATTTTATTATTAAAATGTGTTAGGTTCAATTAATTTAGAATTAATGAACTATACTTTTAAAATTTATTATTTTTTTCTTATTCTATTTATAATTGTAATTAGAGCATTCATTTTAAAATCAAAATTTTGAATTTCAAAAAGGATGAAAAGTCATTTGAATTGTAATTTAGATTATTGATTATTGTATTTATTAAAAATAAATAAATTAAAATTTATTCATTAATACTATACTTTAAAAACTCATTATTTTTTTTTCTTATTCTAGCTATAGTTGTAATTAAAGTATTTATTTTAAAATTTAATATTTCAAAAATGATAAAAAAACTTATTCAAAATATAATTTAAAATATTAATCATTATATTTATTAAAAATAATAAAATTAACATTCATTTATTAATAAATTTTATTTTAAATTTTTTTATTTTTTTTATTCAGATTATAGACTTATAGTTACAATTACATAACTTTTATCTTTTGAACCCGAACAGATCTAGATCTAGATCCAGAGTTTTGGATGAAGCCACAATCGGAAGCTAAGCCACAATAGGAGGCCTCGACGACGGTGTCCGCCGTGGGGATGAACATTGGGTGGGGTATAGCTTGAAGGAACTTGAAACAACGACGTATGGGTTTGCGGAGGAGAATGGTATTGGTGAAGGAGGGTATAGAATTGTTTAGAGAGGAGTTTTGCAGGATGGATATTGTGGTTGTGAAAAATCTTCTGAATAATAAGTGAGTTTTATTTATTTTTAATTAATACAGCATTTTTTTATGTTATGTTTTAAATTGCGTGTTTATTTAGATATTTCGTCGCCGTTTTTATGTTTGTTTCCATCACGACGACTCCGCCACTGCCCTCCACCGCTTCCCACCCCTCAACTGTAACTCCGGTGCAGTTTTGGTCTCCACTTTTCATTATTACAAGATCCCATCAGCAATTGATCAGGTTTGGGCTTATATAATCTTTTAGGGTTTCTATTTTCGGTGGTATTTTTTTCTTTGTATTGATTGTTCTTTTGTTTTCTCTGCTCACTATTGGCAATGTAGGAAACTTTTGCCGAGTACACAGCCAGGATAACTTTTGAGAGGCCACTGTTGAGTGGGGTGGCATATGCACAACGGGTTGTGAACGGAGAAAGGGAAGAATTTGAAAAGCAAAATGGTTGGACAATAAGAACAATGGAGAGAGAGCATTCACCTTTTAAGGATGAGTATGCCCCTGTGATTTTCTCTCAAGAAACAATTTCCTACATTGAATCACTTGATATGATGTCAGGAAGGGTAATTAGGTTCATTTTTTCAATATAATCTTTTGCTAAGTCATTCATTTCTCATATTTTCTTAGTTTTATTTGTGAAGTTCTCAATTCTCAAGATTAGATTTAATGGGTATTTCATTTCACACAATAAACACGTTAACTGATAATTTTCAACTTGCATCTTACAAATATTGAAATTTTAGGGTCTTGCCTGTATAGAGTTCTTTATGGAGGCTTCAGAATGGGAAACATGTAGAACTTCCTCCGAGACCCTGGAGCTATCAGGTGCCTGATTATTTAAGGATTTCTGACATTCCTTATCTTCCTTGATGGCAAGAGAAAACCATTTTGCACATACTTCCATGCTTTCAAGACTATGAGCTCCATCCAAATAGAACACCAGATCCCCTTGCTTTTCAATATTAATGAACTGATCAGGGACAACCTGGGCTCGACCTTGCAATGTAGCTTTTGTAAGCCCTTCAATGAACTGCTCAGGCAGAGAACTCTATTTCTAAGAAGAAAAAAAAAGAACCATCTTATATAAACCAAAATGATGAAAACAAAAACTCTCATTTGGAAAAACTTACAGTCTGTTCCAGGTAATTGAATTCAATATGGCCAGTCTTTTGAAGCCAAGTAGAGCATAACGCTATAGCAAGACCATCATTTAAGTACTGGTGATCACCATGAAGCCTAAGATGCAGACCGTTCAGCAAATGGGGGTCCAATGGAGTTGCTACTTTTAGAGGTACCTGTAATCATCATAATATGCAATTTTATCCATAGAACAACATCTCATTTTTCCACTATAGTGTAGCTTAAGTAACCTACTATGTAGTTATTGCATCTCATATATTCATGCTTTTTGTAGTAGATGGTACAAGTATGCAAAAGCATTTAGGTAGTAATACAATATATTTGGTCAAGACTTGAATGAGAGTGTTGCTTTAGTAGGGATGGATAAGAATGGTTTTCATTATTTTTAGCCACAAATTTTTATGACAATAAACTCAGCAGTTCGATTATCAGTTGACGTGTTTTATCTTAACAATTGGTGCTATTCTTTCCATACAGGTGAATATTCTTCCGCCTTGTATCATTATTTTCTCTTAATTCTTAAGATTGGATCAGGTTGTTGGAATAACTTTGAGATTAGTTCTTAAATGTATTTATGTATTAGTAATGTAGATTTTCCAGAATTCTACAAGTATTTTGAGTTGTGCAAGAAAGTGCACATATCAAGCTGACTAGTAGTTCACATTTACATTTCCTTTTTACCCTTTTGTAGTCTATTTGGGTATCTTCTAGGGGATCTTAGAAAGAGCTAGATGAAGCCAATAGCTGATTTGATGAGTTCACCATCAAATTATTATGACTTTTGGGATGGCCAAATCTTTAGTTTGCATATTTAATCTTCTTGAGAAGCTTTCTTGTCTTTTTTATGATTTAGTAAATATTGTGGTCTTTAAAATAAATGATTGCCATTGAAGGTCTACCAGAATTTTAATGTTATCCCTTCTTACTATTTAAGTGATCAGGTGAACAAAATTTGGGGACAGAAAAATATGGTGAAAAGTTTTGTATTATTGATGGGGATTCTAGTTTTGTGTTTCTGTGCTGCCATGGCAAAAACAGAATACATTAAATACAAAGACCCCAAACAGTTCGTAAATGTTCGAATAAAGGACCTAATGAGCCAAATGACTTTAGAGGAAAAAATTGGCCAGATTGTCCAGATTGATTGAAACACAAATTTGTGTGACATGTATATTTAAACTAAAACATATTCAATTTGCATGATACATATAGAGTGTTATATAGAGATGTTATTTGTTTAGGCAGAGATATAATATTACTCGTGAATCATAAGTTCTCCAAAGTTGCCACTGCTTGCAAATAATTTCAAAGACACATCTTTACAGTCCAACCTTAATTAAGACATAGATGGTTGAGTAATACTAATAAAGAATAATGATAAGGGTAGAAGGGGACAATTTTCAATTTTTTTAAACTTGCAATCATCCAATACTTTGAGTATTTGTGTATGTGTGTGACTGTAAATTCGTATTAAAGGTTATGATAATTATTAAAGGTTGTTCACGTGGCTGGTCTGCAATCTAATATGTAGGTGGTGTAGATGCCAACACCTGCAAGAAAAACACTTATGAGGGATTTAAAGAGGTTGCAACAAGATGCACCTGTAGGCATCAGTGGTGCTCCTCAGGATATATAATAATATAATGCTTTGAAACGCTTTTATATTTGGGTAGGCTACAAACAAATTAAATGATGTTTAAGGTTTTCTTAACTCGTATGACTTTTACTTTTAATTTTTATTTTTATTACCTTTTAAGGTATTTTGAATTGTAATATCTAATGCATTTCATATTTTAATTGCAGACCTGATGACACTCCATGGGATGGAGGTATGTGAAGTCAATCCCTTAACAACACTGTTTCTTCATTTGAAAGGTAGTTCAAATATTTGTTCAATTAAATCATTTCTGTTTGATTGTATAACCATGAATTCGTTCTGTACTTGGAAAGATTGTTGTAGTATTGCATGCTGTTAAGTATTGCTGTTAAAGTCCAAGCAAGTAAATAATCCAGTTGAATCTTATGAATGAAGCCATAACATGCTTGTTTGAATGTGATATTCTACCCCAGTAATTTGATGTGGTTTTTCTTTTCATGTGTGTAAGGTATTCTATATGACAGTCTTAATGAGTTGTGTTATTATTCTATATGAATCACATTGTTTAGATTTAGTGTCTTACATGGTATATACATGGATCTATATATGTATTTCTATAGTTTCGGTATCATAATTGATTGGTTGCTAGATTCAGGAAACATAAAATTATAAAGTGGTACCCTGAAATAGATTAAGTAGAGTGAAATAGCTTGATAGTTATCACATAATTCTGTATGAATGTACTGTTGCACATGTATTTTCTCTGTGTAGGCATAAATTGGAACACTTGAAATAATGAAATATACCAGATGGCTTTTAGCCTTTGGTCTGTCAATTAACCTTGTTAACAAGAAGTATAAGCTGGAACATGAGTCATTTTGGCTTTTTAATTTTTTGTACTCAAGTTAAAGTATTATTCATACTGGATGCTTATTGCTCTTGTTGGTGGTATTGGTTATGTTATCAGCATTTTTGTGCTTATTTTAATTGAATTCTTTTGACTTCATCAGGTAAGTTTAAATTGACACTCCAGTTTACGGAGGATTATCCAAATAAGCCACCAACAGTGCATTTTGTTTCTCGAATGTTCCATCCAAACAGTAAGTTAAAACATGAAAGAAAGAATGACACTTGTTTCGTATTTGCATTTTTGAGCTTTGTTGTTTAATTTGTATTAGTAATTTTTTCTTTCTTGAACATTATTTATTCTTGACAACTTCTAGTATATCGTCTAAAGTGAGTGCAGTTGTAAACCATGGTTATCATGGATACTTCCTTTTTTGTGTTCTTTCTTTTTCTTCTTTTCTCTAATTTGGTGCTTTTGGTATTAAGCAAGAGCTTAGAACACCTCCAAGTTGACTACATTAGTTCTTTGACTGGATTTTTTTTGTCATTTTATTGCATTTGAACTGTAATTTTGGTGGAGCAAATGTGCTATTATGGCTGAAGGAGAGGAGGATATTGAACTTAAATTCAGAATCTTTGATGGAACTGATATGGTCACAAAACTTATGCATCATCTACTACTGTTATGAATCTTAAGCAAAGGCTTGTTACTGAATTGCCTCAAGGTTAGCAATTTATAACTTTGATTCTTTTTTGACTATATATGTTTTTGAGGTCTGAAGTGTGATCACAGATACATAGTGAGATTCCAAGTGATTCAGACAATTTGACAACAGGCGAAAGTACTTCTCACCGTCAACGTGAACTTGAACCTACAACAAGACCTGCAAATTTAGAACCAAGCTCATATGATGTGGTTAAATCCAATTCAAAAGAGGACACAACCAGCTCCCCCATGTTCTCCATAACAGAAGGTACTTTTACCCCTTGTTTCTTCACTTCATTGTTGTCTTCTGTTTATCTCTTTTGCCAATTCATACAGATCATATTATACGGTTCACATTGTGGTATTCTATAGGGATAAAATGTAAATCTTTTTGTTAAACAAAATAGCATAGCTTTATTGAATATCAAATTAAAAAAATGTATATCTGAGATTTTGCTATATTCAACATTTATGTCCCCTATGAACAATTGGAAGGCACAACTAAAGACTCATTCTAGCCCAAGAAATTCTAAAACCTTATAACTTCTATTTTAATGCTTTCACTCTCCCACCCCTTTTTCCTGTAAGTTGGAGTTGAGTCAAAGTAATAGATTTTAAAGTTTAGCACTCAAATATCTAGAGTAAAATTTTATTATAGTTAAACAACTTTTTGAAGCATAATTGCAGGTTTGATGTGACGCTCCCAAAATAGGTATACAACATCCATTCCGAGTCGCCAAATACATGGTACAGAAAGCAAATTACAACTTTAATAATATAATTGTCGTGCAAAATACGACAACACATACTGTGAGTTTAAATACAAATATCGTCTTCTAGACAATATCCACACTCAAATAAGTGCTCATTACAATTATTGATACACTATTTTACAAAATAGTGAGGACTACTAAAACAACTATCTTGAATCATCACTCCATGCTTGGGTTAGTTCTCGCTAAATTCTCTCCTCCCAGGAAGAACAATGGAACAAAAAGGAAAAGGGTGAGCTTAACTAACCCAAAGAAAGAATATTATGACTAAGACAATATACAATAAATTATCATCATCTTGAACAGGAAAAATCGATAAAATATATAATAGACAACACGTTTTAGATCAACAATGCAATGGAAATAACAATCAATTAGAAGAGTTAAGTAGAGAAAGAATTTCACTATCTTCTAAGATTTAAAAGTCCATCATCAATATTTTATCACTGTAACATCAATCAATATACATCTTGAATCAAATATTCATCTTTGCACTACAGCCAAAGATATTCATTTTATATCACCAAATTAGTCATGTTCATCTCAATACCTTTTCATCTTTTACTACGGGCCAAGATATATTTAATTAGGTAATCATTCATCTTTGCACTACAGGCCAAAGATATTCATCAGTTAATCATTCATTTTTGCACTACAGGCCAAAGATATTCAGTAATATCATCATTTAGGACTGAAGATGATGAAAAATATATTAAAGAAACGAATCTAGTGAAACAAAATAACAAATATTAGAGATTCGATTACAATTTATCCAAGATCAATAATACTCCATAATAACCAATTTTGAAGCAAAATTCAAGAATAAAGATCAAAACATGGATACAATCAAAGATAATAACCATAATAGACATCTTGGATAAAAAGAAGAAAAATTTATTTTTCGGTGAATAGTGCCGTATTCGTGAATAGTACCGTATACGTGAATAGTAATTTCGACACCAAAAGATAGAAATTTTCACAAGAAAAATCATCATGCTTCGTGAATAGTACTCGTGAATAGTAACTCGTGAATAGTAACTCATGAATAGTAACCTCGATATGAAAAGTTTTAAATTTGATAAAAAGTTTCAACCAATATTTTGGCATAATGATATTGAAGAAATAATATCACTTACGAAGAAAATAACATCCCTTACCTCAAAAAGATAATACTTACGGGCCGGAATCTTTGGATATAGTCTTTGAAGGAACTTGCACCGTATAACAACACTCAAAGTATCAAAATACTCACAAGAATACGCTCGATAATATAGAGAGAAAGAGAGAAAGCTTATGTTTCTGGTGTGATTTTCAATTCTAACTTACCCTATATTTATAGGAAAATGTTAGCACGCCAAAGCAGACTTGACCTGCAACCTGATGGCTTTACCTGCTACTATTGCCACCCACCACATTTGAAATAAAATTCAGCACATTTCTTCACCAACCACAAGTGGGGCCCACTCAATTCTAGAATTTTTCACCAAAATCATTTATAAATTTTTTATACATTTAGTAACAAATTTTTGTTGCTAATGGCATTAAAAATATAATATTTGGCAACGAAAAATTAACTTAATAACAACGGAGAGGATATTGTTGCTAATATTAAAATAAAAGGTAACATTTTTTATTGTTGTAAATTATATCAACTTTCGTTGCACATATAAAGAAACGACAACATATAATGTCGTTGCTAATCGATTTACTTTCGTTGCTATTGAAAAATAACCAAAGAACAAATATTTTCATTCACGATTCAAAGATAATGTCGCTGCTAAATAATATAATCAAGAACGAAAATCGTTATAAAAAAGTTTACATTCCGCAACGAAAGAAAGCTTGAGCAACAATTTTCATAATTTCATCGCAACGAAAAAATATCGCTGCAAAATGGTGTCAATTACAGAACGAAAATGCATGGTCGTTGCAAAAAGAGTTCATTTCGTTGCTTAATTAGCATGCTTTTTTGCAAATCGAAATGGGGTTTTAGCAACAAAATTTTAATTATTCTACGCAACGATACATTTTGTTGCTAAAGGATCGATGTCTACGCGAAAGTTAAATTTTGTTGCAAAATGTATTACTTTTGGCAACGAAAAAAATACGTTCGTTGTGGAACAATTAGCAACGCTCATTGCGCAACGAAAGACGCAACGACAGTAAAGTCGTTGCCAAAACCCTTTTGCAACTAAATTTGGCACCTTTAGCAATGAAAATCGGTTGTTGCTGAAGCCCCATTTTTTTGTAATGAGTTAAGATACTTGCCTGATACGCTGCTTACAATTTGCAACTTAGTTTTATCTTTTATAGCACGACCTATCATTAATCAGATCATTCGTTCGATTAGAACAATATACTATAACACATAGTACTGCATTTCGCAGTCAGCACATAACTTAATCACATTATCACACATGTTCAACAACCATTGAATCACAAATAAATACACATCTAATCAAATTATTTAATTCCGTGTCAATTTTCAAACATGTAAATTGTGTCTACCAAAGCGACTTTATCGGTAATTATCGAGTCTAAGACTACATCCTCAGTAACTTAGTATTAGTTATATTATTTTTAAATGACTTAAATAATTTTAAATATTTATTATAATTTATCATGAATTTTCAAACATCTAATCATTATTAAATGATTTAAATATTAAACAATTCTATTATCATTAATATTTAATTAATATTAAACTATTAATGAAACCATTGCCAAAATGTTAAAGTTATTTATAATAACCCAAAATACTTTTAAAGTATTTATATTACCCTTAAATGATTTTTAAAACCTTTAAAATCATTTTTAAATAATTATCATTAATATTAAAGTATTAATGTTTTATTTATCAAAATATTAAAAGTCATTAAATATAACTTAATAATATTTTTAATTAATTTATATCCTTTTTAAAAGATTTTAAATTAATAAAACCATTTTTGAACTATTTATTTAATATAATTATTAAATAAATTTATAATATCATTAATTTTAAATTAATATCATTAATATTAAGTTTTTAATGAAATTATCCTTTAAATATTAAAAGTTATATTTTATAACTTAAAATATCTTTAAACACTTTATTTTCATTTAAAATGATTTTTATAATATTAAAATTATTTTTAAACTATATTATTTAATATAATTATTAAATAACTTTAATATCATTAATAGTAACTAATTAATAAAATTTACCTTTAAATATTGAAAGTTATATTTGTAACTTAAAATATTTTAAATGCCTTATTATTCTTTAAAATGATTTTAATATAATAAAATCATTTTAATTAATTTATTTAATGCATTTATTAAATAAATTAATTATCATTAATATTAATTTATTAATGAATTTCATCACAAAATATTAAAAGTCATAAAAAATAACTTAAAATATTTTCTTATACCATAATATAATTTTAAATGATTTTTCAAGTATTAAAATCATTTTTAAATAATTTATTTAATATAATAATTAAATAAATTAAATACCTCTAATATTTCAAAAATATTAAATATTTATGAAATATAATTAAAAATAAATTTTCAGACCTTAAAATAATTTTTAATAATTTATTTGTATTTTTAATAATTAAAATCTAATTTTCTATAATTATTTAATGAAAATATAATTTTTATATAGAAACTGTCGCTAAAGACCACCTATAGTGACAGAACTGTCGCTATAGGTGTTCTTCATGTTCTTCATACAAACCCAGATCTTCATACACAGTTTCGAGATAACTATTTTGACCAGTGATAAATGTCCGCTATTAATGTTTCTGGGCAAGCTATTGATCACATCGTGTAGTATTAATGTCATACTACAAGTGTATAACAAGTTCTGGACAAGATCATAACACATCAAAAAGATATAAATCCATGAACAAGCTGTCAGAGCTGTTCTTCATTTTCTGGGTTATCCAGAAATGAAGAACAGTTCGACCAGTCATATTTGGGCTTCCACAACTTGTTGATCGTGTATTGTTTTTGTGATCTAAAAATTTCAGTGTGTAGCCAACATGTAGGACAAGAGATCTATCACATAAAATCATAACAACAACACAACCGCGAGATCTAGTCTGGTCAAACTATGTCAGTCGTCATGTTCTTATGTTTTCTGGGTTACTTGGAAAACAGAAAACATGATCGACTTAACTAGTTTGACCGACCACAATTTTCAACCTGTTTACTATATATGTGATCTTAAGGCATGAGGATGCAGTCTAACAAACATACTACAACTTAGATTCAAGAACCATAACGAAACATCAAACCACTGTCAGATCCAAGCTCTTGAAAATCTTGTCAGAGCTTTCTGGGCTCGTTCTGGGTTACCTAGAACTTGTTCAGTCATGGTTGGTCAACGATGTTTGACCACCCATAACTTGCAACCTACAACCGATCTGACCCTGATTTGAGTTCCAGAGCAAAGCTCTTATAGCATACTACAAGATCAAAGCTTAAAAACACAAAAAGAATAAACATTCAGAGATCTACAGGGCCTGACATTTGGTTGTCAGACATCAAAAACATAATTTTCAGATTTTTTTAAATCTTCAAATCTGAGCCTCTAGATGTTATGGATCTAACATCTTGTAACCCAGATCATCATTATACACTACATACAACACATTTTAACATTAAAACACAACATCTATCATGGAATCAAAGATCAGATTTGGCTTTTAGGGTTTATACCTAACTTGAACAATACTTGATTCTGGCTTCTTGATATGTTAATGAAGGTAGTGGGGCTTGCTTTTGGAACAGAAATGCTACTAGAATTCGTGAGTGTGGAGAGAGAGAGACTTGGTTGGGTGCTAGATAGCAAATGAGCCAATTCTTTGGACTTTTACTTTCTTTAATCACTCTAAATTGATTCTTGTGGTTGAGAAGGTTGTTATGTGGCTTCAATTGGTTGATACTAAGTGTTTAGTAGTATCTTAAGAGATGTGGCAACAATGTTGGCCATAACTCTATTTAACTTTAAAAATTTAAGAAAAGGACAATTTGGTCACTTGGCTTACAAATTTAATGGCACAATTGTAATCTTGGCAAACCCTTAGGGTTTGACCCTTAGGGTTTAACCCTAAGGTTACCAAAAATTTTAATTTCTAGAATTTTGTAAATAAACTAAAAATGGAAATTTTAATCTCTAAAAATGAAATTAGGGTTTCTTAATTTTGTTTAATTTTCTAATTACATTATACATGAACATTAGGGTTTTAATGTCCACAAATTAGCATTTATCTTACAATTAATAATTAGGGTTACCAATTTAACATATTAGGGTTTTAAATTGGAAATTAGGGTTTCCCATAATTAGGGTTTTTCTAGTTAATGTTAATATTTATAATACTGGTCATAAATCACATAACACAATTATAAAACAATTTTGTAATCTAATTTGGATCTCAAATTGGGGTTTAACATAATAAAACTAGGGTTTGACATAATACACCATAATTGACCAACCATTGTCAGTCCACATACAGTACATATTTATAGTACTGAAAAATCAAAATATAATATTATTATTCTATTATTCTCATTCCTTGATAAAAATCAATGATTAGGGTTTGGATTCCATATCTGATTTATTCTTCCATATTTAACCTTAATAATTAAGGTAAAATAATTAACTTAATAATCTGTACAAAAATTCATATAATAAAATTATTATTATAATTATTCTAAAAATCATTTCATATATTATTTAAATAATATATAATTATATTTTCATGGAAAATAATTAATAAAAACATTTCTAATATAAAATTAATTATTATAAGAATATAATTTATAATAATCAATAACTCTAAAATAAAATTATTTGTAAATATTCATGTAATAAATATATTTTTATTTATCACATAAATACATATACACCTTATCTTGTACAAATCCTCATCCTTAAAAAAAAATTAATACGCAAAATTTCTGATTTAATTATATAGAAAATATCGGGTTGTTACATTCACCCTCCTTTATAAAGATTCCGTCCCCGGAATCACCGTTTTAAAACCTATACATACCAGGGTACATAGCATACACAATCATTTAAATTAGATCTTGATCAACTTTGATCGAACTGATCTTTAACTATTCACATAAAACTTGTCTATCTGATTAAACGGAAAAATTTGATTTCTAAAAGAACTCAAATTCCTCCTTCAAAATTTCTTTATAAAATTATTTACTATATATAGAAAAATCATGTATAAGGAAATAAAAGTTATACGAATAATACCTGGAGTTCCATTGCCAGCTGCCATCGTATCCTGGACAGTCATGTTGTAAACCCTTGTTGATTTTGTTGGCTTGTTTGACGAAGTCGGTCCTGTGATTGCTAAAGTCCCACTGCCAGTGCCCGTGTTCGCACTTCATGCCTCCGCCCTCCTCTTCGGATAATCCTTCACCTTGTGCTCAGTCGATCTGCACAGAAAACACCCACTGTTTATCCTGGGATTGAGGGAGTTGGGAGAGATATGACCCTCCTGCCCGCACTAATAGCATACGAATTTTCCCTTCAGACATTCTCTAGAGTGGTTCTTTCTCCACAGTTTCCACACTGCACAGCTTGCTTCTTAACTCCTTCCTGCTTGATTTGAATATTGCCAAAATAGTTCCCCTTCCTCTTGCTATTACCACGCCTACTCCCACTATTAATTTTAACCTTCCCAGCTCCTTCAACCTTACCCTTATTCTTCATTTCCTTGTTGTAGAGGCTCATGGCCTGACTCCCCTCCTCAGCTATAATTACTTTCTCCATGAGTGCTGTAAATGTAGGGATTTGCAACACTACCACCTTGTTGTAGAGCCAGGGTTTTAATCCCAGCTCAAACCTTCTCGCTTTTCTAGCCTCCGTATCAACTTGATGCGGGGCAAACCTAGCCAACTCATTAAACCTAGTGGTGTATTCTGACACTGTTGTCGACGTCGGGATTTTTGGATGTCCCTTTCCGTTACTTGTTCTTTGGTGTTCTCATTTTAGGTGAGATTTGTTTGAAAAAACAAGTGAAAAAGGTCCGACATGTATAATGTCGACGATGGACGTTGATAAGAGTTGCCAGTTGGTTTTTAAATGGTTGTACCAACACAACCGAGAAAAGGTTTGCACATCGATCCAAAGATGTGACAACCGCTAAACTGGTCTGGTGAAATCGAGATTCATTAGAGTCCCGGGGACTTGGTTATCTTGGGAAGGTGTTAGACACCCATCGACATCCGTGTTACCACGGTGGCCGCCTCTTTTCAAGAAACTATTATCCGAATGTGTGTGTGTGTGGGTCAATGTCTTTGTTATTTGGAAGTAGTCTGAGGCCTCGTTCAACCTATATAGATTGTGGTTTGAATTTATGTAAAAATTCAGCTTTTAGCAAGATATAGCAATGATGTTTTATAAAAGGTTTTTAAACCCCGATGCTCAATAGTAATTGAGACCTTTACACTCCCATTTTATTAAGTGTTCATTGATTGATTTTTTTTTTCGATGATCACGAGGCATCCATACTAAAATAATGTACAAACATAATGCCGATTTCCTCGTCGGGTATGAAAACCATCCGAGGAAATTCGCACAATCATGAGAATAATTTACAAGTTGCTTACAAATTGAAAATGTCCATCATGGAAACCGAATCTAGATCCAATAGGTTGAATCAGCATCGTATGATTCCTAAAGCGCCTGAAGATACCGCTATTCATTTGTATGAAAGCGATGGCGGTATATATATAAAAGTCAGTAAATATATATATATATACGATCACCAACCACGAAGCACCTCCATGGAGGATCAAAATGTAAATAAAGTCATTAAAAGCTATCAACCGCCACGGAGGAAACTCCAAAGTGGGACAAAACGTAAATAAAGTCAGAATACGATTAACCGCCACGAAGGAAACTCTAAAGTGATGTAATGTAAATAAAAGTCAGTATAAAGCGATCAACCGCCACAAGTAAACTCCAGGCGGATTTAAACGTAAAGAAAGTCAGAAGCGATTAACCACCACGAAGTAAATTCCGTGTGGGGACGAAATATATATATATATATATATATATATAGCAATAAACGATCGAGATGTAAAATCTGTGCTCATCGAATGAGTTCGACCACGCTTCATATATATAAGTATATATATATATATAAAAAACGAATAAACGCACCGGATGTAAAATTCAGGCTCATCGAATAAAGTCCGACCACAGTTCATATATATAAGTATATATATATAAAAGCGAATAAACGCACCGGATATAAAATTCAGGCTCATCGAACAGAGTCCGACCACAGTTCATATATATATAAATATATATATACAAAAGCGAGTAAACGCTCCAGACCGAAGTCTAGGATCATCGAACAAAGTTCGACACACAATTAATATATATAAA
Source organism: Panax quinquefolius (assembly GCA_020205615.1). Taxonomy (NCBI): domain Eukaryota; kingdom Viridiplantae; phylum Streptophyta; class Magnoliopsida; order Apiales; family Araliaceae; genus Panax; species Panax quinquefolius. Next base: position 56,946,717 of record CM035167.1, on the reverse strand, counting down.
TGTAGATATATATATATATATATATATATATATATTAAAGCAAATAAATGCTCCGCATCAAGTTCAGCTCAATCGAGGCATAACTCGATAATGTTAGTCAATATATATATATATATATATATATATATATATATATATATCAGATCGAAATGAAACCACACTGATCAAGTCCCGCAAAAAGCAAGCAACACGACTCCCAACGTGTAGAAGGGTGTGTGCAAAGATGAAGAGAAAGACTCTAAAGTGTGTGAGAAGGCTTACATCTTACTGCTAAAGAAGACTTCTATATCTTTAGAGTGGGTAAACACTGACTTTTGTAGGTAAAAAAGGGATATGTATGAGCTCACATGTGTTTAAAAGGGGATAGTACACTGCATGGGGTGAGTGCAGAGCAAATTGGGCAGGGCTTCCTCGCCTTTTTCTCTTGCAAAATGGGTTGCCCAAGACCTTTATTTATAGGCATTTTAGCCGCAGGTGTACCAGAGGCAACCCGGGTGGGCCCAAATTTGTCGCCCGTCGTCTCAAGCACGTGCACTCGGCACTATAATGTCCACTCGAACTTTTAGAAGTGCAATCCGCATCCGTTTGAGGTATACAAGACCTATTTTGATCATGGTTGTCGAGAGTCAGACGATGGCATGGGATTACAGCCAGTATGAAGTCATTGAAGATGGGACGATGCCCTCCTGGTCTTCAAGCTTCAACTTTCATCCGCTACCCCCCATACTGATAGTCACTGGGATTGGTTTAGTCTTGTGGGACATTGTTGCGTAGAGATGTTTAAGACGACGTGACGTGGCATCGTGTTGACGAGATGACGATTGTAAGACCCCAAATTATTAATAAATGAAATTTATTTTTCTCTATTTATTATTTTAAAATAGTAAGGGTTGATTTGATTAATGTGGTTAGTTATGGGTAAAATGCGCAAATATTTTAAATAAGGAGGTGGTTATAAAATATTCATTTTTGTCGGGAAATATTCGTTTGGTCGTGGAATATTCTTCTTTGTCGGGGGAATATTAAATGCATTGGCTCCTTGATTTTTATGGGCCCATAACTGAGAAAGCGATTGAATGAAGAAAACGACAAGTATAAGTTGTTTATAAATAACGGCGTAGATGTTACCGTTAACACTGTTGGAATACCCGGTGGTTAAAACACAGTAATACACGTTGCACAGTAGCACACGATATTGCACCAAGTATTGATTCTTACGTAAGAAGGCACTACTCAATAATTATTACGATAATTCTTTGCTCAAAGATTTTATTTTATTGATTCAATAATTCTTTGCGTTGATATTTTATATTACTGTTTGATAATTGTCACTACACGATATTTTCATTATTGAAGCAATAATTCATATTATTTGAATAATATTATTAGAAAACATTATTGGCAATGTCTAGAAAGTTCGCGCTACAGGAGAGATTTGGTCACCTAATCTTGCACCATGAGAGAAATTCTTATTAGAAAGCCCCTCTTTCCTAGGGAAATCTATGCAGTTGCCAAGATCTTGTGATTCCGTAATATTATTTGTGAATAATTAATTGTTGATTTATATGATGAGAAAATATTGATTTTATGTGGATATAGATGGAGAAAATTTTAATGTGACAATTGTTGAAAAATGATATTTTATCTTTTCTCGATAAAATAATTTATTATTATATTTTAATAATATAATAATGGTGATAGTTTTACAATGAATGTGAGATATATGAGTATATGAGGAGGAAGAGTATTTTTGTTGCATTAAATGATTAACACATGTTTTGTGTGTCGGTGGACCCCATTTCTTGGCTGAAATTTGATTATAGTTTATAAAATTGCTCGTTTATGGATTTGATTAATTTACTGCTTTGGAATTTGGAAAAACTTTCTTACTGCAAAGTTGTAGAAATTGAATTTCCTATAAAAAATCGCGGGATTCAATTTTTCCGATAAAAGGGCTATTTATTATGAATTATTGAAATTACGAAGTTCAAATAATTGATTTTGAAAGTTTTAATTATTTTAATATAAAAAACGCTTTTTGTCATTAATTTTGGGTCTTGCATGTAATGTCAATTCTTTGAATTGATTAAGGAAGGTTGGCGTAGAAATTTTAATATATATATATTAATATTTTATTAAATTTTCTGCTTTGGTGTTCTAAGCATTTTCCTATAAATAGGGTGCTTAGGTTAGAATTGAAAATCACACCAGAAACTGAAATCTTCTCTCTCTTTCTCTCTCGATATATTGAGCGTATTTTTGTGAGTATTTTAGTACTTTGAGTATAAATATATACTGATGCAAGTCCTTTCAAAGACTATATCTGATGATATCCGTCGGAAGTACTATCCTTTTTAGGTAAGGGATGTTATTTTCTTCTCAAATGATATTATTTCTTCAATATTATTATGCTGAAATATTAGTTGGAATTTTTTATCAATTTTGTAACTTTTTCATGTCGGGGTTACTATTCATGATTTACTATTCATGAGTTACTATTAATGAGTTATTATTCACGAGTAGTATTCACGAAGCATGATGATGTTTTTTTGTGAAATTTTTATCTTTTGGTGTCGGAGTTACTATTCACGTGATACTTAAGACTATTCACGATATCTGACTATTCACGAATGATACTATTCACAGAAAAATTAAATTTTCATTTTTCGTCCAAGATATCTATTATGGATACTAGTTTTGATTGTATCCATGTTTTGATCATTCTTGAATTTTACTCCACTCTGGTTATTTATGAAGTATTTTTGAACTTGGATTGTTTAAAAGTCGAATCCTTAATATTTGTTCTTTTGTTTCACCGGATTCGTTTTCTTTAAAATATTTTTTTCGTCATCCTCGGTCCTAAATGATGATATAATTGAATATCTTTGGCACAGTAGTGCAAAAATGAATAATTTTTTGATGAATATCTTTGGCCGTAGTAGTGCAAAGATGAGCAGTGTTTTGATGAACATGACTAATCGATGAATATCTTTGGCACAGTAGCAAAGATGAATATTTGATTCCGGATATATATTGATTGATGTTACATGGATAAAAGATGACGATGAACTTTTAAATTCATATATAGAAGATAGGTTTGCATTCTCTACTTAACTCTTCTAATGAATTATTATTTTCACCGCGAATATTGATTTAAAATTTGTTGTCTATTGTATTCTATTATATTTTTTCTCATGAAGACTAACGATAATTTGTTTTATATTATCTTAGTCATAATGTTCTTTTTCTTGGGCTAGTTGAGTTCACCCTTTTCCTTGTTACATTTTTCTTCTTCTCGAGAGGCGAGAATGTAGCGAGTACTAATCGGGGTGTGGAATGATGGTTCTAGAAGTCGCTTTTAGTAGTCCTCACCATTTTTGTAAAATAATGTATCAATAATTGTCTTGAGGACTTATTTGAGTGTGGATATTGTCTAGATGACAATATTTGTATTTAAACTCACAATTTTATGTTGTATTAATAAAGTTGTAGTTGTTTCATACATCTATGATTTTGACGACTTCGAATGGGTGTTATATACCTGCTTTTGGGCGTCACAATTAATATCGAGCTTAAGGATATGGTCTCCGAGAGATCGGGAATAATCTTAGGAGGGAGAGCAGGTAATCCTTCGCTAAAGTGTCATACCTAAGCTTATTTGTTGGTCAGTTGAAGTATATGGTTAATATGTGATATGTTAATTTGTTTAATTAACCCTTGTTTTATGGCAGTATTTAAGAATGACAGCCGAGAATATTAACGGTGGAGTTAATGATATCGTGGAAACACCTTTCATGACCAACTGGTGAATATCTTTGGCCTGTAGTGCAAAGATGAATATAAATGATTTATGATGTATATTGATTGATGTTACATGGATAAAATATCGAGGATCGACTTTTAAATTTATAGATGATAGTAGATTACATTCTCTACTTAACTCTTCTAATGAATTGTTGTTTCCGTTGCAGTTGTTGATCTAAAATTTGTTGTCTATTGTATTCTATTAGATTTTTCCCTGTTGAGGACTAACGATAATTTGTTCTATATTATCTTAGTCATAATGTTCTTTACTGGGCTAGTTGAGCTCACCCTTTTCCTTGTTCCATTTTTCTTCTTAGGAGGCGAGAATGTAGCGAATACTAGTCGGGGTAAAGAATGATGGTTCTAGAAGTGGTTCTAATAGTCCTCACTATTTTGTAAAATAGTGTATTAATAATTCTAATGAGGACTTATTTGAGTGTGAATATTGTCTAGAGGACAATATTTGTATTTAAACTCACAGTTTAAGTGTTGTCGTATTTTGCACGACAATTGTATTAATAAAGTTGTAGTTGTTTCTATACCATGTATTTGGCGACTCAGAATGGGTGTTGTATATACCAATTTTGGGGGCGTCGCGGTTAATATCGAGCTTAGGGATATGGTCTTTAAGCGAGATCGGAGAATAGAACTAGGAGGGAGAGACGAGTAATCCTTCGCTAGTGTGTGTCATACCTAAGCTTAATTGTTGGTCGATCTAAGCATATGGTTAATATGTGATATGTTAATTTGTTTAATTAACCCTTGTTTTGTGATGATATTTAAGATGGCAAATGAGAATATTAATCTGTGGAGTTAATGAGACCGTGGAAACACCTTTAATCACCACCTGTGGGAACGTGCAACAGAAGGCAATATTCCTCCCGTAAAAACAACACCACCGAAAGCGATTTATGAACGACGGGATGTTTAGGAGCTTTTTGCGGTTCATACAAAACCGCATTTGGAGACTCTGTCTGCATAATACGGTGGAAATGATAAGAACGCTGCTTGTCACAGCACGCAGCGCTTCAAAGAGTTGGGACCACCATAATTTAAGGGAAAGCGGATCCGATCACGTGCGAAAACATGGGTCAAGCAAATTACCAAGATATTCGATTTCTTGGGATGAACGGAGGAACAGAAGGTTCCATTCGCCACCTTTATGTTCCGTGGCGAGGCGATTCTTGGTGGGAGTCGTGAAACGTACCCCACTTACGCGCTCCGCGTGTCTTGGGAAGCGTTTGAAACTTTTCAACGAAAAATACTTTCTGAAAGTAAGTATTCCGTATATACGAAAGAGGTAGAGTTTATTAGACTAGAACAAAAAAAAAACATGGCGGTGTCCCGATACGAGACGAAGTTCGCAGAGTTATTCGGGTTTGCACCTCATTTGGTAGAGAATGAGGAACGAATAGCGAGGATGTTTACGAGAGGTTTAAAACCCGAGATTCTTGTAATATCTTATCTCTCATAAATTTGCTTTATATTCGGATGTTGTCAATGAGGCTCAATTATTAGAGCGAGATAATGAAAGTACGTTTCAACCAAGGGACCGCAACCGTGGTCATACCCTAAGGCGGCGATCATCTGAGAGCAATGAAAACCTACGGGGAGGAAAACATTCAAACAAAAGCGGTAATCACTTTGGTGGTAATCGTGGCCATGAAAATAGAAGAAGCGAGTCGGTGGGAGATTTTAAAAAGAGGAGATTCAACAATGATAATGTGAAGACGTCAGCACCAGCAACAACTGGTTCCAATGGAGGAGAACGACCACCGGTCATATGCTATAAGTGCGGAAAAGAAGGACATATCAGCCCAAACTGCCCACAACAGTTTAAGGTATGTTATAACTGTAGAAAGAAAGGACATATCGCTTGAGATTGCATTGTAGCGAAACCAAGTCCAGTGGGGATGGTGACTCAAAAGGTCATCCCGAAAAAGTCAAAGTCAATCGGTTCTCGAAGAAGCGTTTATCGTGGATCGGGTCAACATGTTAGGAACCCAAACGAGTTGATCACGGGTAAGCTAATCATAAATTCATGCGAAGTTTATACATTACTTAATACCGGAGCTACCCATTCATTTATCTCTCCTGCTTGTGCTCAACGTTTAAACTTGACTACGGAGAAATTAGACTTTGACCTATCTGTGGAAACTCCGTTAGGAGAAACTTTCATCACATCCACTGTTTATAAATCTTGTTTGATCCAAGTTGGCACCATTACATTACCCGTTGACCTTATCTCTTCAAAGATACTTGCTTTTGATGTGATTTTAGAGATTGATTGGTTAACTACTCATCATGCCAAAATTGATTGTTTTCGTAAGGTTGTTAGTTTTCATATTCTTAATCAACCTGTTGTGCGAATTCAAGCAACTTAACCATTAAAATCAATCACTGTCATATCAAGTCAGAAGGCTATTCGTTTATTGAAAAACAGATGTCAAGCTTTCTTAGCCCATGTTATGGATTTGAATAAAGACACGTCAGATTTGAATAATATTTCTGTTGTTATTGATTTTATAGGAATAGTATTTTTGTTGCATTAAATGATTAACACATGTTTTGTGTGTCGGTGGACCCCATTTCTTAACTGAAATTTTATTATAGCCTGTAAAATCGTCCGTTTATGGATTTCGGTCAATTTCTGTTTAGAATTTGGAAACACTTTCTTCTGCAAAGTTGTAGAGAATTGAATTTTCTATAAAAAGTCGCGAGATTCGAATTTTCTGATAAAAGGGCTATTTATTATGAATTATTGAAATTCTGAAGTTCTGAAATAATTGATTTTTGGAAGTTTTAATTATTTTTAATATAAAAAAACGTTTTTGTCATTAATTGTGGGTCTTGCATGTGATGTCAATTGTTGAATTCGGATCGAGGAAGGTTAAGCGTAGAAATTTTAATATATATATTAATATTTTATTAAATTTTCTGCTTTGGTTTCTAAGTATTTTCCTATAAATTGGGTGCTTAGGTTAGAATTGAAAATCACACCGCTGAAAATCTTCTCTCTCTCTCGATATATTGAAATGTATTCTTGTGAGTATTTTAGTACTTTGAGTATTGCTATACTGGTCTGCAAGTCTTTTCAAAGACTATATACAAGATATACCAAATCAAGTACTATCCTTTTTAGGTAAGGGATGTTATTTTCTTCTCAAATGATATTATTTCTTCAATATCATTATGCTGAAATATTGGTTGGAACTTTTTATCAAATTTGGAACTTTTTCATGTCGGGTTACTATTCATGAGTTTCTATTCATGAGTTACTATTCACGAGTACTATTCACGAAGTAATGATGATGTTTTTTTTGTGAAATTTCTATCTTTTGGTGTCGAGTTACTATTCACGTGTCTGAGACTATTCACGTATACGACACTATTCACGAATACGACACTATTCACAAAAAATTTAAATTTTCGTTTTTCGTCCAAGATATCTATTATAGATACTAGTTTTGATTGTATTCATGTTTTGATCATTCTTGAATTTTACTCCACTCTGGTTATTTATGAAGTATTTTTGAACTTGGATTGTTTAAAGTACGAATCCTTAATATTTGTTCTTTTGTTTCACTGGATTCGTTTTCTTTAAAATATTTTTCATCATCCTCAGTCCTAAATGATGATATAATTGAATATCTTTGGCCTGTAGTGCAAAGATGAATGATTTTTGATGAATATCTTTGGCCGTAGTCTGCAAAGATGAGCAGTGTTTAGATGAACATGACCAATGATGAATATCTTTGGCCCAGTAGTGCGAAAGATGAATATTTGATTCCGGATATATATTGATTGATGTTACATGGATAAAAGATAGGCGATGAACTTTTAAATTCATATATAGAAGATAGTAGTTTGCATTCTCTACTTAACTCTTCTAATGAATTATTATTTTCGCCATGAATATTGATTTAAAATTTGTTTGCCTATTGTATTCTATTAAATTTTTCCTTGTTGAAGACTAACGATAATTTATTTTATATTATCTTAGTCTTAATGTTCTTTACTGGGCTAGTTGAGCTCACCCTTTTCCTTGTTACATTTTTCTTCTTAGGAGGCGAGAATGTAGCGAGTACTAGTCGGGGTGTGGAATGATGGTTCTAGAAGTCGCTTTAGTAGTCCTCACCATTTTGTAAAATAATGTATCAATAATTGTCTTGAGGACTTATTTGAGGTGGATATTATCTAGATGACAATATTTGTATTTAAACTCACAGCTTTTATGTTGTATTAATAAAGTTGTTGTTTACATCTATGTATTTTGACGACTCGGAATGGGTGTTGTATACCGTTTTTGGGGCGTCATGGCGATGTTGCCCTCACCGGTGTTATCACGGATTGGGTGATAAATGACGTTACTCGAGACTTCACGAGATTGATCGTGCTTTGCAATTGTTGAAGGTCCTCATTGTCACCTTTGATGTGTGCTGTCTTCCCGATGTTATTACGGGTTGGTGCAGTGTATCTCGTTGTGTGCCGAGATTGAAGTCGGTTGCATTTAAAACAAGCATTTTCGGGTTATCGCCAAATCGCATTCCTCGGGGTTATCACCAAGGTTGGTGGCTATTCCCATGGTTGGGACTGAGACTGGATACCTCGGGATTATCTCCGAGATTAATCGGTCTTCTTCGGTGTGTGTTCCGGTATTGGATCTGCACACCTCGGGGTTACATCCGAGGTTGGAATTGTTACTCCCAAAGTGTGATCTGGGGTTGATGCTGAACTTCCGGTAGTATCCGGTATGGATTTGGATTGTCTTTCAGAAAATTTCGAGTTTCTACAACTGTCATATTTTCCTGCTTCAATTCCAGAAATTTTACCTCCATCCTAGCCTGCATACTAGATGAAAAATAGTTCTCGAAGAACAGTGTCTTAAATCTATCCCATGTAACTATACCTTCTCATGCCCTCGTCTGATTCGCTTCCCACCAAAAGTTTGCCTCCCCCTTTATCATGTAAGTGGCAAAAGCAGTCTTCTGCCCTTCAGCTACCCTAACTACCATGAATGCTTTTTCAATCTCTTTGACCCAAGTTTTGGCTTCAACAGGGTCAGTTGTACCTTTGAATTCCGGCGTTTCCACAGCCTTGAAATCTTTAAAGTACGCCAAGCGATTGTCTGGCGGCTTCCTGCTGGTACCGGTATTCCTGTTGCATAGCTTTGAGCTACCATGTTCATGAGTTACGCATCGGTCTCCCTTGTTGTTTCTCCCTCAGCGTTGTTGACAGATTCTTCTGCCCTTTGATTTCGAGTTTGACGTCTTGGCGGCATTATCTGATTAGATAAAATCATAAATTTGACTTACATTCTTAACCTTATCGCATAAGTTTAATATATTAAACTTGTTTCATTTCTCAAACTTAGATTCATATTCATTCAATGAACATTTTACATAGATACCACATACTGCTTTGAACATTAGTTATCCCTTTGTGACCACAAAAGTCAGGATTTACAGTCTTGACTAATACAAAAGTTGGGAACATTACATTACACAGATATACTTATCATATATATTACATCAAACAGACCTACACAACAGAACCTATACTACCTATTCGCTACGCCTTTTTCCTTGGACAACCTTTCGCTCGATGACCTTCCCTCCCACAAATAAAACATGCGCCTAGCTTAAAGTCGGGACAATGATGAGAGGTATGTCCCTCATGTCCGCAAATGTAACATATCTTTTTCCCTTTCCTGCATACGCCTTCATGTTTTTTGTCACAGTTTGTACACTTTTCTATTTTGTTAGCGTACTCTTGGTTGTTACTAGATTTTCCTAAGTCATGATCTTCTATCTTTGTTTCTTCTTGCTCGGAGCTTCACACAATGTGTTGCTTGTGGCTCCCATTTGATCAATTTGGATTTTAAGCTTATCTTGTTCTTCCATTGTTTCTATTAACGCCTGACGCAATTGACTATTTAACAACTTTTCTATCTCCCACAGCCTTTCAAGAGAAGAAACCTTGTTCCTCAGATCCTGCAACTCCGTTGATGCTTGATCAGCTTTAACTTTAGTGTCCGAATCACTATCTGTCAGTTCCACCATCTCCGGATCTGGTACTACGTTTTCTATAATAACCACATCGTCTGAGTTGTTTGCACCGTGAGCCTCTATTTCAGTTATTGGCTTCGATATCAGCTCGGGTGTATGGTTTTGATCCTTCTTCATGCTATATGCATATAACAAGCCTTTTCCACCAAACATCTACACATAAATTATCCTGATTAGCATATAGTTTATACACACAACAAACAATAATTTTATATAAGTTATCTTTTATTTTGTTTGACGATGAATTTATTCAATTCATCTCTTTTTAAACTCTATATGAGTTATTTATATTTCAACGTTTCCCTCTGTTCTAAGGTTATAGCCTAAGGTCTCCCACCTAAGGTTTTTAACCCTAAACTCTGATACCAACCTGTAAAGCCCCCGAATCCAGGTACTTGAAACCCGAACTCGGCGCTTCACGATACCATTTCTATGAGGGGAATAATACTAATAATAATAACAATAATATAAAGATCAACTTAATTTACATATCATCAGAGTCTAATCCCCAGGTGCGAGACCTTTAAACATTCCTTACAATACATGATAGATAATATATATCATACTTATCTTAATAAAGTCTAAACTATTACATAATATATAGCATAACACTTATTCAACAACTTTCCCTTTTTCTTTGTTCTTGGCAGAGCCTTCTAGTTGTTCACACTTAGCTGAAAACATTTAAATTAAGCAAGGATGAGCATTTGAGTGCCCAGCAAGTAATAGCAATTATATATATATAAGCTGAAAGAATTAAATGTTTTCTTTATAATACCCTTCTACAACAAATCTAAAGTTATGAAGTAATCTGAACCGATAATAATAACATAACAATCCTCCTTCAAATTTTTGAAACTACGTATTGACTATAAATAGGGTTAAGGTGACATACTATGAACATTGTTTTCTATTTTCGAAAAGGTTAAAACAGAAATTCATCTGCAAACCGTCATAACTTACGGGCACGGGGGTGATCAGCCCGTTATGCCCTGTATTGATCAACACTACATGCAAGAACGAGGGTATCGTTCACTCTGTCCGCCTTGGGCGCATAAATGTTTTCCCTTGATCGGGATGTTCATACTTGTCTAGGTTCTAAACCAAAGCAATTCAGTTGGATAATAGTAATGTTTTATCTTGTTCAACAATAATCTATAATTCAATATATATATATATATATATGGGTAATTAACAAAATTATATCAACATGTGATTAAATACAATGATTATCCAAGTGGAGACACTTGTGTAACCATTTATAGAAATTAACGAACAAAATATATATCTGAATTACCATATACTAATATGTTGATAATCAATGAACGTATATTGTAAGACCCCAAATTATTAATAAATGAAATTTAATTTCCTCTATTTATTATTTTGAAATAATAAGGGTTGATTTGATTAATGTGGTTAGTTATGGGTAAAATGTGCAAATATTTTAAATAAGCAGGTGGTTATAAAATATTCATTTTTGTCGGAGAATATTCGTTTGGTCGTGGAATATTCTTCTTTGTCGGGGAATATTCGCATGACGACGGTAGCGATCTTTTAGGGCCCCATAACTGAAAAGCGATTGGATGAAGAAAACAATGGTATAAGTTGTTTATAAGTAATTGGCCAGTAGTTATTACTGAATTAACACTTTGTTGGAATATTCTATGGGTTAAAACACGATGTACGCGTTGTTGCCGCACAAGAAGACACCTGCGGTATTGCACCAATTATTGATTCTTACGTGAAGGCACTACTCGATAATTATTACGGTAATTACCGTTCGATATTTTATTTTATTGATTCAATAATTAATTGCGTTGATATTTTATATTCTTGTTTCAATAATTGTCACTACACAATATTTTCCATTATCGAAGCAATAATTCATATTATCCTAATAATATTATTAGAAAATATTATTGGCGATGTCTAGAAAGTTACGCTACAAGGAGATGTTTGGTCACCTAATTGCAGCGTCGATGAAGGAGATTCTTATCGGAAAGCCCCTCTTTCCTGAGGAGCACTACACAGTTGCCAAGATCGTGATTCTGTAATATTATTTGTGAATAATTAATTATTGATTTATATGATGAGGAAAATATTGATTTTATGTGGATATAGATGGAGAAAAATTTTAAAGTGACAATTGTTGAAAAATGATATTTTATCTTTTTTGATAAAATAATTTATTATTATATTTTAATAATATAATAATGGTGATAGTTTTACAATGAATGTGAGATATATGAGTATATGAGGAGGAAGAGTATTTTTGTTGCATTAAATGATTAACACATGTTTTGTGTGTCGGTGGACCCCATTTCTTGACTGAAATTTGATTATAGCTTGTAAAATTGCTCGTTTATGGATTTCAGTCAATTTCTGTTTGAAATTTGGAAAAACTTTCTTCTGCAAAGTTGTAGAAAATTGAATTTCCTATAAAAAATCGCGAGATTCGAATTGTCTGATAAAAAGGCTATTTATTATGAATTATTGAAATTCTGAAGTTCCGAAATAATTGATTTTTGGAAGTTTTAATTATTTTTAATATAAAAAAATGTTTTTGTCATTAATTGTGGGTCTTGCATGTGATGTCAATTGCTGAATTCAGATCAAGGAATGTTGGCGTAGAATTTTTAATATATATATTAATATTTTATTAAATTTTTTGCTTTGGTGTTCTAAGCATTTTCTTATAAATAGGGTGCTTAGGTTAGAATTGAAAATCACACCAGAAACTGAAATCTTCTCTCTTTCTCTCTCTATATATCGAGCGTATTTTTGTGAGTATTTTAGTACTTTGTGTGTTGCTATAAGGTACAAGTTCGTTCAGCACTAGATCTTGTATTCCAATCAGAAGTACTGTTTTTCTGAGGTAAGGGAGGTTATTTCTTCTTAAATTATATTATTTCTTCAATATCATTATGCCAAAATGTTGGTTGGAATTTTTTTATCAAATTTAGAACTTTTTCATGTCAGAGTTACTATTTATGAGTTACTATTCACGAGTTACTATTCACGAGTACTATTCACAAAGCATGATGATTTTTTTTGTGAAATTTTTATCTTTTAGTGTCGGAGTTACTATTCATGTATACGGCACTATTCACGAATACGACACTATTCACCGAAAAATAAAATTTTCTTCTTTTTGTCCAAAATATCTATTTTGGATACTAGCTTTGATTGTATCCATGTTTTGATCATTCTTAAATTTTACTCCACTCTGGTTATTTATGAAGTATTTTTGAACTTGGATTGTGTAAAATACGAATCCTTAATATTTATTCTTTTGTTTCACTGGATTCGTTTTCTTTAAAATATTTTTCATCATCCTCCGTCCTAAATGATGATATAACTGAATATCTTTGGCCAGAGTGCAAAGATGAGCAGTGTTTAGATGAACAATGAACCAACCGGTGAATATTTTTGGCCTGTAGTGCAAAGATGAATATTTGATTTATGATGTATATTGATTGATGTTACAGGGATAAAATATCGAGGATCGACTTTTAAATTTATAGATGATAGTAGATTTCATTATCTACTTAACTCTTCTAATGAATTGTTGTTTTCGTTGCAGTTGTTGATCTAAAACTTGTTGTCTATTGTATTCTATTAGATTTTTCCCTGTTGAGGACTAACGATAATTTATTCTATATTATCTTAGTCATAATGTTCTTTACTGGGCTAGTTGAGCTCACCCTTTTCCTTGTTGTTCCATTTTTCTTCTTAGGAGGCGAGAATGTAGCGAATACTAGTCGAGGTAAAGAATGATGGTTCTAGAAGTGGTTCTAATAGTCCTCACTATTCTGTAAAATAGTGTATTAATAATTCTAATGAGGACTTATTTAAGTGTGAATATTGTCTAGAGGACGATATTTGTATTTAAACTCACAGATTTAAGTGTTGTATTTTTTTTTATTTACACAATTGTATTAATAAAGTTGTAGTTGTTTCTATACCATGTATTTGGCGACTCAGAATGGGTGTTGTATACCAATTTTGGGGGCGTCACAGTTGGTATCAGAGCTTAGGGATATGGTCTTTGGCGGAGATTGGAGAATAGAACTAGGAGGGGAGAGACGAGTAATCTTTCGCTAGTGTGTCATACCTAAGCTTAATTGTTGGTCAGTCTAAGCATATGGTTAATATGTGATATGTTAATTTGTTTAATTAACCCTTGTTTTGTGACAGTATTTAAGATGGCAGCTGAGAATATTAACGGTGGAGTTAATGAGACCGTGGAAACACCTTTAATCACCACCCAGGGGAACGTGCAACAGGAAGGCAATATTCCTCCTGTAAACAACACCAATTGAAAGCGAGAGCGATGAACGACGGGATGTTTAGGAGCTTTTTGCGATTCATGCAAAACCGCACGAGGGAGACTCACATGCGAGAATACGGTGGAAATGATAAGAATAGCGCCTTGTGACATCACGCACAAGCGCTTCAAAGAGTTGGGACCACCATAATTTAAGGGAAAGCCGGATCCGATCATGGCGAAAACATGGGTCAAGCAAATTACCAAGATATTCGATTTCTTGGGATGAACGGAGAACAGAGGTTCCATTCGCCACCTTTATGTTAAAATGGCGAGGCGATTCTTGGTGGAGTCTCAGAAACGTACCCGACCTGCCGTACTCGCATGTCTTGGGGAAGCGTTTGAAACTTTTTCAACGAAAAATACTTTCACGAAAGTATTCGCCCGTATGAAAAGAGGTAGAGTTTATTAGACTAGAACAAAAAAAACATGACGGTGTCCCAATCACGAGACGAAGTTCGCGAGTTATCGAGTTTGCACCTCATTTGGTAGAGAATGAGGAACGAATGACGAGGATGTTTACGAGAGGTTTAAAACCCGAGATTCGCAGATATCTTATCTCTCATAAATTTGCTTTATATTGAGATGTTGTCAACACGGCTCAATTATTAGAAGAGAGATAGCGAGTCGTTGACCAAGGGACCGCAACTGTAGGTCATACTGGGTGGCGGCGATCGTCTGAACAATGAAAACCTACGGGGAGGAAAACATTCAAACAAAAGCGGTAACCACTTTGGTGGTAATCGTGGCTATGAAAATAGAAGAAGCGAGTCGGGGGAGATTTTAAAGAGGAGATTCAACAATGATAATGTGAAGACGTCAGAACCTGCAACAACTGGTTCCAATGGAGGTGAACGACCACCGGGTCGTATCTTATAAGTCACGAAAAAGAAGGACATATCACCATTGAATCGCCTACTGAACAGTTTAAGGTATGTTATAATCGTGGAAAGGAAGGACATATCGCTTGAGATTGCCTTGTAGCGAAACCAAGTCCATGGGGATGGTGACTCGAAAGGTCATCCCGAGAAAAAGTCAAAGTCAATCGGTTCCTGGAAGAGCGTTTATCGTGACTGGTCAACATGTTAGGAACCCAAACGAGTTGATCACGGGTAAGCTAATCATAAATTCATGCGAAGTTTATACATTACTTGATACCGCCATACCGGTGCTACCCATTCATTTATCTCTCCTGCTTGTGCTCAACGTTTAATCTTGACTCCGGAGAAATTAGACTTTGACCTATCTGTGGAAACTCCGTTAGGAGAAACTTTCATCACATCCATTGTTTATAAATCTTGTTTGATCCAAGTTGGCACCATCATATTACCCGTTGACCTTATCTCTTCAAAGATACTTGCTTTTGATGTGATTTTAGTGATTGATTGGTTAACTACTCATCATGCCAAAATTGATTGTTTTCGTAAGGTTGTTAGTTTTCATATTCTTAATCAACCTGTTGTGCGAATTCAAGCAACTTAACCATTAAAATTAATCACTGTCATATCAAGTCATAAAGCTATTCGTTTATTGAAAAACAGATATCAAGCTTTCTTAGCCCATGTTATGGATTTGAATAAAGACACGTCAGATTTGAATAATATTCCTGTTGTTATTGACTTTCCCGACGTATTTCTGAAGAACTTCCCGTTACCCCGAGCGTGAAGTTGAGTTCTTTATCGACCTTTGAACTCGCATAAAGCCCATTTTAAAATCCCATATCGAATGGCTCTATTGAACTTCATGAATTAAAGGTCAAACTATAGGAGTTGTTGGACATCGGTTTCATTCGCCCCAAGTACATCTCCTCGGGGTGCTCTTGTTTTATTTGTAAAGAAGAAGAAAGAGGGAGTATGCAACTTTGTATTGACTATCGGGAATTGAACCATGTCACTATCAAGAATAGTATCCGCTACCTCGTATTGATGACTGTTTGACCAATTCGCAAGAGCACAATTCTTTTCAAAATCGATCTTCGCTACGGATATCATCACCGAAGGTTAAAACCGAGGATATTTCAAGACGCGCTTTCAAAACTTCGATGCGGGCATTATGAATTCTTAGTATATGTCTTTTGGATTGACTAATGCTCCGCCGCTTTCATGGATATGATGAACCGAGTATTCAAGGAATATTTGGATCGATTCGTTGTTGTCTTTATTGATGACATCCTCATCTATTCCAAAAGCCGTGAAGATCATGAGCGCCATTTGAAGTTGGTAATCGCAGGCTTCGTGATAACAAGCTATATGCCAAACTGAAGAAATGCGAGTTCTGGCTTGAGGAAGTAGCATTCCTTGTGCACATGGTGTCAAAACATGGAGTGTCTGTTAACCTGGCGAAGATTGAAGCAATACAAAGTTGGGAGTAACCAAAGATGGTGACCAAAGTACGTAGCTTTCTGGGCTTAGCTGGTTATTATCGAAGATTCGTGGAAGGATTCTCTCGAATCGCTACTCCGTTAACTCAGCTGACTCGTAAAGATACAAAATTCGTATGGAGCGAGGAATGCGAGAAGAGTTTCCAAGATCTCAAGAGGAGACTCATTTTGGCACCTGTTTTGACAATACCATCTGGTTCAGATGGATTTGTTATCTACAGTGATGCTTCAGGCAAAGGGTTAGGATGTGTTCTCATGCAACGTGGAAAAGTCATAGCCTATGCCTTACGATAACTTAAAGAATATGAGAGGAATTATCTTACTCATGATCTAGAGTTGGTAGCAGTCGTTTTCGCGCTAAAGATCTCGAGACACTATCTATATGGGGAGAAAGTGGAGATATATTCAGACCATAAAAGCCTCAAATATTTCTTCACTCAAAAAGAACTCAACACGCTAAGAACGACGTTGGCTCGAAATTTGTTGAAAGATTACGACCACACTATTCAATACCATCCTAGAAAAACAAACGTGGTAGCTGACGCGTTGAGTAGAAGATCATATGCAGGAACAAGTGCGATGATGTCAAGTATACGCATAGAACCAACTTTAATAGATAAAGTTAAAGTTGCTCAAGCCACAGACCCGGAGCTGATGCGTATGAAGAAAAAAGTGCAAGAAGGTGCTATTCCAGAAGCAAGAATCGATGAAGAAGGAATACTTCGAGTCCACCCCAGACTTTCTGTTCCTAAAGATTCTGATTTGACGTACAAGATCATGATGGAGGCACATAATACACCGTTTGCAATCCATCTTGGAAGTACCAAAATGTATCGTGATCTTCGACATACATTTTGGTGGAACAATATGAAGAGAGATTGCAAAGTTTATCTCGAGGTGTTTAACTTGTCAACGTGTAAAGGCGGAGCATCAAGTGCCAAAGGGTCCATTGCAACCACTTGAGATTCCGAAATGGAAGTGGGAACATATTACCATGGATTTCGTTACGGGTCTTCTCACGGTTTCTCAAGGCATAAATGCTATTTGGGTTATTGTTGATAGATTAACCTAGTCTGCTCATTTCTTGCCGATACGGGAGACTTATTCCCTTGAACGTCTTGCTCATATGTACTTAGATGAGATTGTGAGATTTCATTTCATGCCAGTATCCATAGTTTCAGATCGTGACCCAAGATTCACTTCAAGATTTTGGGTTAGTTTGCAAAAAGCTATGGGGACGTTTTACGATTTAGTTCGGCATACCATCCTCAAACGGACGGACAATCTGAGAGGACTATTCAAACTCTTGAAGATCTATTAAGACTTTGTGTTCTAGACTTCAAAGGGAGTTGGGATAAGTATTTACCATTGGTGCAATTCTCCAACAACAGTTATCAAGCAAGTATAGGTGTAGCTCCATTTGAAGCATTGTATGGACGAAAGTGTCGCTCTCCAATATGCTGTGATGAGGTGGGAGAAGCAACGTTGTTGGGACCAGAGTTGGTACGAATGATTACAGAGAAGATCCAAACGATTCAACAACGTATACAAACGGCACAGGATTGACAAAAGAGTTATACGGATCTTCATCGAAAGGTTGTGGAATTTAGTATTGGGGATCACGTATTATTGCGTGTTGCTCCATGGAAAGGAGTTACAAGATTTAGGAAGAGAGGAAAGCTCAATCCACGATTTATTGGTCCATTTCAGATTCTTGACCGAGTAGGAAATGTGGCTTTATACTCGCTGCGTTACCTCCAAGTATGTCTCGTGTTCATAATGTTTTTCACGTGTCCGTAGCTTCAGAAATATGTGAAAGACCCAAACCACGTTATTGAGTTAGAACCGGACGAGATAGCCAAGACTTAACGTCTGAAGAGGTACTGTCAAGATCTTAGATAGGAAGGAGCATGTCCTACGCACGAAGGTCATACCACAAGTTAAAGTTTTGTGGAGAAACCATGCTATTGAGGAAATGACCTGGGAGTTGGAAATGGAAATGAAAGCGAGGTATCCTCCTCTTTTCGAAACACCAGGTACGTACGTCAATTTCGAGGAAGAAAATTTCATAAGGAGGGGAGGTTGTAAGACCTCAAATTATTAATAAATAAAATTTAATTTCCTCTATTTATTATTTTGAAATAGTAAGGGTTGATTTGATTAATGTGGTTAACTATGGGTAAAATGCGCAAATATTTTAAATAAGTAGGTGGTTATAAAATATTCATTTTTGTCGGGAAATATTCTTCATTGTTGGAGAATATTCTTCATTGTCGGAGAATATTCGTAAGATTCGCCGCGTATGCCTTTTATGGGCCCCATAACTGAAAGCGATTGGATGAAGAAAACAACAAGTATAAGTTGTTTATAAATAACGGCGTAGTTATTTGTTAACATCTTGTTGGAATACCCAAGTGGTTAAAACACGAATAATGCTATTGTTGACAAGATAGACACGGTATTGCACCAATTATTGATTCTTACGTAAATAAGGCACTACTCAATAATTATTACGATAATTAATTTGTTCGATATTTTATTTTATTGATTCAATAATTCTGCGTTGATATTTTATATTACTCTTGTTTCAATAATTGTTACTACACAGTATTTTTCATTATCGAAGCAATAATTCATATTATCTGAATAATATTATTAGAAAACATTATTGGCAATGTCTAGAAAGTTCTGTCTAAGGAGATGTTTGGTCACCTAATTGCGCGCCAAAGAAGGAGAAATTCTTATTGAAAGCCCCTCTTTCTCTTAGACTACCGGCACGGTTTATCGATCTTGTGATTCTGTAATATTATTTGTGAATAATTAATTATTGATTTATATGATGAGAAAAATATTGATTTTATGTGGATATAGATGGAGAAAATTTTTAAAGTGACAATTGTTGAAAATGATATTTTATGTTTTCTGATAAAATAATTTATTATTATATTTTAATAATATAATATTGGTGATAGTTTTACAATGAATGTGGGATATACGAGTATATGAGGAGGAAGAGTATTTTTGTTGCATTAATTGATTAACACATGTTTTGTGTGTCGGTGGACCCCATTTCTTGACTGAAATTTGATTATAGCCTGTAAAATCGCCCGTTTATGTATTTCGGTAAATTTCTATTTGGAATTTGGAAAACTTCTTCTGCAAAGTTGTAGAGAATTGAATTTCCTATAAAAAATCGCGAGATTCGAATTTTCTGATAAAATTGCTATTTATTATGAATTATTGAAATTCAAGTTCAAAATAATTGATTTTTTGGAAGTTTTAATTATTTTAATATAAAAAACGTTTTTGTCATTAATTGTGGGTCTTGCGTGTGATGTCAATTCTTTGAATTTAGATCGAGGAAGGTTGGCGTAGAAATTTTAATATATATATATATATATATATATTAATATTTTATTAAATTTTCGCTTTTAAGTGTTAAAGCATTTTCCTATAAATAGGGTGCTTAGGTTAGAATTGAAAATCACACCGTAAACCTAAATCTTCTCTCTTTCTCTCTCTATATATCGAGCGTTTTTTGTGAGTATTTCAAGATTTCTGAGTGTTGCTATACTTGCATACAAGTTCCTTCAAAGATAGATCTTGTATTCCAATCAATCTTGCTTTTTCGAGGTAAGGGAGGTTATTTCTTCTTAAATGATATTATTTCTTCAATATCATTATGCCAAAATGTTGGTTGGAAATTTTTATCAAATTTGGAACTTTTTCATGTCGGAGTTACTATTCATGAGTTACGAGTTACTATTCACGAGTACTATTCACAAAGCATGATGATATCTTTTGTGAAAATTCTATCTTTTAGTGTCGGAGTTACTATTCACGTATACGGCACTATTCACGTATACAACACTATTCACGAATACGGCACTATTAATCGAAAAATGAAATTTTCTTCTTTTTGTCCAAAATATCTATTCTGGATACTAGCTTTGATTGTATCTATGTTTTGATCATTCTTAAATTTTACTCTAATCTGGTTATTTATGAAGTATTTTTAAATTTGGATTGTGTAAAGTACGAATCCTTAATATTTATTCTTTTTTTTCACTGGATTCGTTTTCTTTAAAATATTTTTCATCATCCTCCGTCCTAAATGATGATATAATCGAATATCTTTGGCAGTGAGTGCAGATGAGCAGTGTTTAGATGAATACGACTAATCGTGAATATCTTTGGCTCAGAGTAAAAAGATGAATATTTGATTTATGATGTATATTGATTGATGTTACAGGGATAAAATATCGAGGATGGACTTTTAAATTCATAGATGATAGTAGATTTCATTCTATACTTAACTCTTCTAATGAATTGTTGTTTCCGCTGCAGTTGTTGATCTAAAACTTGTTGTCTATTGTATTTTATTAGATTTTTCCCTGTTGAGGACTAACGATAATTTGTTCTATATTATCTTAGTCATAATGTTTTTACTAGGCTAGTTTAAGGTATGTTATAACTGTGGAAAAGGACATATCGCTCGATATTGCACTGTAGCGAAACCAAGTCCAGCGGGGATGGTGACTCAAAAGGTTGTCCCAAAAAAGTCAAAGTCAATCTGCTTTACGGAAGAGCGTTTGTCGTGACTGCTCAATATGCGAGGAACCCAAATGAGGTGATCACGGGTAAGCTAATCATAAATTCATGTGAAGTTTATACATTACTTGATACTGGTGTTACCTATTCATTTATCTCTCCTGCTTGTGCTCAACGTTTAAACTTGACTCCGGAGAAATTAGACTTTGACCTATCTGTGGAAACTCCGTTAGGAGAAATTTTCATCACATCCACTGTTTATAAATCTTGCTTGATCCAAGTTGGCACCATCACATTACCCGTTGACCTTATCTCTTTAAAGATACTTGCTTTTGATGTGATTTTAGGGATTGATTGGTTAACTACTCATCATGCCAAAATTGATTATTTTCGTAAGGTTGTTAGTTTTCATATTCCTAATCAACCTATTATGCGAATTCAAGCAACTAAACCATTAAAATCAATCACTGTCATATCAAGTCATAAAGCTATTCGTTTATTGAAAAACGGATGTCAAGCTTTCTTAGCCCATGTTATGGATTTGAATAAAGACACGTCAGATTTGAATAATATTCTTGTTGTTATTGACTTTCCTGACGTATTTTCTGAAGAACTTCCCGGTCTACCCCCAGAACGTGAAGTTGAGTTCTTTATTGACCTTGAACCTGGTACAAAGCCCATTTTTAAAATCCCATATCGAATGGCTCCTATTGAACTTCATGAATTAAAGGTCAAACTATAGGAGTTGTTGGACATCGGTTTCATTCGTCCTAGTACATCTCCTTGGGGTGCTCTTGTTTTATTTGTAAAGAAGAAAGAGGGGAGTATGCAAATCTATTTGCAGTTTCGTATATTCTATTATACTTGTATGAGATATCATTTCTTTTGTACTCGGCATGAAATATCATTTTCTTTGGTATTTTTTTTCTTTTACGAGTTACTATTCACGGGTTACTATTCACCTGATTACTATTCACTATAGTATTATTCACTCGGGTATTTGGGACACTTTTCGTGTCGGAGTACTATTCATGAGTTACTATTCACCCGATTACTATTCACTCTAGTATCATTCACTCGGATATTCGGGACACTTTTCGTGTCGGGGTACTATTCGCGGGGTACTATTCCTAAAGTACTATTCACCCAAAAAATATATTTTTTTTCTGTCCAAATTATTTTTGGTACATGAATATTATTCTTGAATTTTACTCCACAAAGCAGTATCATGTTGACAATGTGGACGTTATTGATTTCTAGATAAATTAAATTATATATCTTTAAAATTTATTCTTGAACTTGTTTTATTAAATTATCATCATCCTCATGCTTATATTATGTTGAAAGTCATCTTTGGCCGTAGTGCATAGATGTACTTGGTATGATTAAGATCAGGGATTATTTAGTATAATCATGACCGTAATGTTACAAATGATGTGGTAAAAGTCCTCATTGACCCGTAGTGCATTGATGGACAGTTTTTGGTATGATCATGACCATGGGTTCTCTTCGGCCAAAGGTGCAAAGATGAATTATTTTATGGCATGATCAGGACCGTTGATGAAAACACGATTATCCTTGGTCCTTAGTGCATGGATAATTCGTGGTCGTGATACTAAATAATATCCTTGGCCTGTAGTGTAGGGATGATTCGATGATTTGGATTATTTATTAAGCTGAGTCTCAGCGATAAAATTGATGATAAACTTTTTAAATCATAGATGATAGTAGATATCATACTTTGCTTGACTCTTCTAATGGATTGTTTGTTTCCGCTGCAGTTGTTGATCTAAAACTTGTTGTCTATTATATTCTATCAGTTATACTGTTGAAGGCTAAGGATAGTTTATTCTGCATTATCTTAGTCATAATATTTCTTACTGGGCTAGTTGAGCTCACCCTTTTGCTTTCATTGTTCTCATTAGGAAATGAGATTATAGCTGGGACTAGTCAGGAAACGGAGTGACGGTCCAGATGTTTGCATTAGTAGTCCTCACTATTTTTTTAAGTAGTGTGATAATAAATGTAATAATACTGAATTTGAGTTTGGATATTGTCTAGAAGATAATATTCGTGTTGAAACTCCCAACTTATATTTTGTCGTACTTTACACGACAGTTGTATAATTAAGTTGTATTTGAATTTTGTACCATGTATTTTTGGCGACTCAAGATGGGTGATGTATACCTGTTTTGGGGGCGTCACAATTGGTATCAAAGCTTAGGGATATGATCCCTGGCTGATATGTGAGACAAGAACTAGCAGGGGAGAGACATGGAATTCCTTCGCTAGTATGACCTACCTAAGTTTATTTGGTATTTAATTGGTCGGTCAGAGTATAGGGATAATATGTGATATGTCAATTAACCCTTGTTTTGTGACAATGTTTGAGAATAGAATTTGAAAATGTTGAGATCAGCAATGAAGCACATGAGACCGTTGAGTCACCAACGATCAATACCCAGGATAATGTGCAATAGGAAGACAATAATTCTTAGGTAAACAACAACACCGATCAGATGATAAACGATGGGATGATCAGAGGCTTTATGCAATTCATGCAACATCAAAGAGAGAGACTCCTCGCTCAAAATGCGGTGGAAACAATGGCAACCCACGGTCGGTCATCGCTAAATGCCAAGGAGCTGGGATCACCGGAGTTTTTGGAAAGCGTAACCACTTCAAAGTGAGACGTGGTTAAAGCAGATCACCAAGATATTTGATGTCGCCGGATGCTCCGAGGAGCAAAAGGTTACGATGAAGAGGAGGCGACATCGGTGGGAATCAGAAAAAGTACCCAACTCGACGCCTTGAAGATGTCTTGAGAGAAGTTCCAAGAGTCGCTCAACGACAAGTACTTTCCGAAAGTATTCGGCCATACGAAGGAGGTGGAGTTTATCAAGTTGAGCAAAACAATATGACCAGCGTGTCGCAATACGAGGCTAAATTTGCGGAGTTATCCCGGTTTGCTTCCCATTTGGTCGATAATGAGGAGCGAATGATGCGAATGTTTCTAAGAGTTTTGAAACCCAATATACGTCAATATCTCATTTCTCACAAACTTTGTTTATATTCAGATGTTGTGAATAAGGCTCAATTATTGGAGCGCGATAATGAGTCTGCATAACCAAAAGGCAACAACCAACAACACGATAATAATCATACCTGTGGCAACGACCATCGGAACAATGATAACCATCGTGGGGGAAATTATCATGCCAAGAATGGTAACCACTTCGGTGGTAATCATGGCCAAGATAATAGGAATGGAAATTTCAAGAAAAGAAGGTTCAACAACGATGGAAAGATAGCAGCACCAACACCCATTGTCAAGGAAGGAGAATGACCACCAATTGTATGCTTCAAATGTGGAGGGGAGGGACATATCAGTCCAAGCTGCACGATGCAGTCCAAAGCATGTTACAATTGTGGAAAAGAAGGTCACCTAGCCCGATTTTGTCACGCACCAAAGTCAAGTCCAAATGGGGGGCGGTGGCACCAAAGGCGATACTGACAAAAAACAAAGTTCGGTGGTTTCGTGGAGAGCATTTTTGTGACTTCTCAAAAACGAGAGTAACCCGAACGGTTAGCACTAAGTTAGTTAATTATAAATTCTTACGAAGTCTATACCTTATTAGATACTAGTTCTAACCATTTTTATCTCTCTCATTTACCAACGCTTAAATTTGACTTGGAGAAATTAGACTTTGACTTATCGGTTGAAACTCCGTTAGGAGAAACCTTCATTACATGTGCTATCCAAGTCTTGGATGAGAGTCACAATTTTGAATGATATTTCTATTGTTAATAAATTTCCTGACGTATTCCTGAAAACTTCCTAGCCTACCCCTATAGCGTGAAATCGAATTTTGTATTGACCCCAGTACAAAACCCATTTCTTAAACCTTCAAATATTTCTTCAACTAGAACGAACATAACATGCGCCAAAGACGTTGGCTCGAGCTGTTGAAGATTACGATTATACCATTCAATATCATCGTGGAAGAGCGAACGTGGTAGCTGACGAGTTGAGTAGAAGATCGTATGCGTTTACGAGTGCGATGTTGTTAACATAAAAACCCATTTCGTATAACTTATAAATGATGAGGATAGAGTTAAAGACTTTAAGGACCCACGTGGTGATATCAAATATACGAGTAGAATCGACTTAAATCGATAAAGTAAAGTTAAAGCCGTGCAAGCTACACACTCAGAGCTGATGAATGTGAAGAAGAAGGTTCAAGTGGGCGTTGTTCTAGAAGCAAGAATTGATGAAGAGAGGAAATCTCAACCCTCGATTTTATTGGCCCATTTGAAATCCTTAATCGAGTAGGAACTGTGGCCTATAGACTCGTTTCACCGCCAAGTATGTCGCGTGTTCATAATGTTTTTTTTCACGTATCGATGTTACGTAAATATGTGGATGACCGACCCGAACCGCATTATTAAATTAGAACTAGACGAGATAGCAGAAGATTTAACGTATGAGGAGATACATGTTAAAATCTTGGATAAGAAGGATCGTATTCAACACTCAAAGGTAGTAAAAGTACAGTAATACGCGCGGTTGCATAGTAGCACACGGTATTAATTATTGATGCTTACGTAAGAAGTCACTCAATTATACTCAATTATTGCTACAGTAATTGTTGCATCATATCTCTCATATTATTGATTCAATTATTGTCACAGTATCATCTGTTTAATATGTTATATTATTAAATCAATAATTGAGACGCACAAAGTTATTCATATTATTATTTGCAATATTGATGATGTCTAGAAGTTACATCGAGGAGAGGTTTGGTCACCTAATTGCCCGCCAATAAGGAGAAATCCTTATCGGAAAGCCCCCTCTTTCCTAGGAACAACCTGGTTGTTAAATATTATGAGTTATAATATTAATGATGAATACGTTCAAGTTGATTAAAGATGAAATTGATAGTTCCATTGTGTTGGGATTATTAGTGTTGGTGGAAATCGACATTTATTTTAATAATAATTGATGTCTGGAGGTTATATTGACCAATCGTGTAATTAATCGGATAAATGAGCAATTTATTGCTATTATTTCACATGTTTATAACTATGTGTTCACATGTGTGTACTATTGATTCACATGATTTACATATATTTCTTTTCTGTCCAAATTATTTTTGGTACATGAATATTATTCTTGAATTTTACTCCACAAAGCAGTATCATGTTGACAATGTGGACGTTATTGATTTCTGGATAAATTAAATTATAAATCTTTAAAATTTATCCTTGAACTTGTTTTATTAAATTGTCATCATCCTCATGCTTATATTATGTTGAAAGTCATCTTTGGCCGTAGTGCATAGATGGACTTGGTATGATTATGACTAAGGATTATTTGGTATAATCATGACCGTAATGTTACAAATGATGTGGTAAAAGTCCTTATTGGGCCGTAGTGCATTGATGGACAGTTTTTGGTATGATCATGACAATAGGTTCTCTTCGGCCAAGGGTGCAAAAATGAATTGTTTTATGGCATGATCAGGACCGTTAATGAAAACACGATTATCATTGGTCCGTAGTGCATGGATAATTCGTGGTCATGATACTAAAGAATATCCTTAGCCCGTAGTGCAGGGATGATTCGATGGTGTGGATTATTTATTAAGCTGAGTCTCAGCGATAAAATTGATGATAAACTTTTTAATTCATAGAAGATAGTAGATATCATATTCTACTCGACTCTTCTAATGGATTACTTATTCTGATGCAGTTGTTGATTTAAAACTTATTGTCTATTATATTCTATCAGTTGTTATACTGTTGAAGGCTAAGGATAATTTATTCTGCATTATCTTAGTCATAATATTTCTTACTGGGCTAGTTGAGCTCACCTTTTTGCTTTCATTGTTCTCTTCAGGAAATGAGAATATTGCTAAGACTAGTCAGGGAACGGAGTGACGGTCCAGATGTTTGCATTAGTAGTCCTCACTATTTTGTGAAGTAGTGTAAAAATAAATGTAATAATATTGAATTTGAGTTTGGATATTGTATAGAAGATAATATTCGTGTTGAAACTCCCAGCTTATATTTTGTCGTACTTTACACGAAAGTTGTATAATTAAGTTGTATTTAAATTTTTTACCATGTATTTTTAGCGACTCAAGATGGGTGATGTATACCTATTTTGGGGGCGTCACAGGGTATGTTTAGGTATAATAAAGTATACATGGAGGTAGATGAATGATCAACAAAGGATCTACCACTTCCAGTCAAGTGAGAGTATGTCATATGCGATTCGATAAATGACAACATAGAATTTGTAATAGCCAAGAATTCCAAGTCACTTTGTAAATAGATATATTAATTAAATATTAATGGTATTAAAATTTTTGTGACATGTATGAAATGATTATGTAGTCAAATAAATATGTGTACTGTAATTATGTTTATGAATTTATTTATTTTATAAAGAAAATTAAAAGGAAGATTTTATAATCTAATTATACATTAGGTATGAAAATTTAAATAACCCAAGGGTTATGGTGTAAAGACCCCAACTTATTATTAATGAAATTTAATTTTCTCTATTTATTATTTTGAAATAGTAAGGGTTGATTTGATTAATGTGGATAGTTAGGGTAAAATACGCAAATATTTCAAAATAAGCAAGTGGTTATAAAATATTCATTGTTGTTTGGGAATATTCGTTTGGTCGTGGAATATTCAAATGCGTCGGGGAATATTCGTATTTACTCACAAGCACCCATGTGTGGGCCCATAACCTGAAAGCGATTGGATGAAGAAAACGACGAATATAAGTTGTTTAAAAATAACTACGTAGTTGTTACTGTTAATAATCTTGTTAAAATACTCTATGGTTAAAACACAAGAAGATTACCAGTATTGCACCAATTATTGATTCTTACGTAAGAAGGCACTTACTCAATAATGGTTACGAAATTATCTGCTCAAAGATATTTTATCGATTTAATAATTGTTTGCGTTGATAATTTATATTCATTGTTGTTTTAATAATTGTCATTACACAAAGATTTTTCTTTATCGAAGCGAATAATTCATATTATCTGAATAATATTATTAGATAACATTATTAGCAATGTCTAGAAAGTTCGCATAAGGAGAGGTTTGGTCACCTAATCACGCCAAGAAGGAGAAATTCTTATTGAAAGCCCCTTTTCCTGAAACCGCCCAGTTGTCAATATTGTGATTCTCAGTAATATTATTTGTGAATAATTAATTATTAATTCATATGATGAGAAAAATATTGATTTTATGTGGATATAGATGGAGAAAATTTTTAATGTGACAATTGTTGAAAATTGAAATTTTATCTTTTTCTCGATAAAATAATTTATTTAAATATATTATTATATTTTAATAATATAATAATGATATTTTTACAACGAATGTGGGATATATGAGTATACGAGGAGGAAGAGTATTTTTGTTGTTAATAAATGTTTAAAACATGTTAAACATGCTTAATTGGACCCCATTTATCGATTTAAATTTGATTATTGTTTGTAAAATCGCCTGCTTATGGATTTCTTGGCCAATTTCGCTTGGAATTCAGAAAACTTTCTTCCGCAGTTGTTGAGAATTGAATTTCCTATAAAAACTCGCAAGATTTGAATTTTTCGATAAAAGGGCTATTTATTATGAATTATCAAAGTTCGAGTTCAAATAATTGATTTTTGGAAGTTTAAAATATTTTAAATAACAAAATATTTTTTTCATTATGGTGTTACACATGTGTGTCGAATGAAATCAATTCAGGTTCTTGAAGGTTAGCGTAGGAAATTTATAATATATATTAATATTTTATTAAATTTTCTGCTTTGTGTTTAAACATTTTCCTATAAATAGGGTGCTTAGGTTAGAATTGAAAATCACACCGTAAATCAAGTTTTCTCTCTATATTATCGAGCGTATTTTGTGAGTATTTTGAGTATACTTTGAGTATTGTTGAGGCAAGTAAGTTCCTTCAAAGACTATACCCTAGATTCCAAATTTAGAAGTACTAATCTTTCGAGGTAAGGGATGTTATTTTCTTCACAAATGATATTATTTCTTCAATATCATTATCTTTGAAATATTGGTTGAAATTTTTTATCAAATTTGGAGCTTTTTCATGCTTCGGGTTACTATTCATGAGTTACTATTTACGAGTTACTATTCACGAGTTACTATTCACGAGTACTATTCATGAAGCGTGAAGATGTTTTTTGTGAAATTTCTATCTTTTGGTGTCTGAGTTACTATTCATGTATACGACACTATTCACGATATCTGATATTATTCACTTAATACTTGTGACTATTCAATTTAAAAATAAAATTTCTTCTTTTTGTCCAAAATATGTAATTCGGATACTAGCTTTGATCAGATCCATGTTTTGATCATTCTTGAATTTTACACCACTATGATTATTTTTGAGGTATTTTTGAACATAGATAAAACAAAAAGACAAATCCTTAATCCTTAATCCTTGTCATTTTGTTTCACCTGGATTCGCTTCTTTAAAAATATTTTTCATCATCTTCATCTTAAATGATGATATTATGGAATATCTTTGGCTTTGAGTGCAAAGATGAATGATTTCTCAAGAATATCTTTTGTCTACCGTAGTCAAAGAAGATAAAATACGTGTTTAGATGAATACGAATTAATCGATGAATATCTTTGGCTTGTGAGTGCAAAGATGAATATTTGATTTCAGATATATATCGATTGATGTTACGGGATAAAAGATGAGACGATGAACTTTTAAATTCATACATAGAAGATAGTAGTTTGCATTCTCTACTTAACTCTTCTAATGAATTATTATTTCATTGCGAATATTGATTTAAAATTTGTTGTACTATCAGATTCTATTAGATTTTTCCTCGTCAAGACTAACGATAATTTGTTGTATATTATCTTAGTCATAATATTCTTTACTTTAAATAGTTGAGCTCACCCTTTTCCTTTTTGTTCCATTTTTCTTCTCGTGAGGCGAGAATATAATGAAGTACGCAGTCGGGGTATGGAATGAAGATTTTAGAGAGAGTTGTTAGTAGTCCTCACCATTTTTGTAAATTAATGTATCAATAAATGTGATGAGGATTTATTTGAGTATAGATATTGCCTTGTAAGATAATATTTGTATTCAAACTTACGCTTTTATTGTTGTAATAATAATAAAGTTGTAGTTGTTTCTGTACCATGTATTGACAACTCAGAATGGGTGATGTATACCTATTTTAGGGGCGTCACATATGGTGTGAGAGAATAATAGTATTTAAAATTATACTAATTTAAGAGATTTATTTTACTATCTCAATTTATTAATTTTATAAGTTAATTAACGAAAGTCTAATTGGGTTATAAAATTTAATGTATAAGAGTAATTATTTAAATTCCAAATAAGTGGAATGGAAACCCTAATTTAATTGTTAGGGTAAGATAAAATTAAAAGCATTGGACTATGTAAATTCTATGGCACAATGTATAATAGTATTTAATGTTTTTTGGGTTTTTTTTTAGTTTGACCGCACCATAAATGGCTGTCTACGTACTCCCATTGATGAGGGGAGATCAGGTCTTTCGTAGTTCAAGCTTGATGAGTTGAAACCTGACTGATTTGATTTTTTTCTCTTTTCTTTTTTTTTCTCTTTTTTTTCTTTTATTTATATGCATGGAAAATAAAAGGCATAATACGAAGAAAGTGATACCGTCCCAACATCTTCTGGAACTCGCAACCTTATCCCTCAAATCTACATCTTCTTAGTTAGTTGAGGCCTGATAGTCCAATTGTCAGTGGTTATGTTGCCTTCAAAGCTCGCGATAGAGGTTACGTCTTGGTTCTGAATGTCTTCACTTATGGCCATAACTTGATTGCTTCCTGATTCAATACATTCCTCAGGGAAGTTTGAACTGGACGCATCGCAAAAAGGTATGAACTCCTGATTTTTTAATGAGTTGGTTTTCCTGATAACCTCATCAACTTTTCCTTCATTTGTTCCTCCACTTTTTTCTTGGTTTTGAGAGGATTAAACCATGAAATCTCCCTTGAACTGTTGTCGCATTTCTTGCAAGGAACTTTCCTTTTTAGCTTTTTCTTCCTTAGAAAGAATTAGTATTTCCTCCACATCATCCAAGGTTGTAAGATTTGGAATGTGGTTGCTATCTTTGGACCACAGGATATTGGATGTTAGCGGAGGAATCTCCTTTGGGGATTCCCTTGTCTGCTCTATCATTTCCTGCATTAGGATCATTCTATCTTGTGTTTTGCCAGGATTATCGCTCATAGCCTTCACCTCATTTGAACTGTCTGTCTCGAGTGGACATCTTAAGCTTTTTATTTCCTTTTCGCCTTTTTTAGTGATAGGAAATTCTATCTCCAGCTTTCCATTTTCAATGAGATCCTGGATTTTATGTCGCAAAGACCAGCATTCCTTAATCGTATGTTCAAGTGAGTTAGAATGGTAGAGACATATCTTGGTGGAATCATAACTCTTTTTCTTGGGATTTATAGGAGGCAGCAACTCAGCAATCCTTCCTTCGCTTATCAGAAAGTGTAGCATTTCTTCATTTGATTTGCTTAGAGGGGTGAATTTTCGGGCTCCTTTGGAGGTTGTCTGATCTTTCATCTTTGAGGATTCGCATTCCCTCGAGTGATTTTTCCGCTGACGAGATCTTCTAGTACATTTATCATCCCATTTTTCTTGTACTTTCAGCCTGCTTTGATCTTCTTTATTTAGCTGGCTCATCATGGAGAGATATGGGCTTGTATTATGATTAACCTCCTTTTTCTCTTGGCTTTCAGATAGTTGAGTGAAAAACTACCTCGTTTCTTGATGTTGGCGCACTATTAGCTTAGCCAGCAGATTTACTTGATTCTGGATCGCCTTTAATTTTTGCATCACTGGCATACCCTCCTTCGAGTTTTTCCACTTTAGGACATTTATTTTGTGCCTTTGGGGGTATTCCTCCATCCTTCACATGTACTTACGAATTGGATATATTTCAGCTCTTCCTGACCCGATCATGTTTACTTCCTCCGTATCATGCTGTACCAGAAGGTTGCTGTTGACATTTTGTTGGTTAGGTTGTTGGACCACAATACTGCCACTTTCGATCATATTTTGAATTTTATGCTTTAAGGACCAACAGTCTTGTGTATCGTGTCCTGGAGACCCTGAGTGGTAAGCACATTTTTGGCTTGGATTGTATCTTTTGCTCCCTGGTTCCAGAGGTGGGGCCAATTCGGTAATTTTCTTGCGATCCATTAATATCGCCAATACATATTCAAGGGAATCGCCTAGTAGAGTGAATACTTGATTTTTCGTTCTTTCAAATTTTCTTTTCTTGTCTGGGCATTGGTTGAATACAGCCTGTTGTTGAGATGGCATATTGTCTTGCATTTTCCAAATGGGGGGACTGTATTTTGGTCTCCTAGTTTTCCCCTGTACAACAAGGGATACATCTTCAATGCCTTTATCGGGTATACCCTTGGGATCGCTCGCATACTTGCTAGTCTGTATATGCTTGGCGATTGCTTCCAAGGAAGTGAAGTCTTTAATCTTGCCTTCCTTCAGGCCCATCTCTGCCATTTCGCCATGTTTGATCATTTCTGAGAATGGCTTTCCTATGCCTGCTAGGATCTTCTCGTAGTACGGAGCCTCTTGGATGTCAATAAACGTCATTACCATCTCCGTTTCTGTTATTGATGGAATGACTTGTGCTGCTAGATGTCTCCACCTTTGGGCATATTCTCGAAAAGATTCAGTACTTTGCTTTTTGACTTTAGTCACTTGGTATCGATCCGGCGCTATTTGTGACTAAAAATTGTACTGATTTAGAAAGGCATGGGCCAATTCTTCCCAGTTATGGATTCTGGCATTGTTAAGTCGGGCATACCAGGCTTTAGTCTCTCCAGTGAGAGTCTTTTCAAAAAAATTGAATTCTGAGGCTTTCATCTTCAGCATAAGACCCCAGTTCGCCAATGTATACTTTGAGGTGCGTATAGGGATCGCCCGCCCCATTGTACTTTTCAAACTCGGGACTTTGATTTGGTAGTAGGTATCGAGCCCCCACGGAATATCTGAGAGATCTGAATAGGTGACACTCCCATAATTTCATCCCTTTGATTGGATTTGGATGGTCTCCTCCATTTGTTGGACTTTCTTTCTTATATTCCCACTTTCTCGATCATCCCTGAGATTTGTGATTTCTTTATTGGAATGAGGTTTAGGTATCTGGGTTTCCATCTTTTTTGCCAATACCCTGACTGTCCCCTGGTGTGGATGACTCTGGTTGAGCAGGCATTGTTTGGCCCTGGATTTCTCCATGTGCAAAGGATTCTGTGTGGAGGGGTATTTGTGG
Organism: Panax quinquefolius; assembly: GCA_020205615.1. Classification (NCBI taxonomy): domain Eukaryota; kingdom Viridiplantae; phylum Streptophyta; class Magnoliopsida; order Apiales; family Araliaceae; genus Panax; species Panax quinquefolius. The sequence continues at coordinate 56,913,209 of CM035167.1, read as the reverse complement.
ACCTCGAGTAGATTGGTGTAGTTCCTTGAACATAACAGCCAACTCTGTAATTTGATAGTTTAATCTTTCGAACTCCTCGCGAGAGACAGGAGTAGGATCAGGTTGGGCATTTTTATCCATGTCTGACTGTGGGCTTAATGCCCTTTTGGACTTTAAACGGGTAACGGGACCGATTGCTTCCCTGCGAAAGACTTGCATAGTTTAGTCTTTAGGGAATGTATAAAATAACATGCTATGTGATATTTCCGTTATAGGAATTTTATCCTGCAACACGGATGTCAGCTGTTTGTAATACAGGATAACATGTTTAAATTAAATATGTATGTGTACACATTTCTTCATATTTCTCATTACATGGAGATAGATATGGATGAAATTACAAGTATATGTGTTTACAAGTAATTAAAATGAGAAAGCATGAAGAGACTTTCCTCTATTTTGGGTTTATCAGAGGCTGACCTATCTTAGGTGACTCTCGCGGCTTTTTGGCATGAAGGTTCCCAAATCATCACAATTTACTCAACGGAAAATTAATCTGGTCTTTCAACTAGAAAGAATTTGGGTGGTGCCTTTCCGAGCCTCATGAATTAGTCTTCCTACGAGTCCAAAGAATCAAACACCGACGGATAGCCTCTGAGTGGAGGGACCACACAACATACATTCACATACATCGCGTCTCATCGTATGGAAATGATGACATGTGCAAGCACTAATATCATCACAAGAGATATGGTGCGAGGCACTAAGTGCACAAGTAAATGCATTCGTACATTCATTCATCATAAATGTAAATGCAACATCCACACACAAGCATAAAATAGTTTTGAAAAGATTGTAATAATGCGCTTAAGTCCTCTTCTCGGGTGTCCCCAATGAGTCGCCACCGTCGACGTTGGGATTTTTAATTGTCCCTTTCCGCTTTCTTGTTCTTTTGTGTTCTCATTTTAGGTGAGATTTGTTTGAAAAAAAAGTGAAAAGGTCCGGCATACGTATAATGCCGATGATGGATCATGTAAGAGTCTCCAGTTGGTTTTTTAAATGGTTGTACTAACACAACCGAGAAAAGGTTTGCATTCGACCGGTGATGTGACATTGCTAAACCAATTCGGTGAAACCGAAATTCATTAGGGTCCGGGGACTTGATTATGCGGAGGGAAGGTGTTAGGCACCCCCCGACATCCGTGTTACCACGGTGACCGCCTCTTTTCAAGAAACTATTATCTGAATGTGTGTGTGTGTGTGGGTCAATGTGATGTTTATTTGGAAGTGGTGCGAGGCCTCGTTCGCACCTATATACACAGGGTTTGAATTTATGTAAAAATTTAGTTTTTAGCAAGATATAACAATGAGGTTTTATAAAAAAGTTTTTCAAACCCTGATGCTCAATAGTAATTGAGACCTTTTACACTTCCATTTTATTAAGTGTTCGGCTTGATTGATTTTATTTTCGAGATGCGAAGCATCTGTAAGAAAAATAATGTACAAAATAATGCCGATTTTCTCGTGGGTATAAAAACCATCTGAGGAAATTTAGACACCGCAGAATAATTTACAGGCTGCATACAGCTAAAAATGTCCATCACGGGAACCGAATCTAGATCCAATAGGCTGAATCTGTGATCACATGATTCTTAGGCGCACATGATACCGCAATTTGTATAAAAGCAGTAAGTAGGTATATATATACAAGTTGTAAATATATATAAAGACATGATCACCAACCACGAAGCACCTCCATAGGGGATCAGAAATGTAAATAAAGCTGTAAAAGCTATCAACCGCCACGGAGGAAACTCCAGGCGGGACGAAATGTAAATAAAGCTGTAAAGCAATCAACCACCACGGAGGAAACTCCAGGCAGGACAAAATGTAAATAAAGTTGTAAAGCTATCAACCACCATGGAGGAAACTCCAAAGTGACAAAATATAAATAAAGTTGTACAAAGCAATCAACCGCCACGAAGTGAACTCAAGCGAGGCAAAACGTAAAGAAAGTCATTAGAAGCGATCAACCACCACGTAAGTAAACTCCAATGGGGATTTAATATATATATATATATATATATATATATATATATATATATGAAACCGAATCCGTCAGTGAGGGCTCCTTTACTTTGTTAAAATAAGGACCTTATTTTTTGTTTTTTTTTTTTTTTAAAACAACTAAAAAAATATTTAATATTTATGGAATCGAATTTTTCCATAATACTGATGTTTTGGGGTGATTTGGATACCTATACCAAAAATGGTGGTACATGCGCACATGCACATCGCATGCAATTATTTTGTTATACGTATCCAAATCACATTCAAAACATCAGTATTATGAAAAAACTTTCGCCCATAAAATATTAAACTTTTTTAGTTATTTTTTTAAAAAAAAGCAAAAAAAACAAAAAATAATAATTAGCATTTTAACAAAGTAAGTGAGTCCTTACAGATCCTAATTCTATATATATATATATATATATATATATATATATATATATACTAATATATATATATATCGTTGTCGAACTCATTCGATGAGCCCGATTTTACATCCTATGCGTTTATCGCATTTATATATATATATATATATATATATATATATAAAAATTAAGCTCATCGAATGAGTTCGACAACAGCTTCATATATATATATATATATAAGTGAGTAAACGCACTGCATGTAAAATCTGTGCTCATCGAATGTAGTCCACACACAGATTCATATATATAAGTATACACACACACACACACACACACACATATATATATATATATATATATATATATATATATATATATATATATAAGCAAGTAAACGCTCAGGATGTAAAATCTAAGCTCATCGAATAGAGTCCTAACACACGCTTAATATATATATATATATATATATATATATATATATATATATATAAAGCACTAAACGCCTGCATCAAAATTCAGCTCATCGAACAAAGTTCGACACACGATTCATATATATTGGATTCCATCACACGAATCGGTTATTGGGGAGCAACCTTTTTGCCCAGCCACTACTCTGAACCTGGCGACATTACTTTAGTTTTTTTTTATGAGCCGCTATAGGTTGTAATGGCTGGGCCAAAAGGGGTTGCTCCCAACAACCGGTTGCTGTGGATGGAGAGCCTATATATATATATATATATATATATATATATAAAAGCAAATAAACGCTCCAGATCGAAGTCTAGGCTCAATCGAGGCATAACTCGATAATGTTAGTCCATATATACATATATATATATATATACACACACACAAATTGAAATAAAATCACGGACCGAAGTTTGGGCAAACACACGCAACACGACTCTCAACGTGAAGAAGGGTGTGTGCAAAGATGAAGAGAAATGCTTTAAAGTGTGTGAGAAGGCTTAAAGTGGGCTACCAAAGAAGGCTTCTATATCTTTAAAGTGGATGAAACTCGGCTCCCGCTGGTACAAAAGTAGCTATATGTGAGCTCACAAGTGTTTAAAATGGGAAAGCACTCAGTATATTGCAAGTACAGAGCAAATTTGATGGGGCTTCCTCGCTCTTTCTCTTGCAAATATGGCCACTCCAAGCCCTCTATTTATAGAGGGGGCTGAGCAAAGAGTGTACTGCATGGCCGCCGGTGCCCCGGCAAGATGGGTCCCGACGAGTCGAAGTACGTACACTCGGACAACGCGCTGATCGCTCGGTCGTTCATAACTTTCAATTTGGGAGTCCGATGGAAGCGTGCCATACCATTCCAAAAATCTCTTTTCGAGAGCTACACAATGACATAGGATTTGCCCTTTTTGATTCTAGGAAGATGGGTCCATGACCTAAATGGCATTCCCGGGTTTCCGTCGCTTAGTCCGCTTAGCCGCTTTTTATGTAGTTTGCTCGAAAAGTTAAGATATGGTTCTCGTGAGGCTTCTATTGAAGTTACTTGAGTTGACATATGTGTATTTGATGTGAGTTGAATTTGAGTTGGCAAAATGACCATTTTGCCCCTCCCAGGGTTATCTCCAATTTTCTCACATTTGTAGTAGTCTTTTCTCAGGGTTATCTCTGAAGTTGGCCTGCTGTTGACTCTGACTGTTCTCAGGGTTATCTCTAAGGTTGGCTTAACCTCCTGGGGCTATCTCTAGGCTTTGATCTTGATCCCCCGGGGTTATCTCTAGGGTTGAAACTGACTTTCCCGGGGTTATCTCTGTGTTTGGAAACTGTTTTCCTGGGGTTATCTCCGGGGTTGGAAATTTGATCTCCTGTGGCTATCTCTGGGGTTAAAATTGATGTTGTGATCCTCAAAGGTTATCTCTGGAGTGTGAAAAAGATGCTTTTGTCTTCCTGCATAGTTAGTAACAGGAAAACAAAATTTCGAGTGTTTACACAAGTCATTAAGAGAAATTGTAGTGTTCTCATCTGATCAAGCACCAAGGTGACAAGACACCATGATTTTGATCGTAGAGTATCATCTGCCTTGTGTCAGAAGCATCGAGCCCTACCTTTTGTTTGGAGACAAATTCCAACAAATGTGGAATGAGTTTTAAACGTTGAAGTCCTCACCAGTCCCAACGACACAAAAGATATCCTTAGTAGACAACAAAAGGAACGTATTCAAGAAGCTAAGGAAAGGACCATAGGACAGAGGAAAACACCTTTTCAGGTGTTAGGTGAGAAAGCAGTCTGTTGTGTCAGTGGGCCAGAATACAATTCAGAAGGTGTGACGCCCCCAAATCCGGGTTACCTGACCCCCGAGTTTGGTGTTCACGATCCACAATATAATACTATCTAACTACCCATTCATATAGAAATAGTAATACATATCACATTAACATATGCTGTTAATACATTAGTCCCAGGTTCGCTAACCTTAACATTACAAACATACCCTTTAGATATACAAAAAGGGTTTACAACACAACATAATATTAATAATGTTCATTATACTAATTTATCACTATGCCTTTTCCTTTGTTTTTCTTCACAGCACCTTCTGCAACTTCGTCCCTAGCTGAAAAGTTTTATATATAGCAAGGGTGAACAACAAATTTTTCCCGCAAGTTAATACATACGATAAATGTATAGGAGTAAATAACAAGTCTTATCGCAATCTATACAACAATAATCTGAATATGAAAGAGTACAACGCTTTCAAGGTTTTCTACGATATTCTAATGAATAATCAAGAATCAATTCTACGAAATAGCAAAGTGGAATGTTTTCCAGATTTATGCTGAACGATCCGTTGGATCTTGAACTTCTCTTCTCAGGTATATATTAACGTTTTACTTTGACATATACGCAGGTGTATCAGATAACCATAAAGATTAAATCATACTCCTCTGCAAGTACTTAGAGCCGGCCAACTCCTTGTACCCTATATTATGCATAATACTTAAGTCCCACGCAATGGTTGAATATACAACTAAAAATGTTCCCTTTATAAAAAAGGTTGTTCTTCTCAGTCTCAGAATCAAGATTTGATTTAACTACAAAATTCAATGATTTCAATATCTAATCACTTCTCTTCTCTTCTCTTCTGAAACCTATGAAGTTTTTTTTTCCGATCTAACCGATACAACTGACATTGATCTATCAATAATAATTAAATTTTTTCTCTTCTCTTCTCGAACCTATCAAGTTTTCTTTTTCGATCTAGCCGATACAACTGGCATTGATCTATCAATAATAATTAAATTCTCTTCTCGAACCTATCAAGTTCTAACAAATGTTCGTCTAGCCAGAATAATTAGCTAAGACATTTCTCAATATAATTCGACAATAAACAGGAATTATCTGTACTGTCAATATTAGCTTCTTACAGATATAAATATCCAACAACATTTATTCTATGAATGTATATTTTCTGAATCAGTAATTCAATTTGAATTATTAAACATGCACTAACTGCGAATAATCAACAATAAATTCTTGGACATGGTCTAATTAACAATAATTAACCACTATATAAATTGAATGAATATAACTCAAGGTTGAGTTAAGAAACTTGCCTTTTGCGTTGATTACAACTACACAATAAACTTATCTGCGTTTGAAAGACCTATAACCAATAATATCAATCTCACAATTAGCACAATATTTCACAATACGTATCACTATAATTTACAGTCAATCTTCTCCTAGACACATTACCACATAGCCATATTAGTGTTCATAACCTATATAAACACTTATCAAGTCTAACTAGTTCGGTCTGGTTGGACTTTAGTCTATTCTCGGTGTTCTAGTCACCCTATCCGATAACTAACACAATTATTGTCAATTAAACTTTGTCTCTAAGCTTCAATATTATTTTAGATAAGTCAAATATCGTTTATACTATTTTTCGGAAGCTTTTAATAATTTATAAACAATTATTATAATTTATAATAATTTTTCAAACACTTAAATCATTTTTAAATGATTTAATTATCAAATATTCTTATTATCATTAATATTTAATAATATAAAAATATTAATGTTATACTTGTCAAAATATTAAAGTTATTAATAATAACTTAAAATATTTTCAAATCATTAATATTCTACTTAAATGATTTTTAAATTAATTAAAATCATTTTTAAACCATCACCATTAATATTTAAATATTAATAAAGTTATTATTAAAATATTAAAAGTCATTAATTATAACTTAAAATATTTTAAAAACATTTTTCTCATTATAATATTTTCGCAAATAGTAATAGTTGTATAGAATGATCGAACCGGATCCGCGGTGATTCGGGACCTCGGATTCTGGGTCCTGACATTAGATGTCTGGATTTGAAGATATAATCGGTCAAAACTCATTGATTGGGCATGACCGGGCCAAATCTGGGTAACCCAGAAAGGCTAAACCAGCGTCTGACAATTATTTTCAAGGTCCGGATCTGATAGATGTTATGTTGTTTGATGTTGTATTTGTAATCAAGTTATAGCCTGATATGTGGACTCTAGAATCGTGTCTTTAGTTCTCTTAAAAAGTAAACAAATCGAATGTAGCAAGTGGTCAAAGTATCCTACTCGACCATAATGGTTGTTTTCTGGAATTTCCGAAAACCCATGAAATGTTTTCTCTCGATGGGGTTCAATTTAGTCATATCTTGTGGATCTGTTGTTGTTAAACTGACTTGTTGTTATATTCATGTACCTTGACACTAGTACTACAGATTTGGACCATAACATAAATAATTTGAAGACCAGAACATAGAATTAATTGAGCCCAAAGGTAGACCCTCGAAGCTGCTGGGTTTCTGGGTTACCCAAAAAACCCAAAACTTGGTCTGACAGTACATTTGTGAGCTTAGATCTTCGTGATATGTGGTTAATTGACTCGGGTGATGTTTCTAACTTGTAGTACTACATATCTACTACAAATTAGATGCAAAAGAAAGCCCAGAAACACATTGGATTGGAAATTAGAAGTGGTCAAACATGACATGTTAAACACTAAGCTGTTAGTGTTCTTGAGCTCAAGAACACCAACAGCGACGCTTTGTGTCGCTAAAGGTCTTTAGCGACGGTTTTATTATTTTCTAATTTTTGATTTTCCGAAAATTATTTAAAAATAGAAATAAATTATAAAAATTATTAAAAATTATTTTAAATTATGAAAAATAATTTTTGACCAATTAGAATATTTTTCTTTAATATTTATAATTATTTAAATATTAAAGGTATTTAATTCATTTAATTAGTGTATTAAATAAATTAGAGGGAAATGATTAAATATTATGGAAAATTATTTTAAATAAGAATAATGTATTTAGAAATATTTTGAGTTATAAAATGTAACTTTTAATATTGAACCTGGTACAAAACCTATTTCCAAAGCCCCATATTGAATGGCTACTATTGAACTTCAGGAGTTAAAGACCCAACTACAGGAATTGTTAGACATCGGTTTCATTTGTCCTAGTACTTCTCCTTGGGGTGCTCCTGTTCTATTCGTGAAAAAGAAAAATGGGAGTATGCGACTTTCAGATTGATTATCTGGAGTCAATCATGTCACCATCAAAAATAGGTACCCATTGCCACGTATTGATGACTGTTTGACCCGATTCCGCAAGGAGCCAAATTCTTTTCAAAGATTGATCTTAGTTCCGGATATCACCGATTGAAGATTAGAGCAGATGACATTCCAAAGATGGCTTTCGAACTCCTTAGGTAAGGCATTATGAATTCCTAGTCATGTCCTTTGGATCGACTAATGCTCCCGCCGCTTTCACTTCATGGATATGATGAACCGAGTATTCAAGGAATATTTGGATCACTTTGTGGTCGTCTTTATTGATGACATCCTCATATATTCCAAAACCCGTGAAGATCATGAGCAACACTTGAGGCTGATACTCCAAAAGCTTAGTGAATATAAGTTTAATGCCAAGTTGATGAAATGCGAGTTCGACTTGAGGAAGTAGCATTCCTTGGGCACGTGGTATCAAGTCATGGAATATCCGCTGACCCAAAGAAAGATCAAGCTATTCAAAGTGGGAGCAACCTAAATCGATGGCCAAGCACGTAGATTTCTTAGCTTAGTTTGTTATTATTGGAGATTCGTAGAAGGGTTTTCTCAAATCGCTACTCCACTAACTTTCGGTGACTAGGAAAGATCTGAGTTTGGTTGGAGCGAGGAATGTGAGAAGGGTTTACAAGAACTCAAGAGGAGACTCATTTCAAAGATCCGCTCGTGAATACCATCCGGTTCGGAGGGATTTGTCATCTATAAGTGATGCTTGAGGCAAAGGGTTATGATGTGTTCTCATGCAACATGGGAAAGTCATAGCTTTATGCTTCACGACAACTCAAAGAATATGAGAGGAATTATCCTACTCACGATCTAGAGTTAGGCGATTGTTATCTTCGTCTTAAAGATTTGGAGGCATTACTTATATGAGAAGAAAGTGGAGATCTTTACGGATCATAAAAACCTTAAATATTTCTTCACTCAAAAGGAACTCAACATGCGACAACGACGTTGGCTTGAACTGTTGAAAGATTATGATCATACCATCCAATACCATCCTGGAAAAGTGAACGTGGTAGGCGACGATTGAGTAGTAAGATCATATGCAAGTGCGAATGCGATATTGTCAACGCAAAGGCCCATTTTGTGTGACTTGCAAAGGATGGAGATAGAGTTAAAGACTCTGGGGACCCATGTGATGATGGCAAATATACGAGTAGAACCGACTTTAATTGATAAAGTTAAAGTCGCTTTCAAGCTACAAAACTCGAGGTGATCGTATATGAGGAAGAAAGTCAAGAAGGTGTTATCTGCCAAGCGAGAATCGATGAAGAAGGAATACTTGAGTCGACTCCGGACTTTGTGTTCTAACGACCACGATTTAAAGTATAAAATCATGATGGAGGCGCATAACACACCGTTTGCAATCCATCTCGGAGTACCAAAATGTATCGGGATATTAAATACATACATTTTGGTGGAAGCGATATGAGAGAGAGAGATAGCATACTGCTTTATCTCAAGGTGTCTAACGTGTCAACGAGTAAATCGCGAGATCATCAGTACCAAAAGGTCCATTACAACCACTTGAAATTACGAGAATGGAAGTGGGAGCACATTACCATGGATTTCGTTCTGGGGTCTTCCCAAAGTTTCTCAAGGCATAAATGCGATTTGGGTCATTATTGATAGATTGACCAAGTCTCGCTCATTTCTTCTACCGATCGAGAAACTTATACACTAAACGTCTTTGCTTGTATGTACATAAATGAGGTTTTAAGATTGCATGGTATGCCAGTATCTTTCTGATCGAGACCCAAGATTCACTTCAAGATTTTGGGTTAGTTTGCAAAAAGTTATGGGCACGGATTAAAGATTTAGCTTCGGCGTATATCATCCTCGAGACGGACGGGCGATGGAGAGGGGCGATTCAAACTCTTAAAGATCTATTAAGACTCTGTGTCCTTGACTTCAAGGGAAGTTGGGACAAGTTCTTACCATTGGTGGAGTTTTCCTACAACAACAGTTATCAAGCAAGTATTGGCATGGCTCCATTCGAAGTGTTGTATGGAAGAAAGTGTCGTTCTCCAGTATGCTGGGATGAGGTGGGTGAAACAACGTTGTTGGGACCAGAGTTGGTACATATGACTATGGAAAAGATTTAAACGATCCGACAACGTATAAAAATCTCACAAGATCGACAAAAGAGTTATGATGATCTTCATCGAAAGGACGTGGAATTCGATATAGGAGATCATGTGTTGTTACGTGTTGCTTCATGGAAAGGAGTTACAAGATTTGGAAAGAGAGGAAAGCTCAATCCTCGATTCATCGTACCCATTTTAATCCTTGATCGAGTAGGAACTGTGGCTATAGACTCGCTTTTACTGCTAGTATGTCTCGTGTTCATAACGTTTTCACATATCCATGTTACGTAAATATACGGAAGACACGAACCACATTATTGAGTTAGAACCGGACGAAATAGCGGAAGATTTGACGTATGAAGAGGTTCTGTTCAAATCTTGGATAAGAAGGAACATATTCTACGCTCCAGGTTATACCTCAAGTCAAAGTTTTGTGGAGAAACCACGATGTTGAGGAAATGACTTGGGAGTTAGAATCAAAATGAAATCAAGGTATCCTTACCTCTTGATATATACCGTCGTACACTAATTTCGAGGGTGAAATTTCATAAGAAGGGAGATTGTAAAACCCCAACTTTTTGAATAAAGATGAATTTTCTATAAATATTATTTTTGAATATTATGGAGTGAAATTGATATAATGTTATAGTTATGGGTAATATTTATAAATTTTTCAAAGTACGCATGCGTTGTTATATAATATTCGATTGGTGGGAATATTAGTATAACGGCACAATCAATCATCAGGACCCCACAAACGTAATTATTATTTGATTGAGAAAACGACAAAAAAATGAAAAAAACGGCGGAAGTTTTACCATTAACTGTTGAAACACCCTTTGTTAAAAAATACGATATCTGGCGTGGTTGCATAGTAGCACACTGCAGATTAATTATCGATGCTTACGTGATAAGTCACTCAGGTTTTATTGGTATTATTAATGTAATAATACGAAAAAATCTTTTATATAAAATAGAATACTTTTATAAAGTTATTCTATAAATAGAATATATTATATTCTATTATGCATAGTGTTGCGTAGTATTTTGCATAGTAAAATCTTTTTATATAAAATGTAATACTTTTATAAAGTTATCTATTTTATTAGAAAATAATTAGAATATATTATATTTTATTATGCATAGTGTTTGCATAGTAAAATCTTTTATAAAGTTATACGTTTTATTAGATTACAAATAGAATATATTATATTTTATTTAAAAGATTTTGCTTTAAATATGGATAGTCAAATTAAAATAAATCAATCTGACCGTTCATGAGTTAGTTACTTATGCAATCCATTTTTCTATAAATAAGCTCATTCCTTCATTATTTTCTTACGAAATCACTTTGAAACTACAGAGATAAACTATAGAGAGAAAGAAGAAAGTATTCTCGCTTCTTCACTACTTATATATCCAAGACTTTCTTCTTCTTAAGGTAGGGAATATTATTTGTTGTACTTTCGTAAGGGGTGTTATTCTTTTGTATTCATGAAGAGAACTTATGTTATTCCATTCTTTATTATTCTGTTGAATAACTTTGTATCTGCCAAGAGCTACCCTATACTTGGTGAAATTCTTACATTATTCCATTCTTTATTATTACATTGGAATAACTCAGTATCATGCTGCTACCCTATACTTGGTGAAATTCTTCTCATTATTCCATTCTTTATTATTACATTGGAATATCCTCGTTTACATCGCGTTTTATCTGGGACTGGTTCCGCTCTTTATTATTCTCTTGGAACATCACGCTTGGTGCGTATTACACGACACGGTTCCGATATTTAGTATTCTGTTGGAATAACTCGTACATGTCAATCTGCATCGTGCGTGGTGATTTCATTGTTATTCCATTCTTTATTATTCTCATTGGAACATCCTCATTGCAAATTTCGCCTTACACCGGTTCCATTATTATTATTATGTTGGAATAACTCGCTCTACGCGGCAATCTGCATGCGTGGTGATTTCTTTTGTTATTCCATTCTTTATTATACTCGGTTGGTTAAAGTTTTGACTTTCTATACTCCATGAAATTAGTGGAATATCCTTGATATTTAAACTTCATCCATTATCTTTTCATGAAAATATTCTTCCGAGCATTCTTGAATTTTACTCTCAAAGAAGTATCATGTTGACAATTTGGGCGTTATTAGTTCTGAATAAATTAATTCTTGAACTTGTTTTTTTGAATTCTTATATCATTGTCATCATCCTTATGTTTATATTTTTTTGAAAGTCGCCCTGCGTGGCACATAGTGCGTAGATGGACTTGGTATGATTATGACCGAGGATTATTCTAAGTATAATCATGGCCGTAATGTTACAAATGATGTGGTAAAAATCCTCGTTGGTAGTAGTGGATTGATGGACGATTGTTGGCATGATCATGACCATTAATGAATACACAAATATTCTTGGCATAGTCATGGATAATTTTGGTCGTAATCTAAAGAATATCCTTGGCGATGGTGCGAGGGTGATTCGATGATGTGGATTATTTATTAAGTCGAGTCCCAAATGATAAAAGTGATAAAAAACCTTTTAAATCATAAAAGATAGTAGATTTTATTCTCTACTTGACTCTTTTAATGGATTGCTTGTTCCGATCGATTAAAGTTGATGTTTGTTATATTGTATCGGTTTAACACTTTGCTTAAGGCTAATTATAATTTATTACGCATTATCCTAGTCATAATATTTTCTTTGGGCTAGTTGAGCTCACCTTTCTTTCACTTTGTTCTCTTTAGGAAATGAGAATATAGTTGGAGACGAGTCGAGGGAGCAGATGATGGACGAGATGATAGTATTAGTTGTCCTCACTATTACATTAAATAATGTGACAATAAATGTAATGAGGACTTATTACGAGAGTAGATATTATCTGAAGGCGATATTTGTATTAAAACTCACGACTCTCTTGTTGTATATTAAAGATTGTATTTGTACTCTGTACCATGTATTTGGCGACTCAGAATAGGTGATGTATACCTATTTTGGGGGCGTCACATCCAATATTAGAATAGGTGATGTATACCTATTTTGGGGGCGTCACATCCAATATTAGAATAATATCATCGATATCAAGTCAAACTATTGCAGTCTGAGTTGAACCCGACACAAATTTAACATCCCGACGGTCTAGTCGGACAAAATTTCGAGTTTAAGTTCAATTAAACTATGTATAAACACTTAACAATTAACTCAGATAATTTATTAACTGTCAAAATATTTTTTGTAAGCTCGTAATTTTTTTTAAATAAGTATTACTATTTATCTTAAATTTCCAATCATTAATAACGTATTTATACGAATTAAATACCACATCATTCCTTTATCATTAATATCTATTTATTATCAAATATTAATGAAAATCATCACATAATATTATAATATATTTATAATATCACCAAGTATTTTTAATACTTTAAATCACCTTTACATAATTTTTAAACACTTAAATCTATTATCCGATAATTGCTATTAATATTAAAATATTAATATTTTCATGACAAAATATCAAAAGTTATATTTTATAACTTAAAATATTTTTATATCACTTAAATCATTTTTATATGATTTATAAATCATTTATTCTATTTTTCCATAATTTATTTAATATATTTATTAAATAAACTAATTACCATTAATATTAATTAACAAAATATTAAAAGTCATTAAAATAACTTAAAATATTTTATTATAACATAATATTATTTTTCATGATTTTTATGTATTTAAATCATTTTTAAATAATTTATTTAATATTATAATTAAATAAATTAAATACCATTTATATTCCAAAAATATTAAATATTTATGAAATATACAATAAATAATTAAAAACTATTTTTTAAACTTTAAAATAATTTTTCAGAATTTATTATGTATTTTTAATAATTAAAAACCATTTTTTTCTATTTTTAAATAATTTTCTGAAAATAATTAATTAAAAAGGGGTCCTATAGTGACAGAACCGTTGCTATAGGTGTTCTTGAGACCTTCATGTCAGTTTACCGGTTGGGTGGTTTGACCGTGTTTATTTCAGTGTCCCTTTTGATTTATGGGTTGGCTAAGTCATTAAACTTGTAGTATTCATGTAATACTACAATTCTATACCATCATCTAAGTCATTAAGCATCACAGTTGCAAGTTCCAAGCTTGCAAAGTTGCTGTCAGAGGCTTGCTGGGATTTCTGGGTAGTCAGTTTCGAGTGACCACTTTGTGGCTAACTAATCTTATGGTTCTGGTCATTAGTTTAGTAGTTTTATGGTTTCGGTCTATAGTCCTTATGTCAGAGTACAACCTAATAGCATCATAGCAACATAAAAACATTAGATACACAAGATCTGGGCCGGTCAAACTAACTGACATGAACTCGGCTGATGAAGATCTGGGTTACCCAGAATCTTTATCCAGCGTGATGGTCAACGCAATTTTGACCAAGGATTTCTTGGCTTCTGTTACTTATTTTGGTGATCTAAAGGCATGAGTATGTAGTCCTTATACCTGTCTCCAACATCCAGCCAATAACAGGACCAATACCATAACTCACTGCAAGATTCAAGCCCAACAAAAGGTTGTCAGAATTTTCTAGGCAAAACTGGGCAGCCTAGAAACTCATTTCGTGAATGGTCAATGATATTTGACCGCTTATATCTCTCGATCTACATATGATCTGGACTTGATTCAAGTTCCAGATCATAGTCCTCATGACATAGAACACAATTATAACATAAAACAACACAAAGTAAAAACAGATAATGATTTATAGGCCCTGACATATGGCTGTCAGGCCATCATTTTCAACATTTTCTGATTTTTGAAATCTTTAGATTCGAGCATCTAGATGTTATGGATTCATGATCCAACAACCTAGATCTCTAATTGACACCTTATAACACATCTTTAACCAACAACTTACAACAACTAACATCAGATTAAAGATTTTAGGAAAATTAAGGTTCATACCTTCTTAGCTTTGATTTTTGAATTCTGATCATTGATCCTGTTCTTGGAAAGCTATATGATGTTCATAGCTTGGTTTCTCATTCTATCTCACTCTAGATTTCGAAAGTTATGAGAGAGAATGCTAAGGTGAATAATGAAAATGAAAGTGACCTCTTCTCTCTCTTTAATCCATTATTTGATTACATGTTGCTATGATATGAAAAATGTTCGACTGGTATGACTGAGATATAATCACATGAAGTTGGTGGAGTGGTTCAACCACTCAATTATTGCAAGATCTACCTATTATTTCCAATAATGCAACAAAAGGCTTTTTAGTCATTTCGCATTTAATTTTAATGGCATTTTGGACATTTGACCAAACCCTTAGGGTTTAGAGTTTGGATTAGGGTTTAGGGTTTGAGCCATTTTAGGGTTTAGGGTTTAACCCTTAACTTACAAAAATTTAATTTCTAAAATTTTCAATTTAGGTTTCCAAAAATAGAAAATTAAAATTTCTAAATTATAATTAGGATTTTCTAATTATATTAAAATTCCTTAATCATACTTTAAATCTTACTAATTAGGATTAGTATTTCCTAATTAAAATTGCTAATTTAGCAATTAGGGTCAAAATGGTCATTAGGGTTTATAACCCAAAAATTAGGGTTTCTAATAGAAAATTAATTTTCTAAAATAGAAATTAGATTTCGTAATTAGATTAGGGTTTTCTAATTACTTCACTTGAAAATTAGAAATAATATATCCTAATTAACATTAAAAGTATTAAATTAACACTTAGGTTTTTCTCTATTTACAAATTAGGGTTTCAAATTTGGAATTAGGGGTTTATAACCAATTTGTTAAGATTAACCCTAATTAATCCTATAATTATTTACACTTACGCCATTAAGTTCCTGATTTAGGGTTTCATGCACCGAATTAGGGTATTGGATTCCCAAAACTGAAATTAGGGTTTTTAAAACTGGTTTCTAGGGTTTCTTATTAATCGCTAGGGTTTTATAACCGAATGTTAAAGTTCTTAATATATAATTAGGGTTTGTTACATATATCGTTTATCTGGTCAACCCTTGACCCTTAACCACATACTGTACACATATACACAGAACATATTCACTTATTCCTTAATCCTGAATAATTCACCTAAATCCTTCACAGAATTTTGAAATCCTCAAAATTCTATTTTAAAAATATCAAACGCATACACTAATTTTCTGTGTAGGTTCAAATTTTGAACCTTAAATCAATTAGTAAAATTTTTAAAAATATTCAAAATTCTCGGGTTGTCACATTCACCCCTTCTTCTAAAAATTTCGTCCCCGAAATTTACCTTACACCTCACACTATACTGCTTACACCATTCACACATATCATCACATGCTACCCAATACACCACTCACAAGAGTAAAAATTTTCAAATTTTGCTGAGGAGTCAAATAGACTATTTGTCTGTCATTTTCGCAAAGGTTATATGTAAATTCATCCGCAAACCGTCATAACTTACAGACACAAAGGGTGATTAGCCCGATATGTCCTGTACTGGCCATGTACTGATTTTATCTGTTTCTCTTCACTGCCATAGACACAAAATTCTACCTCAGTCTTACGGGATTCCGCACCAAAACAATTTGGTTCGAGAAATTTCTTTTAATGAACACTTAGAGTTTTCATAAACTTTAGTCTAGCTGAATCGAATAGCATAGACCCATATCAATAATTCATTTCAATCGAATTATTTAGATGTAGCCAAACCCCGTTGGCAAATTAAATTTTTTTTGAAAATATTTTTGAGAATGACGTCATGATGCCGTACTATATTAACAAATCCGCTTTGAGGATCTTTTGTTCGACGTATGACTTTGTCATAACACATCATACAATAGTGGAATAACGATTTTAGATCAAATTCACACTAAGTATTCCTGTATTTACAACTCCATCAACTTTTTATCATCTCCGCACTTGGTTACATGGTACATGAGTGATAAATAAAATATATTTTGATATTTCAAATCGTTTGCGTCTAGCTGAAATAAGTAGCATAGACTATACTTTAAACCGTTTCAAAAATGATTACGAGTCTACATATTTTTTTTTTCAAGAGCACATAGTGCGTATTTAGCTTGATGTCAAAAATTTGAATTCTAGCATAGCTAGGAGGTTTGGAAAACTTATGTCTCCACTAATAATCATTTGCTTAACAATCTATTTGTTCTTATAATCCTCAATTCTCCATTCACACACAACTATGCCTAGTTCGTAAAACCACACTTATGAGTCCATAAATTGCCACAATCATATGAGTTTAAGAACTTTCCTAGACAGACCTTTGGCGTCCATTCGTTGAGGGGTTCATAAACATTTTATATAACTATGAATCAAGAATGTCACATAAGTATGAGTTTTAAGAACTCCTACTTAACCTTATATCCTCTACCTATGACCTATCTATCTGTTATACACATGAGAAAGGAATCACCCTCTTAACATGCATATATCAGATAGCGCGACACAAACATTTCAATGATTATCATTGTCAGAACTAAGTAGTTGTTACACCAAGTACAATTCCCCGCCCACACAAGGATACATACAACTCAACCGCCGACATGAATCCTCAATTGAATCCCCACCTAACACTAACTCCATTCTCAATACGAATTTTATTTAACTCGTATTCATAATCCTTTCCTGAATCTGTACCAATTCATAGTACAACTGACACCCAGCAATCTTGCTGTAAACTTTCCAATCATCAAATTGATTCTTATTTCTGCTATCACCTTATCAGATCACGGGGTGATCTTATCGTATATATTATGATTTATTTCTATGTCTTGATCGTTTTATTTTACGATCTCCTATCACTGTACTTTTAGTCTTTTAGACTATCTATTTCTCACTACTGTTCAACTTTATTATCAGAGTTAGGGAACTCTGTATCTTATAACTCGGCGAGATTCGTCTTTGAATCTTATCGACCAACTAACTCTATTTGAGTTAGTACTTATCCTAATCACTGCGGTTATTAGTCTCTGGTATTCCTACCTAAGCTTCATAACCAACAGCTTTGATACAAACTGTGAGGGTTCAGAATTCGAGGTCCCGAATCACCGCGGATTCGGTTCGATCATTCTATACAACTATTACTATTTGCGAAAGATATAAACATAAATTGTTTATACATTAAACTTACATACTTTTCCCCAAGGTCGAGTAACCTTAACTTATACACAAATCATAACTTTTCTAACATATAACATTATTATCAAACTACACTATTACAAATCTAATCGCACACATTAACTTTACGCTGGAACTGTCTTTGACCTTTTCTTGTATCCGACGTATTCGCCTTAATCTGTAATGTTTTATCATGATATAGCAAGGGTGAGCATAAGGATTTCCCAGCAAGTTTAAGTTCAACAATATAACGATATATCATGATTGAAAGAGTCTTAATAATAAGCTGGCTATAATTCAACAATATAATTGTGAACTAGCAGGAACAAATTTATGACTGAACAAGTATTATACATGAACAAATATATCTGAACCAACTGGTAATGAAGGTGATCAGCCTTTCATACGACTTATACATCTGATATGTATAGAGTACAATTCATGGCAACCAAAGAATGATTAACCATAAGCTTATCCGAATGAAACAACTCTTAGTAGAGTTAAGTAAAAAAAAACTAGCTTGAACCGTTGATTACCGCTACGCAATTTATATCGCTTTATCCGAAGACCTAATATTAGTAATATAGATCTCCAATATTAGAATAATATCATCAATATAATACAATAATATATATATATATATATATATATATAAAAACCTAAACAAATAGCACATAACACATAACCCTATCAGTCTATAAAATACATAAGACTCGGTATCAAGTCAAACTATTACAGTCTGAGTTGAACCCGACACAAATTTGACATCTCGATGGTCTAGTCGGACAAAATTTCGAGTTTAAGTTCAATTAAACTCTGTATAAACATTTAACAATTAACTTAGATAATTTATTAACAGTCAAAATATTTTTCGTAAGCTCGTAATAATTTTTAAATAGTTATTACTATTTATCATAAATTTCCAATCATTAATAACGTATTTATACGAATTAAATACCACATAATTCCTTTATCATTAATATCTATTTATTATCAAATATTAATGAAAATCATCACATAATATTATAATATATTTATAATATCACCAAGTATTTTTAATACTTTAAAATCACCTTTACATAATTTTTAAACACTTAAATCCATTATCCGATAATTGCTATTAATATTAAAATATTAATATTTTCATGACAAAATATCAAAAGTTATATTTTATAACTTAAAATATTTTTGTAACACTTAAACCATTTTTATATGATTTATAAATCATTTATTCTATTTTTTCCATAATTTATTTAATATATTTATTAAATAAAATAATTACCATTAATATTAATTAATTAATGAAATTCATCACAAAATATTAAAAGTCATTAAAATAACTTAAAATATTTTATTATAACATAATATTATTTTTTTTGTGATTTTTCATGTATTTAAATCATTTTTAAATAATTAATTTAATATTATAATTAAATAAATTAAATACCATTTATATTCCAAAATATTAAATATTTATGAAATATACTCTAAATAATTAAAACTATTTTCAAACTTTAAAATAATTTTTCGAAATTTATTATGTATATTTAATAATTAAAAACCATTTTTTCCTATTTTTAAATAATTTCCCAAAAATAATTAATTAAAAAGGGGCCTATAATGACATGGCAAATAACATGCCATATAGGTGTTCTTGGTGTTCTTGAGACCTTCATGTCAGTTTATCGGTTGGGTGGTTTGACCGGGTTTATTTCAGTGTTCCTTTTGATTTCTGGGTTGGCTAAGTCATTAAACTTGTAGTATTCATGTAATACTACAATTCTATACCATCATCTAAGTTATTAAGCATCACAGTTGCAAGATCCAAGCTTGCAAAGTTCTTTGTCGAGAGAGCTTCTTTGGGATTTCTGGGGTTTCCTAAATCAAATAGATTCAGTGACCACTTTGTGGCTCACAAATTTTATGGTTCTGGTCATTAATTTAGTAGTTTTATGGTTTCGGTCTATAGTCCTTATGTCAGAGTGCAACCTCATAGCATCATAGCAACATAAAAACATTAGATACACAAGATCTGGGCCGGTTAAACTACCTGACATGAACTCGGCTGATGAAGATCTGGGTTACCCAGAATCTTCATCCGGCGTGATGGTCAACGCTATTTTGTCTAAGGATTTCTATGCTTCTGTTACTTATTTTGGTGATCTAAAGGCATGAGTATGTAGTCCTTATACCTGTCTCCAACATCCAGCCAACAACAGGACCAATACCATAACACACTGCAAGATTCAAGCCCAGCAAAAGGTTGTCAGAATTTTCTAGGCAAAACTGGGCAGCCCAGAAACTCATTTTGTGAATGGTCAATGATATTTGACCGCTTATATCTCTCGATCTACATATGATCTGGACTTGATTCAAGTTCCAGATCATAGTCCTCATGACATAGAACACAATTATAACATAAAACAACACAAAGTAAAAACAGATAATGATTTATAGGCCCTGACATATGGCTGTTAGGCCATCATTTTCAACATTTCCTGATTTTTGAAATCTTTAGATTCGAGCATCTAGATTTTATGGATTCATGATCCAACAACCCAGATCTCTAATTGACACCTTATAACACATCTTTAACCAACAACTTACAACAACTAACATCAGATTAAAGATTTTAGGAAAATTAAGGTTCATACCTTCTTAGCTTTGATTTTTGATTTCTGATCATTGATCCTGTTCTTGGAAAGCTATATGATGTTCATGGCTTGGTTTCTCATTCTATCTCACTCTAGATTTCGAAAGTTATGAGAGAGAATGCTAAGGTGAATAATGAAAATGAAAGTGACCTCTTCTCTCTCTTTAATCCATTATTTGATGACATGTTGCTATGATATGAAAAAAATTCGGCTGGTATGACTGAGATATATAATCACATGGAGTTGGTGGAGTGGTTCAACTACTCAATTATTGCAAGATCTACCTATTATTTCCAATAATGCAACAAAGGGCTTTTTAGTCATTTCGCATTTAATTTTAATGGCATTTTGGACATTTGACCAAACCCTTAGGGTTTAGGGTTTGAGCCATTTTAGGGTTTAGGGTTTAACCCTTAACTTGCAAAAATTTAATTTCTAAAATTTTCAATTTAGGTTTCCAAAAATAGAAAATTAATATTTCTAAATTATAATTAGGATTTTCTAATTATATTAAAATTCTTTAATCATACTTTAAATCTTACTTATTAGGATTAGTATTTCCTAATTAAAATTGCTAATTTAGCAATTAGGGTTAAAATGGTCATTAGGGTTTATAACCCAAAAATTAGGGTTTCTAATAGAAAATTAATTTTCTAAAATAGAAATTAGATTTCGTAATTAGATTAGGGTTTTCTAATTACTTCACTTGAAAATTAGAATTAATATATCCTAATTAACATTAAAAGTATTAAATTAACACTTAGGTTTTTCCCTATTTACAAATTAGGGTTTCAAATCCATAATTAGGGTTTCAAAT
The DNA here is from genome assembly GCA_020205615.1 of Panax quinquefolius. Classification (NCBI taxonomy): domain Eukaryota; kingdom Viridiplantae; phylum Streptophyta; class Magnoliopsida; order Apiales; family Araliaceae; genus Panax; species Panax quinquefolius. Next base: position 56,891,483 of record CM035167.1, on the reverse strand, counting down.
TTGGAATTAGGGTTTTGTAACCAATTTGTTATGATTAACCCCAGTTAATCCTATAATTATTTACACTTACGCCATTAAGTTCCCGATTTAGGGGTTCATGCACCGAATTAGGGTTTCAAATTCTCGGAACTGAAATTAGGGTTTCGGATTCCCGGAACTGAGATTTTAAAGTTACCAAGTCAACATAGTTGGTTACCAACTCCAATATTTGCTAGATTTGCTGTGACACCCCCAAAATAGGTATACATCACCCATTCTGAGTTGTCAATACATGGTACAGAAACAACAACAACTTTATTATTACAACATATAAACTGTGAGTTTAAATATAGATATTGCCATCTAAACAATATCCACACGCAAATAAATTTCCATCATAATTATTGATACATTAATTTACAAAAATGGTGAGGACTACTAAACAACTCTCTCTAGAACCTTCCTTCCATACCCCGACTAGTACTCGCTACATTCTCGCCTCCTGAGAAGAAAAATGGAACAAGGAAAAGGGTGAGCTCAACTAGCCCAGTAAAGAATATTTTGACTAAGATAATATACAACAAATTATCATTAGTCTTCAACAGGAAAAAAAACTAATAGAATACAATAGACAACAAGTTTTAAACCAATATTCGCATGAATGAAATAATAATTCATTAGAAGAGTTAAGTAGAGAATGCAAACTACTATCTTCATGTATGAATTTAAAAGTTCGTCGCCTATCTTTTATCCTGTAACATCAATCAATATACATCTCGAATCAAATATTCATCTTTTTGCTACAGCCAAAAGATATTCATCGATTAATCATGTTCATCTAAACACTGCTCATCTTTTGCTTTGCGGGCCAAAGATATTCATCGAATCATTCATCTTTGCACTACAGTGCCAAAGATATTCAATAATATCATCATTTAAGGCCGAGGATGATGAAAAATATTTTAAAAGAAACGAATCCAAAGAAACAAAATGACAAGGATTAAAGATTAAGGATTCGTACTTTGTTTTATCCACGTCCAAAAATACCTCAAAAATAATCATAGTGGTGTAAAATTCAAGAATGATCAAAACATGGATACAATCAAAGCTAGTATCCGAATAGATATTTTGACTGAAATTTTTTTTTTTTTTCGATGAATAGTGCCAGTATTCAGTAAATAGTGTCAGATATCGTGAATAGTCTTAGTATCGTGAATAGTAACTCAGACACCAAAAGTTCCAAATTTGATAAAACTTGATCGATATTTCAAAGATAATGATATTGAAGAAATAATATCATTACAAAAAAATAATATCCCTTACCTCACAAAGACAAGATTTCTAGTTGAAACACCTGGATATAGGCTATGACTTGAACTTGCATAAAGATAACAATGCTCAAAATATACTCAAAATACTTACAAGAATACGATCGATAATATAGAGAGAAAAATTTTAGTTTCGGTGTGATTTTCAATTAAACCTAAGCCCTATTTATAGGAAAATGCTTAGAACACCAAAGCGTAAAATTTAATAAATTAATATTATAATTTTTTATAACTTCATACGCACACTAACAATCAATTCACCTCCCTAATCACATGTTAAATGAGTTTCAAAAATGAAAAAACGTTTTGTAATTAAAATATTTTAAACTTTCAAAAATCAATTATTTGAACTTTCTAACTTCAATAATTCATAATATATAGCCCTTTTATCGGAAAATTGAATCTCGCGACTTTTTATAGGAAATTCAATTCTCTACAACTTTGCAGAAGAAAGTTTTTCCAAATTCCAAAGAGAAATTGACCGAAATCCACAAATGGGCGATTTTACAGGCTATAATCAAATTTCGGTCAATAATTGTGTCCACCAACACACAAAATATGTGTTAAACATTTAATGCCACAAAAATACTCTTCCTCATCATATACTCATATATCCCACATTCATTATAAAAATATCACCATTAATATATTATTAAAATAATATATTTAAATGAATTATTTTATCAGAAAAAGATAAAATATTAATTTTCAACAATTGTCACATTAAAAATTTTCTCCATCTATATCCACATAAAATCAATATTTTCCTCATCATATAAACCAATAATTAATTATTCACGAATAATATTACAGAATCACAATACTGACAACCAGTTCCTCATTATGTTCTTTCCTATCCAAGATCTTGACAGGTACCTCCTCGTACGTTAAGTCTTCGGCTATCTCGTCCGGTTCTAACTCAATGACGTGGTTTGGATCGTCCACATATTTACGTAACATCGACACGTGAAAAACGCGTTATGAACACGCGCGTCATACTTGGCGGTAAAAGCGAGTCTATAGGTCAGCGCTTCTATTCGATCGAGAATTTCAAATGGATTAATAAATCGAAGGTTTGAGCTTTCCTCACCTCACCGATTCTTGCTTTTGAAATAACAACTTCTTGCCTCCTCCTTCTTCAAATTCATCATTTCCGATTGTGTAGCTTGAATAACTTTAACTTTATCGATTAAAGTCGATTATACTCAGATATCATCACGTGGGTACCTGAGTTTTCATCTCCATCTCTATTATTTGTAAATTATACTGAAATGAGTCTTTGACAATATCGTGCCGTGCTTGTATACGATCTTCTACTCAACACGTCAATTACCACGTTCGCTTTTCGGGATGGTATTGAATAGTGTGGTCGTAATCTTTCAATAGCTTTCGAGTCAACGTCATTGCTTAGCATGTTGAGTTCTTTTTAGTGAAGAAATATTTAAGGCTTTTATGGTGCGAATATATCTCCACTTTCTCCCCATATAGATAGTGCCTCCGGATCTTTAAGCGAAACGATTAATTGCTAACTCTATATCATGAGTAGGATAATTCCTCTCATATTCTTTAAGTTATCGCGAGGCATAAAGCTATGACTTTCCCACGTTGCATGAGAACACATCCTAACCCTTTGCTCAAGCATCATTTGAGATAACAAATCCATCCGAACCCGATGGTATTGTTAGAAACAGTCTTAAAATAAGTCTCCTCTTAAGCTCTTGGAACTCTTCTCGCATTCTTCGCTCCAAACGAATTTTGTATCCTTCCGAGTTAATTTGGGTTAATGGAGTAGCGATTCGAGAAAACCCTTCCACGAATCTCCGATAATAACCAAATTAAGCCCAAAAGCTACGTGCTTGATCCACCGAAACTTGGTTGTTCCCAACTTTGTATTGCTTGAATCTTATTTGGATCAACAGATACTCCATGTTTCGACACCGTCGCGCCGAAGGAATGCTACTTCTCGAGCGAACTCGCATTTCTTGATTTGGCATATAGTTTGTTTTCACTAAGCCTTTGGAGTACCGACTTCAAATGGTGCTAATGATCTTCACGACTTTTGGAATATGTGAGGATGTCATCAATAAAAACAACAACGAACCGATCTAAATATTCCTTAAATACTCGGTTCATCATATCCATAAAAGCACAGGAGCATTAGTCAATCCGAAAGACACGACTAAGAATTCATAATGCCCGTCATCGGAGTTCTAAATGCGCTTTGGAATATCCTCGGTTCTAATCTTGGTGATGATATCCGAGCGAAGATCGATTTTGAAAAGAATTGTGCCCTCAGAATCGGTCAAACAAGTCATCAATACGAGGTGAGAGGATACCTATTCTTGATGGTGACAAGGTTCAATTCCGATAGTCAATCTGAAAGTCGCATACTCCGCCTTTCTTCTTTATGAATAAAGCAGAGCACCCCAAGGAGATGTCTTAGACGCGAATGAAACCGATGTCCAACAATTCTCAGTAGTTGGACCTTTAACTCCACGAAGTTCATAGAGCCATTCGATATGGGGTTTTAGAAATGGGCTTTGTATGCGGTTCAAGATCAATAAAGAATTGAACTTCACGTTACGGGGTGTGAGCAGGAAGTTCTTCAGAAATCGTCGAAAAATCAATAACAACAGAATATTATTCAAATTTGGCGTGTCTTTATTCAAATCCATAACATGGGCTAAGAAAGCTTGACATCCGTTTTTCAATAAACGAATAACTTTATGATTAGATATGATGTTGATCGATTTTAATGGTTTAGTTGCTTGAATTAAATATAACACGGTTGGTTAGGAATATGAAAACTAACAACCTTACGAAAGTAATCAATTTCGGCGTGATGAGTAGTTAACCTTAAAATCAAAAGCAAATATCTCTATAGAAATAAGGTTAACAGTAATGTGATAATGCCAACTGAATCAAGCAAGATTTCTAAACAACTGGATGTAATGAAAGTTTCTCTTAACTTGAGTCTCCATAAATAGGTCAAAGTCTAATTTCTCCGTAGTCAAGTTCAAACGTTGAGCGCAAAGAAGAGAGATAAAAGAATGGGTAGAACAGATTCTAGTAAGGTATAAACTTCGCAAGAATTTATAATTAACTAACTTGTGCTAACTTCATTCGGGTTCTCGCATTTTAATGAATTCCACGACAAACGCTTTTCGAGAACAGATTGACTTTGACTTTTTCAGGACATCCTTTTGAGTCACCATTCCTTGGATCGGGTTTTCGATCTGTAGTAAAATCTTGAAGCAATATGTCTTTCTTTTCCACAATTATAGCATACCTTAAACTTGTTGTGGGCGGTTTGGTGATATGTCCCTTTTTCCCGCATTTGTAACATACAACCGGTGGTCTTTCTCCTCCTTGGAACTAGTTCTTCTTGGCGGCGTCTTCACATGGTCGTTGTTGAATCTCCTCTTTTTAAATCTCCTCCCACTAAACTTCTTATTTTCATGGCCACGATTACCACCGTAGTGGTTCTTTGCCTTTGTCCGTATTCTTCTTTCTCCGCCGGTTATCGTTATTACGATGACCGCTATCTTGATATAATCTCGGTTATGGTCCCTCGGTTGAGCGTGCTCGTTATCTCGCTCTAACAATCGAGCCTCATTGACAACATCCCGAATAGTGAGAAAATTTATGAGAAATGAGATATTGTCGTATCTTGGGGTTTCAAACCTCTCGAAACATCCGCGTACATACGTTCCTCATTCTCCACCAATGAGGTCTGAACTGGATAACTCTGCAAACTTTGCCTCGTCTTTAAAGACACCGTCGTGTTGTTTTGTTCTAATCGATGAACTCCACTTCCTTCATATAACGAACACTTTCGGAAAGTATTTGTCATTAAATAGTTTCTGAAACGTCTCCCGAGACATGCCGAAAAGGTTGGATGTATGCGCTTCACGGACTCCCACCGATGAGTCCGCCTCGCCACTTTAACATAAAAGGTGGCGAATGGAACCTTCTGTTCCTCAAGTGCATCCCAAGACATCAATATCTTGGTAATTTGCTTGACCCATGTTTCCGCCCGTGATCGGATCCGGCTTTCCCTTAAATTCGGTGGTCCCACTCTTTGAATCGCTTGGCCGTGACAACCCGTGAATTGCTATCATTTCTCTTGTATTTTGAACACGAGTCTCCTTATGCGATTTTGCATGAGCTGCAAAAGCTTCTAAACATCTCCTCGTTCATCATACGCTTTCGGTGGTGTTGTTCACGGGAGGATAATTGCCCGACTGTTGTACATTCTCCTCGTTGGTGAGTACAGCATCTCCACGGTCTCATTTCCACTTTATTAATATTCTCGATCGACATTCTCAAATCTTTATAAAAACAAGGGTTAATTAAGCAAATCAATATATCACATAATATCCTATATCTTGACCAACTAACAAATAAGCTTAAGTAGGACACATTAGCGAAGGATTTACTCGTCTCTCCCCTCCTAGTTCTATTCCCCATCTCCGCCAGAGATCATATCCCTAAGCTCGATACCAACCGTGACACCCCCAAAATAGGTATACATCACCCGCTACGAGTTGTCGATACGTGAGTGCGAACAACTACAACTTTATTATTAAAACATATAAACTGTGAGTTTAAATACAAATATTGCCATCTGAGATAATATCCACACGCAAAATAAATCCCCATCATAATTATTAATACATTAATTTACAAAAATGGTGAGGACTACTAAACAACTCTCTAGAACCTTCCTTCCATAATTACTATTAGTAGTACTCGCTACATTCTAGCCTCCCGAGAAGAAAAATGGAACAACAAGGAAAAGGGTGAGCTCAACTAGCCCAATAAAGAATATTATGACTAAGATAATATACAACAAATTATCATTAGTCTTGACGGAAAAAAACTAATAGAATACAATAGGCAACAAGTTTTAAACCAATATTCGCAATGAAATAATAATTCATTAGAAGAGTTAAGTAGAGAATGCAAACTACTATCTTCATGTATGAATTTAAAAAGTTAAATCAAATCATCTTTTATCCCCGTAACATCAATCAATATACATCCGGAATCAAATATTCATCTTTGCACTACAGTGCCAAAGATATTCATCGATTAATCATGTTTCATCTAAACACACTGCTCATCTTTTTCACTACGGGCCAAAGATATTCATCGAAATCATTCATCTTTGCTCTACTGGGCCAAAGATATTCAATAATATCATCATTTAAGGCGAGGATGATGAAAAATATTTTAAAAAGCGAATCCAAAGAAACAAAATGACAAGGATTAAAGATTAAGGATTCGTACTTTGTTTTATCCACGTCCAAAAATACCTCAAAAATAATCATAGTGGTGTAAAATTCAAGTATGATCAAAACATGGATACAATCAAAGCTAGTATCCGAATAGATATTTTGGACTTAAAAGAAAATTTTTCATTTTTCGATGAATAGTGCCGTATTAAGTAAATAATGTATTATATACATGAATAGTCTTGATATCGTGAATAGTAACTCAGACACCAAAAGTTCCAAATTTGATAAAACTTCGGATCAATATTTCAAAGATAATGATATTGAAGAAATAATATCATTCTGAAAAAAATAATATCCACTTACCTCACAAAGACAAGATTTCTAGTTGAAACCTGGATATAAAGGCTATGACTTGAACTTGCACCGTATAGCAATACTCAAAATACTCACAAGAATACGATCGATAATATAGAGAGAAAATTTCAGCTACGGTGTGATTTTCAATTCTAACCTAAGCACCTATTTATAGGAAAATGCTTAGAACAAAAAGCGAAAATTTAATAAATTAATATTATAATTTTTCCACAACTTCATACGCACATTAACAATCTCAATTCACCTCCCTAATCACATGTTAAATGAGTTTCAAAAATGAAAAAAAACGTTTTGTAATTAAAAATATTTTAAACTTTCAAAAATCAATTATTTGAAGCTTGAACTTGAATAATTCATAATAAATAGCCTTTTATCGGAAAATTGAATCTCACGATTTTTATAGGAAATTCAATTCTCTACAACTTTGCAGAAGAAAGTTTTTCCAAATTCCAAAACAGAAATTGACTGAAATCCATAAATAGGCGATTTTACAGGCTATAATCAAATTTCGGTCAATAATTGTGTCCACCAACACACAAAATATGTGTTAAACATTTAATGCCACAAAAATACTCTTCCTCATCATATACTAATATATCCCACATTCATTATAAAATATCACCATTAATATATTATTAAAATAATATATTTAAATGAATTATTTTATCGAAAAAAGATAAAATATTAATTTTCAACAATTGTCACATTAAAATTTTCTCCATCTATATCCACATAAAATCAATATTTTCCTCATCATATAAACCAATAATTAATTATTCACGAATAATATTACGAGAATCACAATCTTGTGACCAGCGGTTCCTTGAAAGAGGGGCTTTCGATAAAATTTCTCTCTTCTTGGCCTTGATTAGGTGACCAAACCTCTCCTTAGACGAACTTTCTAGACATTGCTAATAATGTTATCTAATAATATTGTTCGGATAATATGAATTATTGCTTCGATAATGAAAAATCTTGTAATGACAATTATTGAAACAATGGGAATATAAAATATCAACATAGCAATTATTGAATCAATAAAATAAATCTTTGAGCGATAACTCTTCGTAATAATTATTGAGTAGTGCCTTCTTACGTAAGAATCAATAATTGGTGCAATACTGGTATCTACTCTTGTTCAACAACGCGTATTAGTGTGTTTTAACCAACCGTATTCCAATAGTAATAACGATAACTTCTGCTGTTATTTATAAACAACTTATATTTGTCGTTTTCTTCATCCAATCGCTTTTTAGTTATGGGGCCCACAAAAGATCACGGCCGAGTAAATAAATATTCCTGACGATCTGAATATTACATGACCAAACGAATATTCCCCGACAATAATGAATATTTTATAATCACTTACTTATTCGAAATATTTGCGTATTTTACCCATAATTAACCACATTAATCAAATCAACCCTTACTATAGAGGAAATTCCATTTTATTAAAAAAAAAATTCGGGGTCTTACATTTGCAAGCTAGCTTATTAAAGAATGAAAAAGGGCATTTTGATCATTTGTATTTTAATTTTAATGGCATACTAGACAATGTCCAAACTCGTAGGATTTAACCCTTAGGGTTTAACCCTAAGGTTCTAACACTTAGGTTTTAAAACACTAACTTTCTAGGATTTCTAAATTAGGGTTTTAAAATAGAAAATTAAGATTTCAAAAATATAATTAGGGTTTCCTAATTAAATTAGGGTTTTCTAACCGTATTAAAGTTTAATAATCACATTAGGCTTGCTAATTAGGATTAGGGTTTCCTAATTAGGGTTTAGGATTCCTAAATTTAAAATTAGGGTTTCTAGACATACGATTAGAGTTTCTAACGGTACGTTAGGGTTTCTTGTCCTGAGATTAGGGTTTCTAATCCCATATTAGGGTTTACTAATTTTAAACCTTATCCAATCAATCATTGATCAAAAATTCTAAACAATACAAATGCGTACTCATTAATATAAATATTTTAATTATATTTTCTATCGAATCCCTATCCAGAAATTAGGGTTTGGGTTTCTAAAGCTGTTAAGCACAACTCTACTTTAATTTCTCAGTCAATACATAATTTGACTAATTCTCAAGACTCGTAACACAGATACTTAGTACAATATTAACAGTCAGTATAAAAAAAAATTTATTCGTAAAATTTTGATTATTCGAAATTCCGGGTTATCACAGAAGGTGTGCAGAAAAGTCTCCATCAAAGTTCAGAAATGTCAAACGCATTTAATGCTTCAAAGAATGTCTTCAACGGATAGATTTCAAGGATCACATATATGCAAAAAATATGAAGATGAGAAGTATAAGCAAGCATTGAACAAAACGCACAAGAACACTCAACGCTCAACTCTACGTCCTGAGAAAAAGAGAAAGCTTGTTCAGCTACTCAGTTCTTTCGAACAAGTTCTTAACGGCAACTGAGTAGCACCAACCAAGAACTCAACAACTATCAATCAACTGAAGTAAGAGTTCCAAGTCAGAAGGACTTGAAGAGTTCTAAGTGAACTGAGAAGAACCAAGTCTGCTGGACTTGAAGAGTTCAAAAGTAAACTAAGAAGTGCCTAGACTGGTGGTCTAGAAGGAATCTGTGAGATTCAAAAAGTGTAAAAGACATCCTTAGTAGATTTCCTACTCGAGGAGTAGAAGAGTGGGCTAGGAGCTTTAAGTGCTCTGAACCACTTAAAAGCTAACGTGTCTCTAATACATTCTTCTATAAATCGCTATATAAGCGCCTCACTCTCATTAATTCACTATATCTTAAGGGAGATTAAAACAAATATTAATTCCTCTGTGTTTTAATCACTATCAACTAACAAGTTAAAACGAAAAGAAATTTAAATATTTATTAAACCCCCCCCCTTCTAGATAACTATTGTGCCTCCGACAACTAACAGTATAAGGGCTTTTGATGGATCTCGGCGAGAGGTTGTAGGGGAAATCGAACTTCCAGTGGAGATCGATCCACATACCTTCTACATTATACTCCGGCATGAAAAGTTTATAATTTCACAAGAATGTGCAGAAAATATCCTTGTAAAAAGATACTAGATGAAGCGCAAATTTTAAGGATATTCTACTAATTTCACAGAGTATAGAAGCAATACTTTATCAGGAATACGAGACGAAATAATATTACTCACATACTACAGAGTATGGAAGAAAATATTATTCCTATGAATATTGAATAAAATAATATCCCTTACCTCAGAAGAAGACTGGATACTGGAATAGTGAGGTAGCAGACTTCTCTTCTACTTTCTCTCTAAAGCTTCTTTCTATAGATTCTCTCTCTATAATTAATTGCACTTATGAGTCTTAGTGAATTGGTGAGAATGAAAGAAGAATGAGCTTCTATTTATAGGAAAACATAGTTTTGATAATTGCACGTTTTGGGGCTCGAAATATTACAGTAGAATACCTTCATCTTTTCCTTCATTTTTAATTTAGTCCTGCAAGTATTATCAAACTTGCACCACCTCCCCTAATAGTACATCATGTGAATCAATAGTACAATCATGTGAATCAATAGTTCTATACATGTGAAAAAAATAATTACAGTATAGTACCTTCATCTATACCTCCATTTTTAATTTAGTCATGCAAGTATTATCAATCTTGCACCACCTCCCCTAATAGTACATGCATGTAAATCAATAGTACACACATGTGAACAAACAGTTATAAGCATGTGAATTAATAGCAATTAATTGCTCATTTATCCGATTAATTATCCGATTGGTGAATATAACCTCCAGACATCAATTATTATCGGAATAGATGTCAATTTCTAATAACACTAATAATCCCAACACAATGGAAATGTCAATTTCATCTTTAATCAACACGAACTTATTCATCAATAATATTATAACTCACAATATTTAACAACCAGATCATTCCCAGGAAATAGGGGGCTTTTCGATAAGGATTTCTCTCCATTGGCGCGTAATTAGGTGACCAAATCTCTCATTGATAGAACTTTCTAGACTTTGTCAATATTGCAGATAATAATATGAATAACTTTGTCGTCCCAATTATTGATTTAATAATAATAAATATTATGCAGATGAAACTGTGACAATAATTGACTCAATAATATGAGAGATATTATCTCGAAAAGCAATTCTTCGTAGCAATAATTAAGTATAAGCGAGTGACTTCTCACGTAAGCATTAATAATCAATCTGGCGTCTTCTTATGCGACCACGCCAGATTCTTCGTTTTTTTACCACCGGGTAGTTCAATAGTTTAATGGTAAAACTTTCGTAGTTATTTTTATAAAAAGATAATTACGCCGTTTTCAATCGACAATACTTAGTTAATGGGGTCCACTAATGATTGTGCCGGTTATACGAATATTCCTGTTAAAAGCGAATATTCTCCCACCCAATCGAATATTATATAACCACTTGCTTACTTTGCAAAATTTGTAAATAATACCCACAACTATAACATTATATCAAATCCACACCATAATATTCAAAAATATATTTCGAGAAAAAAATTAATCTTTATTCATAAAAGTTGGGGTCTTACAACCTCCTCTTTTTATGAAATTTCCTCCTCAAAATTAGGGTGCATACCTGGTATGTCGAAGAGGTGAGGATACCTTGACTTCATTTCAGATTCTAACTTGCAGGTCATTTCCTCAACATCGTGGTTTCTCCACAAAACTTTGACTTGAGGTTTAACCTTGGAGCGTAGAATATGATCCTTATTATCCAAGATTTTAACAGGTACCTCTTCATACGTTAAATCTTTTGCTATCTCGTCTGGTTCTTATTCAATAATGTGGTTCGGGTCTTTCACATATTTACGTAACATATATATGTGAAAAACGTTATGAACACGAGACATACTTGGCGGTAAGGCGAGTCTATAGGCCACAGTTCCTACTCGATCGAGGATTAAAAATTGGCCAATGAATCGAGGATTGAGCTTTCCTCTCTTTCCAAATCTCGTAACTCTTTTCTATGGCGCAACACGTAATAACACATGATCTCCAATATTGAAATCCACGTCTTTTCGATGAAGATCAACATAACTCTTTTCTTGATCTTGTGAGGTTTTTATAAGTTGTTAGATCGTTTAAATCTTTTCGTAGTCATACGTACCAACTCCGGTCCCAATAATGTTGCTTCACCCACCTCATGCCAGCATACTGGAGAACGACATTTTCTTCCATACAATGCCTCAAATGGAGCCATGCCGATACTTGCTTGATAAGCTGTTGTATAAGTGTCATTATCGAAAACTTCGACCCGATGTAGGAAAACTCAACGAATGGTAAGAACTTGTCCCTTATATGCTTTGAAGTCAAGGACACATTTTTTCAAACTAACTTAATAAATCTTCAAAAGTTTGAATAGTCCTCTCCGATTTATATGCGTCCCATCCGTTTGAGGATTATCTGCCAACTAAATCGTAAAATTGTTCCCTTAGATTTTTTCAAACTAACCCAAAATCGTGAAGTGAATCTTGGGTCTCGATCGTGAAACTATGGATACTGGCATACCATACAATCTTATAATCTCGTTTATGTACGTCTGAACAAGACATTCAAGTGTATAAGTTTCTACGTATCGGTAACTTTGAATGAGCAAACTTGGTCAATCTATCAACTTTTTCTGACCCAAACCGCATCTATGCCTTTAAGAAACTTGGGAAGACCAATAACGAAATCCATGGTAATGTACTCGCGTTGACTTCCATTCTTAGAATTTCAAGTGGTTGCAATGGACCTTTTTCGCGCTTAATGCTTCACTTCCTTTTTCGTTGACAAGTTAGACACCTTTAAACTTTTAAATAAAAGGAATTTCCTTTATTTATTATTTTGAAATAGTAAGGGTTGATTTGATTAATGTGGATAGTTAAGGGTTAAATCATGAAATATTTCAAAATAAGCAGTGGTTATAAAATATTCATTGTTGTCGGGGGAATATTAGTTTGGTGGTGGAATATTAAATGCTTTGTCGGGGATATTAAATGCGACGGTAGCGACCGTGTATGTGGGCCCATGTGAAAGCGATTGGATGAAGAAAGCGACAAATATAAGTTGTTTTTAAATAGCGGCGTAGTTATTCACAGATTATCTTGTTGGAATACCGGTTGGTTAAAAACACTTGTCTGGCGTTGTTGAGCGATGGCACAGTATTGCACCATTATTGATTCTTACGTGAAAGGCCTTTACTTTCGATAATGGTTCTGATAATTCTTTATTCGATATTTTATTGAGTTAATAATTCTTTGCGTTGATATTTTATATTCTTTGTTGTTTGATAATTGTCATTACGATATTTTTCATTATCGAAGCGATAATTCATATTATCTGAATAATATTATTAGATAACATTATTGGCGATGTCTAGAAAGTTACATACAGGAGAGGTTTGAGTCACTAATTTATTTGCGCCGATGAAGAAGAAATTCTTATTGGAAAGCCCCTCTTTCACAGGAGGCTGCACAGTTGTCGATATTGTGATTACATAATATTATTTGTGAATAATTAATTATTGATTTATATGATGAGGAAAATATTGATTTTATGTGGATATAGATGGAAAATTTTTAAAATGACAATTGTTGAAAATTAATATTTTATCTTTTTACGATAAAATAATTCGTTTAAATATATTATTTTAATAATATATTAATGGTGATATTTTACAATGAATGTGGGATATATGAGTATCTGAGGAGGAAGAGTATTTTTGTTGCAATAAATGTTTAAAACATGTTAAACATGTCGGTGGACCCCATTTATTGGTGAAATTTGATTATAGCTTTTTAAAAATCGCTTGGTTTGTGGATTTGGTCAATTTCTATTTGGAATTTGGAAAAACTTTCTTACGCAAAGTTGTAGAAATTGAATTTCCTATAAAAACTCATGAGATTCAATTTTTCTGATGAAAGGGCTATTTATTATGAATTATTGAAGTTAAAAGCTCAAAATAATTGATTTTTGAAGTTTAATTATTTATTTTATGAAAAACGTTTTTTTATCATTTTTTGGAGAAGGTTGGCATGTGGAAATGTTGGGATCTGATTTCCAAAGGTGGGCTAAAAAAAATTTATAATATATATTATTATTTTATTAAATTTTACTACTTTTTGGTGTTAGCGTTTTCTATAAATAGGGTCTTGGGTTAGAATTGAAAATCACACGAAGCTGAAGTTTTCTCTCTCTATATTATCGGCGTATTCTTTCTTGTGAGTATTTTGAGTATACTTTGAGTATTGTTTATCTGAGTCTGCAAGTCAAAATTGTGCTTTATATCAGGTGTTTAAATTTAAATCTTGATCTTTTCGAGGTAAGGGATATTATTTTTTTCTCGAAATGATATTATTTCTTGATATCATTATCTTTGAAATATTGATCTGAAGTTTTTATCAAATTTGGAACTTTTTCATGTATGGGGTTCTATTATTGATGAGTTCTTATTCATGAGTTCTTATTCACGATTCTTATTAAGCGAGTTCTTATTCACGATTCTTATTCACGAGTCTTACTATTAATGAAAGCGTGAAGATGTTTTTGTGGAATTTCTATCTTTTGGTGTCGATTTCTTATTCACGTATCTGGCCTTTATTCACGTATCTGACCTTATTCATTATCTGAAATTCATAGAAAAATAAAATTTCTTCTTTTTGTCCAAAATATCTATTACGGATACTAACTTTGATTGTATCCATGTTTTGATCATTCTTGAATTTTACACCACTATGATTATTTTTGAGGTATTTTTTTGGCGTGGATAAAACCAAAATCTGAATCCTTAATCCTTAATCCTTGTCATTTTGTTTCCTTTGGATTCGTTTCTTTAAAAAATTTTTCATCATCCTCGGTCTTAAATGATGATATTATGGAATATCTTTGGCACATAGTGAGTGCAAGATGAATGATTTCTTAAGAATATCTTTGGCTGTAGTGCAAAGATGAATGATTTCTGAAGAATATCTTTGGCGTAGTCTGAAGATGAGCAGTGTTTAAATGAACATGACCCGGTGATGAATATCTTTGGCACATAGTGCAAATGAATATTTGATTCGGATGTATATTGATTGATGTTCTGAGGGATAAAAGATGAGCGATGAACTTTTAAATTCATACATAGAAGATAGTAGTTTGCATTCTCTACTTAACTCTTACAATGAATTATTATTTCATTGCGAATATTGATTTAAAATTTGTTGTCTATTGTATTACATTAGATTTTTTTCCTGTTGAAGACTAACGATAATTTGTTGTATATTATCTTAGTCGTAATATTCTTTCTTGAGCTAGTTGAGCTCACCCTTTTCCTTTTTGTTCCATTTTTCTCGGGGGCGAGAATATAAGCGAGTGCAGTCGGGGTATGGAATGAAGGTTTTAGAAAGGATTGTTTAGTAGTCCTCACCATTTTGTAAAATAATGTATCGATAAATGTGATGAGGATTTATTTGAGTATAGATATTATACAGAAGATAATATTTGTATTCAAACTCACGTTTTCTTGTTGTAATAATAAAGTTGTAGTTGTTTACATACCGTGTATTGACACTTTCGAGAATGGGTGATGTATACTATTTTGGGGGTCGCGGTTAGTATCGAGCTTAGGGATATGATCTCTGGCGGAGATCGGGGAATAGAACTAGGAGGGAGAGCAGAGTAAATCCTTATTTAGTGTGTCTACTAAGCTTATTTGTTAGTTGAGTCGATATATATAGGGATATTATGTGATATATTGATTTCCTTAATTAACCCTTGTTTTATGGCGGTGTTTGAGAATGTCGTTGAGAATATTATGATGGAAATGGAAATGAGGCCAGTGGAGATGCTGTACTCACCAGCGAGGAGAGCGTCTGCAATTTGGCAATGTTCCTCCTGTGAACAACACCATTGAAGCGATGATGAGCGAGGGGATGTTTAGAAGTTTTTTGCGATTCATGCAAAATCGGACGAGAAGACTTCGTGTTCAAAATCTGAGGAGAAATGATAGCAATTCACGGGTTATCACGGACCCAAGCGATTCGAAGTTGGGACCACGAAATTTAAGGAAAGCGGATCCGATCATGGCGGAAACATGGGTCAAACAAATTACGAAGATATTCGATGTCTTGGGATGCGGAGGAAACGAAGGTTCCATTCGCCACCTTTATGTTAAAATGGCGAAGCGGAACTCTTGGTGGGAGTGCGTGAAGCGTACCCATCCAGTACTTTTCGGCGTATCTTGGGAGCGTTTGAAAAACTATTTAATGACAAATACTTTCACGAAAGTGTTAAATCGTATGAAGGAAGTGGAGTTCATCAGATTGGAACAAAACAACATGGCGGTGTCTCGATGCGAGGCAAAGTTTGCGAGTTATCGAGTTTTGCACCTCATTTGGTGGAGAATGAGGAGCGTATATGGCGCGGATGTTTCTTAGAGGTTTGAAACGGCGTCGTCGATATCTCATTTCTCGTAAATTTTCTCTTTATTGAGATGTTGTAAGCGAGGGCTCGATTATTAGGCGAGATAACGATGCGGTCGGTGAGGACCCTGACGAGGATCGTGCGAGAGAGATAGCGATCAGCAGAATAATGATAACTGCGGAGAAAAGCGAGCGACGGACAAAATGGTAACCACTCTCGGTGGTAATCATAGCCGTGAAAATAGAAGAAGCGAGTCGGGGAGGAGATTTTAAAGAGGAGATTTAACAACGACCATGATGAAGGCAGCGGTCTTGGCGTGACAAGCGGTTCTAAGGGAGGAGAAACGACCACCGGTCGTATCTTCTACAAATCACGGAAAAGAGGACATGTCGGTCAAAGCGCCTGACAGTTCAAGGTATGCTATATAATTGTGGAAAGGAAGGACATATCGCTCGAGATTATGCGATGGCGAAACCTAGTTCGTGAGGGCGGTGACTCGAAAAACATCCCGAAAAAAAGTCAAAAGTCAGCGATTAGGGAAGGCGTTTGTTGTGGTTGGTCATAATCGAGAGAACCCAAGCGAGGTGATCACGGGTAAGCTATTTATAAATTCTTGCGAAGTTTATACCTTACTTGATCTGGGTCTTACCCATTCATTTATCTCTCTGCGTGTGCTCAGCGTTTAAACTTGACTCAGGAGAAATTAGACTTTGACTGTCTGTGGAAACTCAGTTAGGAGAAACTTTCATCACATCCATTTTTTTATAAATCTTGTTTGATTCAGTTGGCACCATTACCTTACACATTGACCTTATCTCTTTAAAGATACTTGCTTTTGATGTGATTTTAGGGATTGATTGGTTAACTTCTCATCATACCAAAATTGATTGTTTTAAATAAGGTTGTTAGTTTTCATATTCTAACTTGACTGTTGTTATGCAATTCAATGAACTAAACCATTAAAATCAATCAACATCATATCTAATCATAAAGCTATTAGTTTATTAAAAAGCGGATGTCGAGCTTTCTTAGCCCATGTTATGGATTTGAATAAAGACACGTCAAATTTGAATAATATTCTGTTGTTATTGACTTTCTGGCGTATTTCAGAAGAACTTCCGGTCTACCCCGAGCGTGAAGTTGAATTCTTTATTGATCTTGAACACAGTACAAGCCCATTTCTAAAACCCCATGTCGAATGGCTCTATTGAACTTGAGGAGTTAAAGGTCCAACTACGAGGATTTGTTGGACATCGGTTTCATTCGTCTAGTACATCTCCTTGGGGTGCTCTGTTTTATTTGTAAAGAAGAAAAAAGGCGGGGAGTATCGACTTTATATTGACTATCGGGGAATTGAACCATGTCACCATCGAGAATAGGTATCCTCTACCTCGTATTGATGACTTGTTTGACCCGATTCTGAGGCACAATTCTTTTCAAAAATCGATCTTAGATTACGGATATCATCGGTGAAGATTAGGCGAGGATATTCAAAGCGCCTTGAGAACTTCGGTATGGGCATTATGAATTCTTAGTCGTGTCTTTCGGACTAACTAATGCTCTGCTGACTTTCATGGATATGATGAGCCAAGTATTCAGGAATATTTGGATCGATTCGTTGTTGTCTTTATTGATGACATCCTCGTATATTCAAAAAGTCGTGAAGATCATGAGCACCATTTGAAAATTTGGTACTCGAAAACTTCGTGAAAACCAACTATATGCCAAATTGAAGAAATCACGAGTTACGGCTTGGAAGTAGCATTCCTTGGGCGCGTGGTGTCGAAAACATGGAGTATCTGTTGATCCGTGAAGATTGAAGCAATCTGAAGTTAGAACAGCAAAGTCGGTGGTGAAATCGTAGCTTTTTGGGCTTAAATTGGTTATTATCGGAGATTAAGTGGAAGGTTTTCTCGAATCGCTACTCCATTAACTCGGCTAACTTCGGAAGGATACAAAATTCGTTTGGAGTGAAGAAGAATCGAAAAAGAGTTTCGAGCTTAAGAGGAGACTTATTTGGCTTTGTTTCTAACAATACCATCTGGTTGGATGGATTTGTTATCTCTGACGATGCTTGAGCAAAGGGTTAGGATGTGTTCTCATGCAGCGTGGGAAAGTCATAGCTTTATGCCTCGCGACACGACTTAAAAGAGTATGAGAGGAATTATCCTACTCGTGATCTAGAGTTAGCGGCCCGATCGTTTTCGCTAAAAAATATGGAGCCTTATCATATGGGAGAAAGTGGAGATATATTGAGACCGTAAAAAGCCTTAAATATTTCTTCACTCAAAAAACTCGACATCTGGCGGCGACGTTGGCTCGATATTGAAGACTACGACCACACTTTATTGATACCATCACGGTAAAAGCGAGCGTGGTAGGTGGCGCGTTGAGTAGAAGATCGTATCTTGAGGAGCAGAGTGCGATGATGTCAGTATCTGCGTAGAACCCCGACTTTAATAGAAAAAGTTAAGGTTGCTCGAGCCATTGGGCAGGAGGGCGATGATCGTATGAAGAAGAAAGTCTGAAGGAGCTATTAGGAGCGAGAATTGATGAAGAAGGAATACTTGAGTCCACTCTAGACTTTGTGTTCTAACGACTCGATTTGAAGTCTGAAGATTATGATGGAGGCACAAATCGCCATTTGCAATCCATCACGGAAGTACTAAAATGTATCGTGATCTTGACATACATTTTGGTGGAACAATATGAAGAGAGAGATTGCAAAGTTTATCTCGATGTGTTTAACTTGCCCGGCGTGTAAAGGCGGAGCATCTTGTACCTAAGGGTCGTTGCAACCACTTGAGATTAGGAATGGAAGTGGGAACACATTACCTATGGATTTAGTTCACGGGTCTTCTACGGTTTCTCAAGGCATCAATCTTATTTGGGTTATTGTTGATAGATTAACCAAATCTGCTCATTTCTTGCCGTCTGGGAGACTTATTCCTTGAGCGTCTTGCTAGTATATGCGTGAATGAGATTGTGAGGTTGCATGGCATGCTGTATCCATAGTTTGGATCGTGACCCAAGATTCACTTGAAGATTTTGGGTTAGCTTGCAAAAAGCTATGGAGCGCAGTTTGCGATTTAGTTGGCATACCATCCCCAAGCGGACGAGACAATCGAGAGGGACTATTCAAACTCTTGAAGATCTATTAAGACTACGTGTCCTGACTTTGAGGGTAGTTGGGATAAGTATTTACCATTGGTGGAATTCTCCTACAACAACGATTATCGAGCAAGTATAGGTGTGGCTCCATTTGAAGCATTATATGGGCCGAAAATGTAGTTCTCCGATATGTTGGGATGAGGTGGGTGAAGCAACATTGTTGGGACTAGAGTTAAATGCGTATGACTCTGAAAAAAAGATCGAATGATTGACAGCGTATACAAAGCGGCACAAGATCGACAAAAGAGTTATCGCGGATCTTCATCGAAAGGGCGTGGAATTTAATGTGAGGGATCGTGTATTGTTGCGAGTTGCTCCGTGGAAGGGAGTTACAAGATTTGGGAAGAGAGAAAGCTCGATCCACGATTTATTGGTCCATTTCAAATTCTTGGCCAGGAGTAGGAAATGTAGCTATAGACTTGCGTTACCTCAAGTATGTCTACGTGTTCATAATGTGTTTCACATATCATGCTTAAATAAATATGTGAAAGACCGAACCACGTTATTGAGTTAGAAGCAGGACGAGATAGCGAAGACTTAGCGTGAGGAGGAGGTACTGTCGAAGATCTTGGATAGGAAGGAGCATGTCCTACTGCGCAAAAATCATACCACAAGTTAAAGTTTTGTGGAGGAATCATCTTTATAGAGAAATGACACAGGAATTGGAAGCGGAAATGAAAGCGAGGTATCCTCACCTTTTGAAACACAGTCGTCGTCGATTTAGAGGGCGAAATTTCATAAGGAGGGAGGTTGTAAGACCCCAAATTTTTAAAATAAAAAAGGAATTTCCTTTATTTATTATTTTGAAATAGTAAGGGTTGATTTGATTAATGTGGATAGTTAAGGGTTAAATCATGAAATATTTGAAAATAAGCAGTGGTTATAAAATATTCATTGTTGTCGGGGAATATTAGTTTGGTGGTGGAATATTAAATGCTTTGTCGGGGAATATTAAATGCGACGGTAGCGACCCCATGTGTGGCCCCATGTGAGCGATTGGATGAAGAAAGCGACAAATATAAGTTGTTTTTAAATAGCAGGCGTAGTTATTCTGAGATTAATCTTTGTTGGAATACCGGTTGGTTAAAACACACTTGTCTGGCGTTGTTGAGCGATGTAGCACGGTATTGCACCAATTATTGATTCTTACGTGAAGAAGCCTTTACTCGATAATGGTTCACGATAATTCTTTATTCGATTATTTTATTGAGTTAATAATTCTTTGCGTTGATATTTTATATTCTTTGTTGTTTGATAATTGTCATTACGCGTATTTTTCATTATCGAAGCAATAATTCATATTATCTGAATAATATTATTAGATAACATTATTGGCGATGTCTAGAAAGTTACATCAGGAGAGAGGTTTGGTCACTAATTGCGCTGGCATGATGAAGAAATTCTTATTGGAAAGCCCCTCTTTCTGAGGAGCTGCACGGTTGTCGATATTGTGATTACGTAATATTATTTGTGAATAATTAATTATTGATTTATATGATGAGAAAATATTGATTTTATGTGGATATAGATGGAGAAAATTTTTAAAATGACAATTGTTGAAAATTAATATTTTATCTTTTACGATAAAATAATTCGTTTAAATATATTATTTTAATAATATATTATAATGGTGATATTTTACAACGAATGTGGGATATATGAGTATCTGAGGAGGAAGAGTATTTTTGTTGCAATAAATGTTTAAAACATGTTAAACATGTCGGTGGACCCCATTTATTGGTTGAAAATTTGATTATAGCACATAAAATCGCTTGTTTGTGGATTTGGTCAATTTCTATTTGGAATTTGGAAAAACTTTCTTACTGCAAAGTTGTAGAAATTGAATTTCCTATAAAAACTCATGAGATTCAATTTTTTCTGATGAAAGGGCTATTTATTATGAATTATTGAAGTTACGAAGCTCAAAATAATTGATTTTTGGAAGTTTAAATTATTTATTTTATGAAAAACGTTTTTTTCATTTTTTTTTCTAGAAGGTTGGCATGTGTGGAAATGTTGGGATCTGATTTCCAAAGGTGGGCGTGGAAAATTTATATAATAATAATATATTTTATTAAATTTTACTACTTTTTGGTGTTCTAGCGTTTTCTATAAATAGGGTCTTGGGTTAGAATTGAAAATCACACGAAGCTGAAGTTTTCTCTCTATATATATATCGCGTATTCTTGTGAGTATTTTGAGTATACTTTGAGTATTGCTATCGGTGCAAGTCAAGTCATAGCTTTATATCAGGTGTTTTAAATTTAAAAGTCTGATCTTTTTCGAGGTAAGGGATATTATTTTTTTCGAAATGATATTATTTCTTGATATCATTATCTTTGAAATATTGATCTGAAGTTTTTTATCAAATTTGGAACTTTTTCATGTCGGGTTACTATTCATGAGTTCTTATTCATGAGTTCTTATTCACGAGTTCTTATTAATGAGTTCTTATTCACGATTTCTTATTCACGAGTCTTATTAAGTGAAAGCGTGAAGATGTTTTTTGTGGAATTTCTATCTTTTGGTGTCGATTTACTATTCACGTATCGGCCTTTATTCACGTATCTGACACTATTCATTATCTGATCTTATTCATAGAAAAATAAAATTTCTTCTTTTAAATCAAAATATCTATGCGGATACTAACTTTGATTGTATCCATGTTTTGATCATTCTTGAATTTTACACCACTATGATTATTTTTGAGGTATTTTTGGGCGTGGATAAAACCAAATCTGAATCCTTAATCCTTAATCCTTGTCATTTTGTTTCCTTTGGATTCGTTTCTTTAAAAAAAAATATTTTTCATCATCCTCGGTCTTAAATGATGATATTATGGAATATCTTTGGCACATAGTGCAAGATGAATGATTTCTTAAGAATATCTTTGGCACGTAGTGCAAAGATGAATGATTTCTGAAGAATATCTTTGGCGTAGTCTGAAGATGAGCAGTGTTTAAATGAACATGACCAGTGATGAATATCTTTGGCTGTAGTGTGCAAAGATGAATATTTGATTCGGATGTATATTGATTGATGTTCTGAGGGATAAAAGATGAGCGATGAACTTTTAAATTCATACATAGAAGATAGTAGTTTGCATTCTCTGCTTAACTCTTCTAATGAATTATTATTTCATTGCGAATATTGATTTAAAATTTGTTGTCTATTGTATTACATTAGATTTTTCCTGTTGAAGACTAACGATAATTTGTTGTATATTATCTTAGTCGTAATATTCTTCTTTTGAGCTAGTTGAGCTCACCCTTTTCCTTTTTGTTCCATTTTTCTCTCGGGGAGAGAATATATAGCGATGCAGTCGGGGTATGGAATGAAGGTTTTAGAAAGGATTGTTTAGTAGTCCTCACCATTTTGTAAAATAATGTATCGATAAATGTGATGAGGATTTATTTGAGTATAGATATTATGCAGAAGATAATATTTGTATTCAAACTCACGATTTTCTTGTTGTAATAATAAAGTTGTAGTTGTTTACATACCATGTATTGTGACTTTCGAGAATGGGTGATGTATACTATTTTGGGGGCGTCGCGATTCGAAGTTTGGGACCACGAATTTAAGGAAAGCGGATCCGATCATGGCGGAAACATGGGTCAAACAAATTACAGATATTCGATGTCTTGGGATGCGGAGAAACGAAGGTTCCATTCGCCACCTTTATGTTAAAATGGCGAAGCGAGACTCTTGGTGGGAGTGCGTGAAGCGTACCCATCGGGCCTTTTCGGCGTGTCTTGGGAGGCGTTTGAAGCTATTTAATGACAAATACTTTCACGAAAGTGTTAAATCGTATGAAGGAAGTGGAGTTCATTAGTTAGAACAAAAAACAACATGGCGGTGTCTCGATGCGAGGCAAAGTTTGCGAGTTATCGAGTTTGCACCTCATTTGGTGGAGAATGAGGAGCGTATGGCGGGATGTTTCTTAGAGGTTTGAAACCCGGCGTACGTCGATATCTCATTTCTCATAAATTTTCTCTTTATTAGGATGTTGTAAGCGAGGGCTCAATTATTAGGCGAGATAACGATGATGCAGTCAATTGAGGACCACTGAACGAGGATCGTACGAGAGATAGCGATCAGCGAATAATGATAACTGGCGGAGAAAAGCAGAGCGACGGACAAAAAATGGTAACCACTCTGGGGTGGTAATCATGGCCATGAAAATAGAAGAAGCGAGTCGGGAGGAGATTTTAAAGAGGAGATTTAACAACGACCATGTATGAAGGCAGCGGTCTTGCGTGACAAGCCCGGTTCTAAGGGAGGAGAAACGACCACCGGTCGTATATCTTTACAAATCTTGGAAAAGAGGACATATCGGTCAAGCGCCCTAGCAGTTCAAGGTATGCTATAATTGTGGAAAGGAAGGACATATCGCTCGAGATTATGCGATGGCGAAACCTAGTTCAATGAGGCGGTGACTCAAAAAGTCGTCGAGAAAAGTCAAAGTCAGCGATTAGGGAAGAAGCGTTTGTTGTGGTTGGTCATAATGCGAGGAACCCAACGAGGTGATCACGGGTAAGCTATTTATAAATTCTTGCGAAGTTTATACCTTACTTGATCTGGGGTCTTACCCATTCATTTATCTCTCTGCGTGTGCTCAGCGTTTAAACTTGACTCAGGAGAAATTAGACTTTGACTTCTCTGTGGAAACTCAGTTTAGGAGAAACTTTCATCACATCCATTTGTTTATAAATCTTGTTTGATTCAAGTTGGCACCATTACCTTACTGTTGACCTTATCTCTTTAAAGATACTTGCTTTTGATGTGATTTTAGGGATTGATTGGTTAACTACTCATCATACCAAAATTGATTGTTTTAAATAAGGTTGTTAGTTTTCATATTCTAACCAACTTTGTTATGCAATTCAAGCAACTAAACCATTAAAATCAATCAACTTTGTCATATCTAATCATAAAATTATTAGTTTATTGAAAAAGCGGATGTCGAAGCTTTCTAGCCCATGTTATGGATTTGAATAAAGACACGTCAAATTTGAATAATATTCTGTTGTTATTGACTTTCTGGCGTATTTCTGAAGAACTTCCGGTCTACCCCGAGCGTGAAGTTGAATTCTTTATTGATCTTGAACTGATACAAAGCCCATTTCTAAAACCCATGTCGAATGGCTCTATTGAACTTGAGGAGTTAAAGGTCCAACTACGAGGAATTGTTGGACATCGGTTTCATTCGTCCTAGTACATCTCCTTGGGGTGCTCTGTTTTTTTATTTGTAAAAGAAGAAAGGCGGGAGTATCGCGACTTTGTATTGACTATCGGGAATTGAACCATGTCACCATCGAGAATAGGTATCCTCTACCTCGTATTGATGACTTGTTTGACCCGATTCAAGGGGCACAATTCTTTTCAAAAATCGATCTTAGATTACGGATATCATCGGTTTGAAGATTAGGCGAGGATATTCAAAGGCGCCTTTAGAACTTCGATGCGGGCATTATGAATTCTTAGTCGTGTCTTTCGGATTGACTAATGCTCTGCTGACTTTCATGGATATGATGAATCGAGTATTGAGGAATATTTGGATCGATTCGTTGTTGTCTTTATTGATGACATCCTCATATATTCAAAAAGTAGTGAAGATCATGAGCACCATTTGAAATTTGGTACTCGAAAGGCTTCGTGAAAACCAACTATATGCCAAATTGAAGAAATCACGAGTTACGGCTTGAGGAAGTAGCATTCCTTGGGCACGTGGTGTCGAAACATGGAGTATCTGTTGATCCGTGAAGATTGAAGCAATCTGAAGTTAGAAACAACCAAAGTCGGTGGTAAAATCGTAGCTTTTTGGCTTAAATTTGGTTATTATCGGAGATTAGTGGAAGGGTTTTCTCGAATCGCTACTCCATTAACTCACTAACTTCGGAAGGATACAAAATTCGTTTGGAGCGAAGAATCGCGAAAAAGTTTCGAAGAGCTTAAGAGGAGACTTATTTGGCTTTTTCTAACAATACCATCTGGTTCGGATGGATTTGTTATCTCTGATGATGCTTGAGCAAAAGGGTTAGGATGTGTTCTCATGCAACGTGGGAAAGTCATAGCCTTTATGCCTCATGACGACTTAAAAGAGTATGAGAGGAATTATCCTACTTTCGCATGATCTAGAGTTAGCGTGATCGTTTTTTTATTGCTAAAGATATGGAGCACTATCTATATGGGGAGAAAGTGGAGATATATTCGGACCATAAAAGCCTTAAATATTTCTTCACTCAAAAAAAGAACTCGACATCTGCGGCGGCGACGTTGGCTCGAGCTATTGAAGACTACGACCACACTATTGATACCATCACGGTAAAGCGCGAGCGTGGTGGTGCGGCGCGTTGAGTAGAAGATCATATCACGAGAACAAGTGCGATGATGTCAAGTATCGCGTAGAACCCGACTTTAATAGAAAAAGTTAAGGTTGCTCGAGCCAGGCAGGCCGGAGGCGATGCGTATGAAGAAGAAAGTCTGAAGGAGCTATTAGGAGCGAGAATTGATGAAGAAGGAATACTTGAGTCCTCTCTTTGTGTTCCTAACGACTACGATTTGACTTTGTGTTCTAACTGCAATCCATCCACGGAAGTACTAAAATGTATCGTGATCTTGACATTTTTGGTGAAAATACAAGAGATTATGATGGATGTGTTTAACTTTGCCATACACTTGTTTTCTTGAGATCCATACTATGGATTTCAATTCTAAAATGTATTTGGGTTTTGTATCGTGATCTTGAAATTTATTTTGGTGGAACAATATGAAATACGATGAGAATTTATTAACAATAGAAATATTTTCAAATCTCGATTTTTGTTTAACTTGACTTGATTTGCTGCAACAAAATCGGGCAGGTGACCTTCTCTTCCACAATTGTAACATACCTTGGACTATTGCGTATAGTTTGGACTGATGTGTCCCTCCCCTCCGCATTTGTAACATACGACCTACAGTCGTTCTCCTTCCTTAACAACAGGTGTTGGTGTTGACGTCTTTCCATCATTATTGAATTTCCTCTTCTTGAATATTCCACTTCTATTATCTTGGCCATGATTACCACCCGAAGTGGTTACCATTTCGGCATGTTGATTCCCCCACGTTTGTTGTCCAAGCTTCGATGGCTGCTACCACCGGTATTATCGATTCTTGTTTGCTCTCTCTCTTGGTTGGGTTAACTCATTATCGCGCTCCAATAACTGAGCCCTATTTACAACATCTAAATACAAACACAGTTTGTGAGAAATTAAGTTTTGACGTATCTTAGGTTTCAAACCTCTTAGAAACATCCGCGTCATTCTCCCCTCATTATCAACCAAGTGGGACGCAAACCGGGACAACTCGACAAACTTAGCTTCGTACTGTGACATGGTCATATTTTTTTTCTCCAGCTTGATAAACTCTACCTCCTTCATGTGACGAATACTTTCGGGAAAGTACTTGTCATTGAACAGTTCTTGGAATTTCTCCCAATATATCTTCAGTGCGGCAGGTTGAGTATGCTTTACAGATTCCCACCAGTAATATGCCTCTCCTCGCAACATGAAGGTGGCAAAGGGAACCTTTTGCTCCTCGGAGCATCCCAAGATATTAAATATCTTGGTGATATGCTTTATCTACGTCTCTTCCTTAAGTGGTTTTGGCTCTCTAATAAACTCCGGTGGTCCCAACTCCTTGAACTGTTTAGCGGTTACCGACCGAGAGTTGCAAATGATTCCTCCTATATTTTGAACAGGAGCCAATCTCGTCTGATATTGCATTAATTGCATAAAGCCTCTGAACATCCCATCGTTCATCATTTGATCGGTGTTATTGTTTACCCGAGGATTATTGTCTTCCTGTTGCACATTATCCTGGGTATTGATCGTTGGTGACTCAACGGTCTCATGTGCTTCATTGCTTATCTCAACATTTTCAGATGCCATTTGCAAATACTGGCACAAAATAAGGGTTAATTGACATGTCACATATTATCCCTATACTCTGACTGACCAAATAAATACCAAATAAACTTAGGCAGGTCATACTATCGAAGGAATTCCCCATCTCTCCCCTCCTAGTTCTTGTCTCACATCTCAGCCAGTGATCATATCCCTAAGCTTTGATACCAACTGTGACGCCCCTAAAATAGGTATACATCACCCATCTTGAGTCGCCAAATACATGATACAAAATTCAAATACAACTTAATTATACAACCTATATGTAAAAATCACGATAAAACATAAGTTTGAGAGTTTTAATACTGAATATTATCTTCTAGATAGTATTCAAAGTCAAATGGAGTCCTTATTACATTTATTATCACACTATTTCACTAAATAGTGAGGACTACTAATGCAAACATCTAGACTGTCACTCCGTTCCCTGACTAGTCCCAGCTATATTCTCATTTCCTGAAGAGAACAATGAAAACAAAGGGTTAGCTCAACTAGCCCAAGTAAAATATTATGACTAAGATAATGCGAGAATAAATTATCGTTAGCCTTCAACAGATGTTAAACCGATAAAATATAATAAACATCAAGTTTAAGCTGCGGCGAACAAAACAATCCATTAGAAGAGTCGAGTAAAGCGTGATATCTACTATCTTCTATGATTTCAAAAGTTTTTCATCAACTTTATCACGAGACTCGACTTAATAAATAAACCACATCATCGAATCATCCCCACTCTACGGGCGAGGATATTCATATAATCATCAATTGTTATGATCATATCAACAATCGTCCATCGATTACACTACGACGATGGGGACTTTTACCACATCATTTGTAACATTACTGAATTAAATGATTATACTAGAATAATAATCATAATCATACTAATCATACCAATCAATCTAGTCATCGTAAGCGTAAGCGAATGACTTTTATCACAATATAAACATGGGGATGATGACAATGATATAAGAATTCAATTAAAAGAAAGCAAATGATACATTTTTAAAGATTTATAATTTAATTTATCCAGAATTCAATAATGTCCAAATTGTCAATATGATACTGCTTTGTGGAGTAAAATTCAAGAATGATATTATATCAAAATTTATTTGGACCGAAAAGAAATCAATTTTTGTCATGAATAGTACTACGGGTGAATAGTACCCCGTGAATAGTACTTCGAGAATAGTACCCCGTGAATAGTACTTTGTGAATAGTACTCATGAATAGTACTCTGTGAATAGTATTTTATGAATAGTACTTTGTGAATAGTACCTATGAATAGTACTTTTAATGAATAATCTTAGTATAAATGAATAGTACTTTCATGGACGATACTCACTCATGAAAAACTTTAAATTTAAAAGAATGTGCGAAAATATCCTTGTGAAGCGATGCTTTAGATGAAGCCTTGAATTTCAAGGATATTCTACTAATTTCACAGAGTATAGAAGCAATACTTTATCAAAATGAGGGTATAATCAGGAATACGAGACGAAATAATATTACTCACATACTACAGAGTATGGAAGAAAATATAATTCCTATGAATACTGAATAAAATAATATCCCTTACCTCAGAAGAAGACTAGATACTGGAATAGTGAGGTAGCAGACTTCTCTTCTATTTTCTATCTCTATAATTGCTCTTGTGAGTCTTAGTGAATTGGTGATAATGAAAGAAGAATGAGCTTTTATTTATAGGAAAACATAATTTTGATAATTGAACGTTTTGGGGCTTGAAATATTAAAATATAATACCTTAATCTTTTCCTTCATTTTTAATTCAGTCCTGCAAGTTTAAGTATTATCAAACTTGCACCACCTCCCCTAATAGTACATCATGTGAATCAATAGTACAATCATGTGAATCTATAGGTTTAGACATGTGAAAAAAAATAATTACAGTATAGTACCTTCATCTGTACCTCCATTTTTAATTTAGTCATGAAAGTATTATCAATCTTGCACCACCTCCCCTAATAGTACATGCATGTGAATCAATAGTACACATGTGAACAAACAGTTATAAGCATGTGAATTAATAGCAATTAATTGCTCATTTATCCGATTAATTACCCGATTGGTCAATATAACCTCCAGACATCAATTATTATAGGAATAGATGTCGATTTCCACTAACATTAATAATCCCAACACAACGAAAAATGTTAATTTCATCTTTAATTAACACAAACTTATTCATCATTAATATTATAACTCACAATATTTAACAATCAGATCGTTCTAGGGAAAGGGGCTTTCAGATAAGGATTTCTCCTATCATTGGCACAATTAGGTGACCAAACCTCTCCTATGTAACTTTCTAGACATTGTCGATATTGCAAATAATAATATGAAAAACTTTGTCGTCTCAATTATTAATTTAATAATAATAAATATTATGCATATGATATTGTGACAATAATTGAATCAATAATATGAGAGATATTATGCAGCAATTAATTACTATAGCAATAATTGAGTATAACTGAGTGACTTATCACGTAAGCATCAATAATCAATACCGTGTGCTACTATGCAACCTCGCATATTATTGTTCTTTTACCACCGGGTAGTTCAACAGTTTAATGGTAAAACTTTCGCCGTTATTTTTATAAAAAAGATAATTCGATCATTTTCTAAATACGACAATATACTTACATTGTGGGGTCCACTATGATTGTCTTGAGTAAATGCGAA
The DNA here is from genome assembly GCA_020205615.1 of Panax quinquefolius. Taxonomy (NCBI): domain Eukaryota; kingdom Viridiplantae; phylum Streptophyta; class Magnoliopsida; order Apiales; family Araliaceae; genus Panax; species Panax quinquefolius. Next base: position 56,861,335 of record CM035167.1, on the reverse strand, counting down.
TATTCCCGTTAAAATGAATATTCCCCGACCAATCGAATATTATATAACCACTTGCTTACTTTGCAAAATTTTTAAATAATACCCACAACTATAACATTATAACAAATCCACACCATAATATTCAAAAATATATTTCGAGAAAAAAATTAATCTTTATTCATAAAAGTTGGGGTCTTACATATCTCCTTGTATTTAAACTTGCTAAGCAAATTAGTTGCTTACCCTTGCTATATCATGACTTTTATTTCAGCTAAGCCAGAGACGTCCAAGAAGTACAAAGGCAAATGAAAAATCCAGGAATAGTTGATGTGAACGTTTATGTATTATATTACATTATGTATATTGGTATTGTAAACCTTTTGTGTTACTAAGTGTAACTTAAATAAGGTATGTTTAAGTTAAGGTTAATAGGTCTTGTACAATTAAAATAAACAATATATGTTTATTATTCCGTGATAGTTTATAGAATGCTTATGATGATGATGTATCGTGAGCACCGAACGAGGTTAGAGAACTAGGATTTGGGTGCGTCGCAGAAATCATTGGCCAATGTAAATGAAAATTAGAAAGGAGTTTCTAATTTACATTAATCAGAGTTCTGCATTTGTGAATCGAAATACATATGATTAAATAAATAAGACTTGTCATTAATTTCATGTCTTCTATTTAATCGTGACATTGTATGGTAGAATGATTGATTTGAACGGTAACTAGTCACGGAATCGGTTCTTTATGTTCTTTGTGATTAAACATTAAATTCATATTATCCGGATATTTATGATATATTAACGTAAGTGAAAGTAATATGTATACAAACCAATCATGTATGATAATAAAGCATATACTTTGTAAATAATTTTATTCATTTATTTATAAAAGTATTTATTTACTAAAGACATTTAATTATTTACACGGTGTTGTTTTAATAATATGTGATAAACTCATAGTTTTAAGTAATGCTTTTATAATCATAATGAGATCATGCTAATGAGATCTAAATTCTTAGATAGTTTAAAAACTAAAATGTTCTGAATTGATGGATTACTAAAAAGGGGATTAGTGAATCTAGATGGATTGGTAAATATGTTGTTTGCTCATTGGATGAGGATGATTGATCTCATGATCATTTGTGTGGAGACACTAAAGCAAGTATGTGACGTCCCCAAAATAGGAATACATCACCCATTCTGAGTCGCCAAATACATGGTACAGAAATAAATACAACTTCAGTAATACAATTGTCGTGCAAAATACGACAACACATATACTGTGAGTTTGAATACAAATATTGTCTAATAGACAGTATACAAATTCAAAAGGAGTCCTCATTACAATTATTGATACACTATTTTACAAAATAGTGAGGATTACTAAAACAACTATCTTGAATCATCACTCCATACCCCAGCTAGTTCATGCTAAATTCTCTCCTCCTGAGAAGAACAATGGAACAAAAAGGAAAAGGGTGAGCTCAACTATCCCAGTAAAGAATATTATAACTAAGATAATATACAACAAATTATCATTAGTCTTCAACAGGGAAAAATATGATAAAATATAATAGACAACAAGTTTTAGATCAACAACTGCAGCAGAAACAACAATCCATTAGAAGATTCAAGTAGAGAAAGAATTCTACTATCTTCTAAGATTTAAAAGTCCATCATCAATATTTTATCCCTGTAACATCAATCAATATACATCTTGAATCAAATATTCATCTTTGCATTACAGCCAAAGATATTCATTTTATTATCATCACTGTTATGTATTCATCTCAACACCTATTCATCTTTTTTTTACTGGCCAAAAATATTCATTAGGTAATCATTCATATTTGCACTACAGGCCAAAGATATTCATTAGGTAATCATTCATCTCTTTTGACTATAGCCAAAAGATATTCAATCTATCATTATTTAGGACCTGAGGATGATGAAAAAATATCTTAAAGAAAACGAATCCAATGAGATAAAAGATCAAAGATTAGTACTTTAGTTTATCCAAGTTCAAAATACTCCATAATAACCAATTGTGAAGCGAGAATTCAAAATAAAGATCAAAACACTGGATCTGATCAAAGATAGTAACCATAATAGACATCTTGGACAAAAAGGAGAAAATTTCATTTTTAGATTGAATAGTCTTGAGTGATTCGTGAATAGTCTTGAGTATCGTGAATAGTAACCCCGACACAAAACCGGTAGAAATTCCACTGATAAAATCTATACCAATATTTTGGTATAATGATATTGAAAGAATAACATTATTAGAAAGAAAATAACATCCCTTTTCCTCAAAATATCGCATTACTTGATCGTAATATCGGTAGATAAGTCCCGGCGCGCCCAAAAAATTATACAACACCCATTCTGAGTCACAAAAAATACATGGTGCGAAACAACTACAACTTTATTAATACAACATAAAAACGTGAGTTTAAATACAAATATTGTCATTTAGACAATATCCACACTCAAATAAGTCCTCGGATCAATTATTGATACATTATTTTACAAAATGATGAGGACTACTAAAACGACTTCTAGAACCATCATTCCACACCCAGACTAGTACTCGCTTTACATTCTCGCCTCCTGAGAAGAAAAATGGAACAACAAGGAAAATGGTGAACTCAACTAGCCCAGTAAAGAACATTATGACTAAGATAATATAAAATAAATTATTGTTAGTCTTCAAAAGGGAAAAATCTAATAGAATACAATGAATGACAAGTTTTAAATCAATATTCGCAGCGAAATAATAATTCATTAGAAGAGTTAAGTAGAGAATGCAAACTACTATATTTTATATATGAATTTAAAAGTTCATCGCCTATCTTTTAACCCTCAGAACATCAATCAATATATATCCGGAATCAAATATTCATCTTTTCACTCTGAGCCAAAGATATTCATCAGTTAGTCATTTCATCTAAACACTGCTCATCTTTGCACTCTGCCAAAGATATTCATCGAAATCATTCATCTTTTGCTATATGCCAAAGATACCAAAGATATTCAATTATATCATCATTTAGGATGAGAGGATGATGAAAAATATTTTAAAGAAAACGAATCCAGTGAAACAAAAGAACAAATATTAAGGATTCGTACTTTAAACAATCCAAGTTCAAAAATACTTCATAAATAACCAGAGTGGAGTAAAATTCAAGAATGATCAAAACATGGATACAATCAAAACTAGTATCCATAATAGATATATTGGACGAAAAACGAAAAATTTAATTTTTCTGTGAATAATGTCATATTTGTGAATAGTGCCGTATACGTGAATAGTAACTCTGACACCAAAAGATAGAAATTTCACAAAAAAACATCATCATGCTTTGTGAATAGTACTCGTGAATAGTAACTCATGAATAGTAACTCATGAATAGTAACTCGTGAATAATAACTCATGAATAGTAACCCCGGCATGAAAAAGTTCCAAATTTGATAAAAAGTTCCAACCAATATTTCAGCATAATGATATTAAAGAAATAATATCATTTGAGAAGAAAATAACATCCTTACCTAAAAAGAATAGTACTTACCGGTATCTTGATATATAGTCTTTGAAAGGACTTGCATCAGATATAGCAATAGTCAAAGTACTAAAATACTCACAAGAATACACTCGATATATCGAGAGAGAGAGAGAGATTTTTCGATTTACGTGTGATTTTCAATTCTAACCTAAGCACCCTATTTATAGGAAAATGCTTAGAACATCAAAGCCGAAAATTGAATATAATAATAATATATATAACCAAATTTCTTACGCCCACTCTTAGATCTGAAATCAGCCATTTACATCACATGAAAGACCCAATTATATGACCAAAAACGTTTTTATAATTATAAATATTTAAAACTTCCAAAAATCAATTATTTCGAAACTACGAAACTTCAATAATTCATAATAAATAGCTCTTTCATCAGAAAATTTGAATCTTGTGAATTATTATATGAAATTCAATTCTCTACAACTTTATAGAAGAAAATTTTTCCAAATTCCAAACAGAAATTGACCGAAATCCATAAACGAACGATTTTACAGGCTATAATCAAATTTCAGTCAAGAAATGGGGTCCACCGACACACAAAACATGTGTTAATAATTTAATGCAACAAAAATACTCTTCCTCCTCATATACTCATATATCCCACATTCATTGTAAAACTATCACCATTATTATATTATTAAAATATAATAATAAATTATTTTATCTGAAAAGATAAAATATCATTTTTCAACAATTGTCACTTTAAAAATTTTCTCCATCTATATCCACATAAAATCAATATTTTCCTCATCATATAAATCAATAATTAATTATTCACAAATAATATTACAGAATCACAATCTTTGCAACCAGTAGTTCCTCAGAAATAGGGGCTTTCGATAAGAATTTCTCCTTCTTCATGGCGCGTGATTAGGTGACCAAACCTCTCCTTAGATGTAAACTTTCTAGACATTGCCAATAATATTTTCTAATAATATTATTTAGATAATATGAATTATTGCTCTCATAATGGAAAATCTTGTGTAGTGACAATTATTGAAATAACGATAATATAAAATATCAACGCAGACAATTATTGAATCAATAAAATAAAATCTTGAACAATAATTCTTTGTAACAATTATTGAGTAGTGCCTTCTTCACGTAAGAAACAATAATTGGTGCAATCTGGTATATCTTCTTGTCAACAACGCCAGACATTCGTGTGTTTTAACCACCACGTATTTCAACGATGTTAGCGGTAATAACTACGCTTATTATTTATAAACAACTTATACTTGTCGTTTTCTTCATCCAATTAGTTTTAGTTATTGGGCCCACAAAAGATGCTACTATCGCATTTAATATTCCCAACAATGAAGAATATTCCACGACCAAACGAATATTCCCAAACAAAAATGAATATTTTATAACCACCTTATTTAAAATATTTACGCATTTTACCCATAACTAACCACATTAATCAAATCAACCCTTACTATTTCAAAATAATAAATAGAGGAAAATAAATTTCATTTATTAATAATTTGGGGTCTTCTGAACTCCCTCCTTATGAAATTTAAGTCCTCGAAATTGACGTACGTACACAGTGTTTTTCGAAAAGATGAGGATACCTCGCTTTCATTTCCGTTTCCAACTCCCGTGTCATTTCCTAATTCCTAAACTTTTTAGAAATTAAAATTAATTGTAATAATATCGTCACCCCATCTTGGGTCGCCACTTACATGGTACATAAATTCAAATACAACTTACTAATATAAGCGTATGGTATGCAATCGACATAAAGCGTGAGTTTGAATACAAATATTGTCTACTAGATATTATACAAACTCGAAAGGAGTCCTCATTACAACTATTATCACACTTTATTTCACGAGAATAGTGAGGACTACTAATCTTATCCTGCGGACCATTACTCCGTTCCCAGGCTAAGTCCCGGCTATGTTCTCATTTCACGAAGAAAACGGTGAAAAGAAAGGGTGAGCTCGACTAGCCCGATGAAATATTATGACTAAGATAATGCGAGAATAAATTATCATTAGCCTTGACATGTTAAAGCGATAAAATACAATAGACAACCGGTTTAAGCTGCGGTGGAATAAGCGATCCATTAAAAGAGTCAAGTAGAGAATAAAATCTACTATCTTTTAGGTTTTAAAGGTTTTCATCAATTTTTATCGGCGAGACTCGACAATAAATAAACCACCACATCTAATCATCCACATGCCACGGTCGAGGATTTTCATCAAATTATCGATAGTCATGACTATCTTAGAATCACCCACAGTCATAATCATACCAAAAACTATCCATCAACTTTGCATTCTGAATGCCACTGAGAGGACTTTTGTCACATCATTTATATCAAGTCGTGATTATCTTAGAATGATCCTGGTCATAATCATACTAAGTTCATCTATGCACGTAAGCGAAGATAACATAATATAACATGAGGATGATGACAATGACATAATAATTCAATAAAACAAGTTCAAGAATTATTTAATCCATGAATTATTAACGTCCAATTGTCGACATGATCTTTGTTTACGTAGAGTAAAATTCAAGAATGATCGGAAGAATATTTCCATGAAAAGATCTTTGGATGAAACGCTTGAATATCGAGGATATTCTACTAATTTCATGGAGTATAGAAGTCAAAGTTTTAACCATTTGGGTATAATAAAGAATGGAATAACAAAAGAAATCACCGTGCATGCGGTGCTTGCGCATAGAGCGAGTTATTCAACGAATAATAATAACGGAACGGTCGGGTGAAATTCACACAAACGGGATGTTCAACGAGAATAATAAAGATGGAACCGGATCCGGTGTAAAACACAGAGATAGGATATTCAACGAGAATGATAAAAGCGGAACCGGTCGGTGTAAAACACCGTAGACGGGATGTTCCAGCGAGAATAATAAAAAGCGGAACCCGGTCGGGTGTAAAACACCACGACGACGAGGATGTTCAATGAAATAATAGAAGAATGTCACCAAGTATAGGGTAATTAGCCAGTATCTGAGTTATTCAAATGAGAATAATAAGCGATGGAATAACATAAGGATTTCACCAAGTATAGGGTATCTGGCGTATCTGAGGTTATGTATAGGGTATGCCACTTTTACGAGTTATTCAATGAATAATAATGAATGGAATAACGAAGTTCTCTTGAAGAAGAATAATACCACCCTACTAGTAAAAAAAGAATCTGAATATAGAAGTAGTGAAGTAGCGAGAATACTCTTCTTCTTTCTTTATATAATTTTCTCTCTATAAACTTCTCTATATAATTTCTCTCTCTAGAGTTTGATGAATTAAGTAAGAAAATAATGAAGGAATGAGCTTATTTATAGGAAAATGGAATGCATAGTAATTAATAATCCATGAGCGGTCCAGTTTGATTTACTTTAATCGGCGGTCCATATTTAAAGAAAAATCTTTTAAATAAAATATAATATATTCTATTTATATAAAAACATTTTACTATGCAAACAACATTATGCAATCTTATGCAAAAAACAACATATCTGAAACTACTATGCAACACTATGCGTAATAAAATATAATATATTCTATTTATAGAATAACTTTAATAAAGTATTCTATTTTATATAAAAAGATGTTTACATTTTATTACGTTAATAATCTGAATAAAACAAAAGCGTCATTATCATTATAATAATTCATATTATTAATCGTGATAATGGAATCAAAGCGGTGACTTCTCACATAAGCATCGATAATCAATCTTGAGTATTATTTCTTATGCGACCACACGTATTCTTTGTACTTTTACTCTGAGAGTAGTTCAACGGTAACCACGGTAAAACTTCCATAGTTATTTCAATAAAAATATTTTTGTCGTTTTCTCGATCAAATGATAATTTACATTAATGGGGTCCACCATGATTGGTAGTTATGCGAATATTCCTGCTAAAAGCGAATATTCCCCAGCCAATCGAATATAATATAACCACTTGCATACTTTGCAAAATTTATAAATACTACCCACAACTATAATATTATCTTAAATTCACACCATAATATTAAAAAATTATTTCAACAAAATTTAAATCTTTATTGATAAAATCTGAGGGTCTCACATCTCCCCTCCTTATGGAATTTAAGCCCTCGAAATTAGAGTGCGATACACAGTATGATAAAGAGGTGAGGATACCTTGAATACCTTTATCGTTGAAAATATTAAATTCATTTTGCAATCCGCGAAGATATTCATTAACAATTCATCTTTTGCACTACTGGGCCAAAGATATACAAAGCTATAAAAAACCAATAATCTTTGAGACTCGACAATAGTATCACGACCACGAATTATCCATTTTCTTCTTGGCGAGGATATTCGTGTTTTCAATTCTGATCATGATTATCTTAGAATAATCCTCAATCGTAATCATCATACGAAATCCATCGATACTTAATGACGCGAAGATGACTTTTACCACATCCATGAATTAATATTTCATTCTTTGAGACTCATTTCGATAATTAATCCACATCATCGAATCATCCACCTTTACTGGGCCGAGGATATTCTTTAGTATCCACGACCACGAATTATCCATGACTAATGTATTGTATTCTATCACGAACAAATTAATCGTGTATTCATTAATCGTGTATATCATCGACCACAAATTATCCATACCTGACGAACTACGAAGATAATTAGTGTATTTATTAATTATCACGACCACAAATTATCCATGCACTTCTGACGAAATAATAATCATTAGTATCACGACCACAAATTGTATTCATTAGTTATCACACTTCGGACCAAGATAATTGTGTATTCATTTATCCACAAATTATCCATTTTTCTGGCGAAGATAATTGTGTATTCATTAATATCACGACCACAAATTATCCATACACTACGGCGAAAGATAATTGTGTATTCATTAGTATCACGACCACAAATTATCCATATTATCCGGCGAAGATACACTTAATATCCGACCAAAATTATAATTGTGTGTATTCATTAGTATCACGACCACAAATTATCCATGCACTACGACGAAGATAATTGTGTATTCATTAGTATCCGACCACAAATTATCCATGCACTTTCTGACGAAGATAATTGTGTTTTCAATTACGATTATGATTATCTTAGAACAATCACGGTCATAATCATACCAAGTCCATCTATGCACTTCTGAATGAACACGATGACTTTCAACGTAATATAAGCGTGAGGATAATGATATAAAAGAATCAATCAATGAGATAAAGGATAAATATTAAACATTTATAATATAATTTATCCGAGTTCAAGAATATCCCCATGTTATCAATCACTTAATAATCTCATAATCTAATATCATTAATATTATAACAATATTTTAATCACTTCTTAAATTTATAAACAATTTATCTTAATTGTTTACGCTTTTACCATATAATGCATTTAATCATTCAAAATGCCATACTCATAAGATATCATCACCAATTATCAAATCCTCTCAAAAAAAATATGCATATACTCTATATAGGATTCTCTGGCCATAAAAAATCCTATTTTCAACTTTGTTACTTCACATAACATATTTAACTCATATATTAAGTAACTAAACTATTTTCATGAAAAATACCAAATCAGTCCCAAAAATATTTCTTTTACTGGGATTTAGCATAATATAGTCCCATAATGAAAATATATTTTTCTCGAATTTTTAAAATTCATTTACTATTTTTCAAAAATCAATTTCTAATTAATTCCTTAAGAAATTAGCTACCTCAAGTTTAACTCCAAAAATTCCCAAATCTTGGCAGGGACCTTACACATGTTAACGTGAGCTTCTAGTTTAAATTTCATGGTCATCGGAGTTATAGAACTCAGGTTATAGCGTTTTTAAATCGAAAAAACCTAAATATTGAAATAGTCATAACTTGCTCATTTTAAGTCGAGAATGAGCTCATTTTTGGACAGGAGGTACTTTATACCATATACCTTCATGTCCCAAAAGGCCAGAATTTTTCTCATAATTTAAGTGGCCAAAACAGCCCTCTAAAATCATGGCGAGTAGCTTTTTTGAAATTTTGCAGCTTTGCACTCCTTTGCTAAAATCAGTCCACACAAAAATCTACAACACCTTTTCCAGTAATTCCACTTGGATTAGTTAGGTAACTCATAGATCTAACTCTAGGACTTGACCACACTCAAAAATTCAAAATATAATAGGAGATATGGTCAATTGAATTTCATATTCGTTTTTCACCAAAATCGATTTTCAACTCTTTGTGATTTCTAAGAAACTTTCATGTTTTCACATACTAACCAACATAACTCATCATAAAACTTACTAATACTTCATATACCCATGATTTTCATTAGTTCAATGCTTTTATTATGACTTTCATCATAATCCTCGTAAATGATCCTTTTAGTTGAAGAAATATTTGAGGTTTAAGAAATGGGTTTTTATCTTTGGGAATCGATACAAAATTCGATTTCACGCTCTAGGGTAGGCTAGAAAATCTTCAAGAATCGTCAAGAAATTTATTAATGATAGAAATATCATTCAAAAGCTATTACTCTCATCCAAGACTTGGATAATCGTCACATTGATACCAATTGTGACTTATCCCCTAACTGAGATAGCACCTCACAATGATACCTATAAACTTGCCATCTTCATTCACGATGTCGCCTCTGAAAAAGTAAAGCCGTTGCATTCCACACAAGAGAAGTCAACAACGAAAGGTTCGGGGCTCTTTACTTATGGCTTGATATAACGATGATTAACTTTAGGGTTTGGTTACTTTGAATTAAATATAACGGGTTGGTTAGGAATATGAAAGCTAACAACCTTACAAAAAGAATAATGAGTAGTTAATCAATCGATTTCAAAAATTACCTCAAAAGGCAAGTATTTTCAAAGAGATAATATCGACGAATTAGCGTGAAAGTGTTTATTTGAAACAACAAGATTAATAAGCGATGGAGATAACGAAGGTTTCTCCCAACGAAGTTTCTATAGATAAATCAAAGTCTAATTTCTCCGGAGTCAAATTTAAGCGTTGAGCATAAGCAAGAGAGATAAAAGAATGGGTAGAACCAGGTATCTAATAAGGTATAGACTTAGCGAGAATTTATAATTAACTAACTTGTGTACTTAACCGTTCGGGTTACCCACTTTTGAGAAGTCACGAAAAATGCTCTTCCTGAAACCACCAAGACTTTGTTTTGTCCGTATCAGCCTTTGGTGCCACTATCCCATTAGACTTGACTTTGGTGCAAAAACAAAATTGGGCTAAATGACCTTCTCTTCTTGCAATTTCCACTTATTATCTTTGCCTATTATCTTTGCCGTGATTACCACCAAAAGTGGTTACCATTATTAGCATGATAATTTCCCCACGATGGTTATCATTATTACGATGGCCGTTGCCACCGATATGATTATTATCGTGTTGTTGGTGCGTTACCTTTTGTTTTTGAATTTGAATCAACACTCTCATGTGCTTCATTGCTTATCTCGGCATTTTCGGATGTCATTCTCAAACAACTTGTCACAAAACAAGGGTTAATTAACATATCACATATTATCCTATATACTACGTGAGCCAATTAAATACCATATAAAAATTTAGGTAGGTCATCTAGCGAAGGAATTCCCGTCTCTCCCCTCTAGTTCTTATCTCTCACATCTTAGCGGGGATCATATCCTAAGCTACGATACCAACCGTGTGGCGCCCCCAAAATTAAGTATCGTCACCCATCTTGGGTGCGCCACTTACATGGTACATAAATTCAAATCTGACTTACTAACCTAAGCGTAGTGTACTGATCGACGTAAAGGTGAGTTTGAATACAAATATTGTCTACTAGATATTATACAAACTCAAAAGGAGTCCTCATTACAACTATTATCACACTATTTCACGAATAGTGAGGACTACTAATCTTATCCTGCGGACCATTACTCGTTTCCCAGGCTAAATCCCGGTATGTTCTCATTTCACGAAGAAACGGTGAAAGAAAAAAGGTGAGCTCAACTAGCCCGATGAAATATTATGACTAAGATAATGCGAGAATAAATTATCATTAGCCTTGACGATGTTAAGCGATAAAATACAATAGACAACCGGTTTAAGCTGCGGTGGAATATGCGATCCATTAAAAAGAGTCAGTAGAGAATAAAATCTACTATCTTTTAGGTTTTAAAAGGTTTTCATCAATTTTATCATTTGAGACTCGACAATAAATAAACCACCACATCTAATCATCCACATACTACCACGGTCGAGGATTTTCATCAAATTATCAATGGTCAAATGACTATCTTAGAATCACCCCAGTCATAATCATACCAAAAACTATCCATCAACTTTGCATTCTGAGGCCCTTTGAGGACTTTTGTCACATCATTTATATCAAGTCGTGATTATCTTAGAATGATCCACAGTCATAATCATACTAAGTTCATCTATGCCGTAAGCGAAGATAACATAATATAACATGAGGATGATGACATGACATAATAATTCAATAAAACAAGTTCAAAATTATTTAATCCATGAATTATTAACGTCCAATTATCGACATGATCTTTGTTTAAATAGTAAAATTCAAGAATGATCGGAAGAATATTTCCATGAAAAGATCTTTGGATGAAACGCAAATATCGAGGATATTCTACTAATTTCATGGAGTATAGAAGTCAAGTTTTAACTTATTTGGGTATAATAAAGAATGGAATAACAAAAGAAATCACCGTGCATGCGGTGCTTGGCATGAGCGAGTTATTCAACGAGAATAATAATAACGGAACGGTCGGGTGAAATTCACACCAAGCGGGATGTTCAACGAATAATAATAAAGATGGAACCGGATCCGGTGTAAAACACACGAGATAGGATATTCAACGAGAATGATAAAAAGCGGAACCGGTCGGTGTAAAACACACGTAGACGAGGATGTTCAAGCGAATAATAATAAAAAAGCGGAACCGGTCGGGTGTAAAACACACAGCGAGGATGTTCAATGCGAATAATAGAAGAATGTCACCAAGTATAGGGTTAATGGCGTATCTGAGTTATTCAATGAGAATAATAAGCGATGGAATAACATAAGGATTTCACCAAGTATAGGGTATCTGGCGTATCTGAGTTATGTATAGGGTATATAGGGTATACTTTTACGAGTTATTCAACGAATAATAATAATGAATGGAATAACGAAGTTCTCTTCGAAGAAAAAGAATAACACCCAGATTCTAGTAAAAAGAAAAAGAATATAGAAGTAGTGAAGTAGCGAGAATACTCTTCTTCTTTCTATAATTTTCTCTCTATAAACTTCTCTCATAATTTCTCTCTCTAGAGTTTGATGAATTAAGTAAGAAAATAATGAAGGAATGAGCTTATTTATAGGAAAATGGAATGCATAGTAACTAATCCATGAGCGGTCCAGTTGATTTACTTTAATCGGCGGTCCATATTTAAAGAAAAATCTTTTAAATAAAATATAATATATTCTATTTATATAAAAACATTTTACTATGCAAACACTATATGCGTCTTATGCAAAACACTATCTGAAAAATACTATACAACACTATATGCGTAATAAAATATAATATATTACATTTATAGAATAACTTTAATAAAGTATTCTATTTTATATAAAAGATGTTTACATTTTATTACGTTAATAATATGAATAAAACAAAAGCGTCGTTATCATTATAATAATTCATATTATTAATCGACAATAATGGAATCAAACTGAGTGACTTCTCACATAAGCATCGATAATCAATCTGGTGTCTTTCTTATGCGACCACACGTATTCTTTGTACTTTTACTACTAAAGTAAGTTCAGCGGTATCCGTTCAACGAACCACGGTAAAACTTATGCCGTAGTTATTTCATAAAAATATTTTTGTCGTTTTCTCGATCAAAATGATAATTACATTGTAGGGTCCACCAATGATTGAGCCGTTATGCGAATATTCCTGCTAAACGAATATTCCCCAGACCAATCGAATATAATATAACCACTTGCATACTTTGCAAAATTTATAAATCTACCCACAACTATAATATTATCTTAAATTCACACCATAATATTAAAAAATTATTTCAAAAAATTTAAATCTTTATTGATAAAATCTAGGGTCTCACATAAGACTCCTCTTATTAATTTATATTTAATATTTCTAAAATATTAAATAATAAATATTAAGCTATTTAATTTATTCTATCACCATAGATTAAATTAAATATACATAACATATTATTACGATTATGCCATTTACTTCTTAAATAATTATTCTTCCTTTTATGGTGTGACCCTTTAGGTTCTCCATATTATAGGTTGTGAATAAATCAATTAGAACAATTCTAATCTTATTTAAATAAATAAATTAAATAATTAATTTATTTAAATAAATAATATTTATTCTACAATAGGGATAAGCCTCCCTAGCGATCAACGACTTTCCGGATAATATAGATTTCAACATTAATCATAAAAGAACCTTTGAGTAAATAGTTCTTGAAATGCAATTCAATCCTTCCACCATCTGATGTCCCAATTAAATATAAGGCATGGAATTCTTTATCGAGTCTTATTTTATTTAATTATATGTATTTCGATCCTTAAATGCACAACTCGAATAATGCAAATTAGAAACTCCTTTCTAATTTCATTACGCCTTAACCCGAGGACTCTTTGGGTTGTCATTTATCGAATCACATAGGACATTTCTCTTCTTTTATTAGAAGTGGTAGATTCTTTATTGATCATACATTATCTCCATGTACAACTTATTATACCCAAGCATACCCTTTGATATACCTTAAGTCTTAAGGAATAAGTCAAAGTATAACTCATCATACACAAGATCTTATGATGATCTCAAGTCGAAGGATCACTTGTACTACTATCACTACAGAATTCCTATTGACGAGTAAATAAAACTCCATTAGGTATTCCTTAGCGAGCCACGTTCGATGAACTTATTCTCTAATAAGCACCTACATACTTGCTTTAGTGTCTCCACACAAATGATCATGATCGATCATCCCTCATCCAATGAAATGACAACGTATGTACCAATCTATCCGGATTCACTAATCCCCAATTTAGTAATCCAATGATTGGGAACTATTTTAGTTTTAAGCTTTCTAAGAATTTAGATCTCATTAGAATGATCATCATCATTATTCTAAAAGCATTGCTTAAAACTATGGGTTTATCACATATTATAAAAACGACATCATGTAGATAATTAAAAGCCTTTAATAAATTAATACTTTTTATTAATAAATGAATAAGATTATTACAAAGTATATGCTTTATCATCAAACATGATTGGCTTGTGTATACTTACTTTCAATCTCCCACTTGCACTAAAGCCATCGTCGTGGTAACTCATACTCTTCTTCTCTAAGTGGCGATTATCCTGCTTTGTTGGATAAGCTTTAATTAATGGATATGTAATGTTGTTCATGAGAGTCCACTATCTACTAGTGATTTCCCATCTTTCAATGATTTTAATAATCAAATGAAAGTGCCCATGACACATGTTTAGATCGAAGATGAGACTTGGGAACTATTCCTAGTTACGTAATGAACTTTTAATCCAAACAATCAACTTGCGACTTCATTTATAGCTATATACTTTGTCTTTATCACTAAACCAAAGAACTCTTTCTTTGTTTGGAACCTTTCGATTCAACTGCACCACCTGTTGTTCAAGGTAACCCTTTTACCTTAAAGTGGATTTTTCATTGTCTTGGTGCATACGAAAAACTTGAGTGCATTAAGCCCTCTGGTTTTAATTTAGACCCACCATGTATGCTCACATCCTTAGTCTTGGGTTAAGAACTTTAAGATGTTTTCAGCGCCTCTTACGGTGATCTTCTCGAATATATGATGATCGACATCGGTCACGTATATTTCATTGCATACATGATTGTCATTCATGCGACCTCTCTTTTTAGAGTGCATGGGGACTATTAAGAGAGATACACTCCATAGCTCATCGACATGAGACATCTCTTGGAGTTTTCCATGCTAAACGACTTTAGCATCAAATGAATATACGTTCCTTGGGTTAAGTCGAGCATCCTCTTAAATCTATCTATATAGATTTATATCCCCAATTAAGATACTCTTCCAAATCATTCATGGAGGATTGTTTTGACAACTTTATCTTTTCTGATTGTAGCATTAGTATGTCATTCCTTATCCGTAGTATATCAACATATAATATTAGGAATGTCACGGCGCTCCCACTGTCCCTTTTGTACACACTAGGTTCATTCTTATTTTTGATAAAATCAAACTCTTTTGATTTATTTCATCAAAACGAATGTTCCATTTTTGAGAATATTGCTTCAATCAATTTCTCTGAGTGTACATGACTCTTAACTCATCGTATGTATGTAATCGGATCATCATCTTACATGATGCGTACCTCATCATCATCATCTATGATGAATCCATACCTCCTAGGTATCTTGATGCTATTCGATTCTGATTCGGTTGTGAGTGCAATAGAATTACATCTACGGGTTCCTCTTATTTGACTTATAGTATTTTGTGGTTCTTGAACTCTTCAAGATCTATTATCCTCCCACTAGCCCCTTTTAATGATAAACACCTTTATCTTAGAAGGCGGCGTGTTTCGTAACAAACACCTTTTGCTAAGTAGGATTATAGAACATATACCCTAAACTTACTTTAGGATGTCCCTAAATTGTGCATTGTCGAATCTTGTCCCAAGCTTATCCTTTGAAACCTTTTCACATAAGTTGGACAACCCTTATTTTAACATACTTAAGATTAGGAATCCTCCTGTCCATAACTTTTATGGAGTCTTGGGGCTGGATTTTGAGGTTACCTTTTAAAAGTAGATATCTGACCATTTCTAGGACATGACCCCGAGAAGGATCTTTGGAATGTCGGTAAAATCATTATGGACCGCACCATGTCCAACAAGGTACTGATTTTTCATTTCGGATACATCGATCAATTATTATGTGTCGAGGATGTGTCCATTATGAAAAACCATTTGAGATGATCTAGAAACTTATTGCACAAGTATTTATTCCTTGATCCAATCAAAGAATCTTAATACTTTGCCAATTTATTTCACTTTTGAATTCTTTGAACCTTTCAAATAATTCATACTTGTATTCGAAATAAATACACACATTCAACTTTTTGAATGATCATCTCCTTTTCTTATACTAGTTTGTTCAATTTGTAAAATTATTTTCATATAAGTCAGTATACAAAATTTATTAAGTAATATTCGATTCTATACAAAACATTATTATTATAAATAGAACAACAATTGTTCTTAATTATAATACCAAAGATTTCATTGTCCAACAATAAAATGGAAATAATATTTTTAACAAGAACTGGAATACAATATGACTTATTGACTTAATAGATTTGCCGTAGGCATTGCTAAACTATAAGTTTCTATGGCTAATATGGCAACCTTTTTGCTACATTTCCCACACATAGGATTACTTATATTTGTTTAGCTTTCTACTTACCTTGGTCCCTTCATAAATCTATATTTATGATAACGAAAGTCGGTATCCTATACCCAAGTAGAACCTTGACTTAAAGAAAAATTTATTTCAATCATGAACAAAAAGCGTATTATGTAGAAACTTCACTAAGCTTCTTTGGTTAGCCTCTGCAAGATGCTTCTTGCGTTTCTTTCCGATGTCGGGCTTTATAGCGGTGGAAGCAAACTCCTTTGCTATCCATATCGATTTTGTTCTTATTATCCTTTGTTTTGCCTTTCTATTTACCTTCTTTGAATCGTTCTTCTTTTGAGAAGATCCTTTGGCCTCTACCGGTAAGATTTGATCTTTCTTGGTTGGAAAGTGACTCTCAACATTTTTCAACATGTTAAGCAAATCGTGAAAGTGATATCTAGCTTGTTCATATGAAAAATTCACAACAATTGTGAAAGAATTCCAAGGAGTGAGTGTAAGATCAAATCTTGGCTCAACTCTCCATCCATAACAAAACTTCGTTGTCTAATTGATCAATCAAATTGATAATGTTAAGGACTTACTATAGTGCCATGTGGCCGTTCTAGATCGGAAGAGCTCCTTAGATATCGATATCTATCGGTCCTACTTTCTTCACCATCAACTACTTGATGTGCGGGAATATAGTAGGAGACATCCATAGTTTCATCTTGTGGCGAAGCTCGTTACTCGTGGATCTGAGCATGATGCGTTGAGCCAATTGTGCATCATCTTTGCCACTTTCTAAAAGTAGCAATGTCTTCCTCGGAGGCATTATACGCAACCATTCTGAGGATAAGGCGTATTAAGGACATAAGATAGCTTTTTGACTATGAGAACTATTCTCAAATTCCTTAACCAATCCATTTAATTGATTACGTTAATTTAGCATCTAACTATGCTTGCGATGATAGTAATTTAGACATTGTAAAATTACGTAAATGAATTTGTAATTAACAACATTTTAACATACATTCTTTTATTAATTACCAAAATAATTTAGGTCTTGTTTTAAATTGGTATCTCTCACTATTTTCTTCAAACTATATTACCCTCACTTATATAGTTTGGCAAAATCTAATTAAAGATTTGCTAGTGAGAATAAGGATCCCATTTCAAATGTATATAGCCTTGTGGTGACACAACAAACTATATATAAATAAATAGGTAGACAACTTTTGTCAATTACATCAACTATGTAACTCTTTTTCTTTTGCCTCTTAGATTATTTTGATCAGTGGTGGCACATCCATAATCAAAATTATCGAAGTTAAGTCCAGACCTAGCACTCCATATATTCAAAAAAGAAAAATATCATCCTTGTGGTGACCTGACAAAACAATATTGTTCAATTTTCTTTATAAGCATCAAATGTGATAAATTAACATCTTAAATACTTAATACTTGCCTTGTGGTGACACAACAAACTCGTATTAAATATTTAATACTCTATTAATTTTATCATGCTTTGAAAGCGACGTTCGATATTCCAAATATCTTTGAGCGCTTAGGACTTAATATAAAAAATTGAGGGTTTGTTATTAATTTGTCTCATCTTGTTTAAGCGGCATATATATATATATATAAAAATACGCGTATATTAATGAACATCTGCGAAGCATGTTTGCATAATATATAATATATATAGTATAAGCATGCACATATAGAATACTATATTCTATCCGGATTGATTATGGACTTTTATTCTAGTTTGGTTCACTAGAGCCACCAAGTGAACCAAAATTCAAACTCCCCAGGGTGCGAGAAATAATATTTAAATATAACTATTACATTTAAACCCGGCTCCATTACAAATGGGTCTTCACGCGCTCCTTGCTCCTTTGATCTCCAATTTTTCAAAATTAATTCTAAATATTCCTATTACAAAACTATTTAAAATAAATAGAAACCTTGATCGTGATCGAGGGAAATACATAGGAGGAGATAGAATTTACATTAAGAAAAATTAGAAAGGCGAGTCTGTGAGACCCCATTTAATAAAACCCATACATTCATGCATCCATCTAAAATAAAATCCAATCATATTGGTCGATAGTCCATAATCAATCCCATTTATTATCATACACATCACCATATGCATCGATAAATAACATTCATCTCATGAATAATAAACATTTAATATATATATTGATATCATTTAATGGGCAAATTTAGTTAGTATAAAATCTAATTTTGAATCAAAATAAACTCTTTTATTTTAATCCAAATTTAAATCAAAATAAAACTATTTTATTTTAATTTATCCAATTTTGAATATAATAAACTATTTTATTTTAATCAAAATCTTTAATCAAAATAAACTCCTTTATTTTAATTAATTATGGAATCGATTCCATGTATATAAAAAATTCTTTAATTAAAATAAACTCTTTTATTTTAATTAATTATGGAATCCAATTCCATGTAAAAAAAAATATTAAAGGAAACACGGATATTCTTTCCTATTTACAAATAAACTCCTTTATTTTGAATAATATGAAATCTTATTTCATATTTAAATAAACTCCTTTATTTAAGGAAACATGGATTCTCTTTCCTATTCACAAATAAATTCCTTTATTTTAGGAAAAATAGAATCCAATTTCAACTCCAATTAGTTATCATGGAATCCAATTCCAACTCTAATTAGTTAACATGAAATTTAATTTTAAAATTAAAATAAACTTTATATTTTAATATTAAAATAAACCTTTTATTTTAAAATTAAAATAAACTTTTATTTTAAAATTAAAATTATTAAGAATATAATATATATATATATATATATATCCTAATATAATATATATATATATGATTATGCCATTTACTTCTTAAATAATTATTCTTCCTTTTATGGTGTGACCCTTTAGGTTCTCCATATTAAACCAGGTTGTGAATAAATCAATTAGAACAATTCTAATCTTATTTAAATAAATAAATTAAATAATTAATTTATTTAAATAAATAATATTTATTCTACAATAGGGATAAGCCTCCCTAGCGATCAACGACTTTCCGGATAATATAGATTTCAACATTAATCATAAAAGAACCTTTGAGTAAATAGTTACTTAGTATAATTCAATCCTTCCACCATCTGATGTCCCAATTAAATATAAGACATGGAATTCTTTACCGTCAAGTCTTATTTTATTTAATTATATGTATTTCGATCCTTAAATGCACAACTCAAATAATGCAAATTAGAAACTCCTTTCTAATTTCATTACGCCTCAACCAAGGACTACTGGGTTGTCATTTATCGAATCACATAGGACATTTCTCTTCTTTTATTAGAAGTGGTAGATTCTTTATTGATCATACATTATCTCCATGTACAACTTATTATACCCAAGCATACCCTTTGATATACCCTAAGGGGAATAAGTCAAAGTATAACTCATCATACACAAGATACTATGATGATCTCAAGTCCAAGGATCACTTGTACTACTATCACTCATATGGAATTCCTATTGACGACAGCAAATAAAACTCCATTAGGTATTCCTTAGCGAGCCACGCTCAGAGAACTTATTCTCTAATAAGCACCTACATACTTGCTTTAGTGTCTCCACACAAATGATCATGAGATCAATCATCCTCATCCAATGAAAGAAGAACGCGTATGTACCCGATCTATCCGGATTCACTAATCCCCAATTTAGTAATCCAATGATTGGGAACTATTTTAGTTTTAAGCTTTCTAAGAATTTAGATCTCATTAGAATGATCATCATCATTATTCTAAAAGCATTGCTTAAAACTATGGGTTTATCACATATTATAAAACAGCATCATGTAGATAATTAAAAGCCTTTAATAAATTAATACTTTTTATTAATAAATGAATAAGATTGTTACAAAGTATATGCTTTATCATCAAACATGATTGGCTTGTGTGCATACTACTTTCAGTATGACCTTCGTGCGTAGGACATGCTCCTTCCTATCCAAGATCTTGACAGGTACCTCTTCATACATTAAGTCTTCGGCTATCTCGTCCGGTTCTAACTCAATAACATGGTTTGGGTCTTTCACATATTTATGAAGCACGGATACGTGAAAAATATTATGAACACGAGACATACTTGTAGGTAACGCGAGTCTATAGGCCACATTTCCTACTCGGTCAACAATCTGAAATGGACCAATAAATCGTGGATTGAGCTTTTGTGACGCCCCCAAAATAGGTATACAACACCCATTCTGAGTCGCCAAGTACATGGTACAGAAAGCAAACTACAACTTCAATAATACAATTGTCGTGAAAAATACGACAACACATACTGTGAGTTTAAATACAAATATTGTCTTCTAGACAATATCCACACTCAAATAAGTCCTCGTTACAATTATTCAAACAATATTTTACAGAAATAGTGAGGAATTTGCTAAAACATCTTTCTAGAACCATCACTCCGCACTTACTCGACTAGTTCTGTACTATGTTCTCACCTCCACGAGAAAAATGGAACAAAAAGGAAAAGGGTGAGCTCAACTAGCCTAGTAAAGAATATTATGACTAAGATAATATACAACAAATTATGGTTGGTCTTCAACATGGAAAAATCTGATAAAATATAATAGCCAACAAGTTTTAGATCAAAAACTGCAGCGAAAACAACAATCCATTAGAAGAGTCCAGTAGAGAATGAGTTCTACTATCTTCTAAGATTTAAAAGTCCATCATCAATATTTTATCCTTGTAACAACAATCAATATTCATCTTTAATCAAATATTCATCTTTGCACTCACAGCCAAAGATATTCATTTGTATCACCAAATAGTCATGTTCATCTCAACACTGCTCATCTTTTGACTACGGGCCAAAGATATTCATCGATTAATCATTTATCTTTTGCACTACAGTAGAAGATATTTAGTAATAACATCATTTAGGACCGAGGATGATGAAAATTATTTTAAAGAAAACGAATCCAGTGAAACGGAAGGACAAATAGTAGGGATTCGTATAACAGTTTATCCAAGATCAATAATACTTCATAAATACCAATTTTGAGCGAAATTCAAGAATAAAGATCAAAACATGGATACAATCAAAGATAGTAACCATAATATACATCTTGGACAAAAAGAAGAAAATTTTATTTTTCTATTGAATAGTCTTAGTATTAAGTGAATAAAGGTCAGATATCGTGAATAATTAATCGTATACGTGAATAGTAACCCCGACACAAAAAAGTTCCAAATTTGATAAAAATTCAGATCAATACTTCGGCATAATGATATTGAAGAAATAATATCATATATGAAGAAAATAACATCCCTTACCTAAAAATATAAGTATTTCTGATCGGAATATCGGTATAAGACTGAAGGAAACTTGCACTGATGAATAGAAACTCACAAAGTATCTAAATACTCACAAAATATACTCAATAATCTAGAGAGAGAAAGAGAGAAAACTTGTTTTTGGTGTGATTTTCAATTCTAACTTAGCCCTCTATTTATAGGAAAATGTTAGCAGACTTGACCTGCAACTTGATGGCTTTACCTGCTACTATTCCCACCCACCACATTTGAAATAAATTCAGCACATTTCTTCACCAACCACAAGTAGGGTCTACTCAATTCTAGAATGTTCCACCAAAATCATTTATAAACCTAATTTCTGAATCAGTTACCTCTTAAAATTCATAAGAAATCATACGTTCATTTTTAACGGTTCAAAATTTGTGGACATATACTCAACTTATATATGTATAACATATCCAAAAATTACAACGATCCAACTATTTGATTAAAAATTATAACTCACACAATATATCTCAAAAACAACGGTTTAATTTTTAATACCTTCATTCCGAAAAAAAATCTTGATAAAACACCTCAACATTAACTCCTTCATTTTTAACAACAATAAATATATCCAACATTTATATCCACATAAAATAAATATTTCCTTATCATATGAATCAATAATTAATTATTCACAAATAATATTACGAGAATCACATTTATGATGACCAGTAGTTCCTGTGAAAGAGGGGGGCTTTCAATAAGAATTTCTCCTTATTGAAGCGCAATTAGGTGACCAAACCTCTCCTTGATGAACTTTCTATACATTGCCAATAATGCTATCTAATAATATTATTCAAATAATATGAATTATTGATCCGATAATGGAAATCTTGTGCGATGACAATTATTGAAACAACAATAATATAAAATATCAACGCAAAGAATTATTGAATCAATAAAATAAAATATTTAACAAAGAACTCATCAACAATTATTAGTAAGGCCTTCTTACGTAAGGATCAATAATTCATCCATACTTTATGCATCCACGCCAGACATATATATTTTAACCACTGGGTATTCCAACAAAGGTTAATTGGTAACAACTACTGCCAGTTATTTATAAAAACTCAAACTTGTCGTTTTCTTCATTCGGCGCTTATTCATTATGGGTCCACAAATGATCGTCTTGAGTGCGTGCGAATATTCCCCAACAACAAGAATATTCCACGACCAAACGAATATTCCCAAACACAACGATTATTTTATAACCACTTGCATATTTTACAAAATTTGCACATTTCACCCATAACCGAGAGAATTATATCAAATTAATACCTTATTATTCACAAATATAATTAGAGGAAATTGATTTTATTTATAATAAGTTGGGGTCTTACCCTCCCTCCTTATGAAATTTCATCCTCGAAATTGACATACGTGCACTGTGTTTCAAAATGTGAGGATACCTTGCTTTCATTTCTGATTCCAACTCCCAGGTCATTTCTTTAATAGTATGGTTTCTCCATAAAACCTTAACTTGTGGTATAACCTTGGTGCGTAGGACATGCTCTTTCCTATCCATGATCTTAACAGGTACTTTTTCGTACGTTAAATCTTCGGCTATCTCATCTGGTTCTAACGCAATAATATGGTTCGGGCCTTTCATATATTTACGAAGCATGGATATGTGAAAAACATTATGAACACGAGACATACTTGGAGGTAATGCGAGTCTATAGGCCATATTTCGTCCATACAATGCCTCAAATAGAGCCATACCTATACTTGCTTGATAACTGTTGTTGTAGGAGAATTCCACCAGTGGCAAGTACTTATCCCAACTTCCTTTAAAATCTAGGACACAAAGTCTTAATAGATCTTCAAGGGTTTGAATAGTCCTCTCTGATTGTCCGTCCGTTTGAGGATGGTATGACGAATTGAATCGTAAATCCGTGCCCATAGCTTTCTGCAAGCTAACCCAAAATCGTGAAGTGAATCCTGGGTCACGATCCGAAACTATGGATACTGGCATGCCATGCAATCTCACAATCTCATTCACGTACATGCGAGTAAGACGTTCAAGGGAATAAGTCTCACGTATCGGTAAGAAATGGGCAGACTTGGTTAATCTATCAACAATAACCCAAATCGCATCTATGCCTTGAGAAACTTTGGGAAGACACATGCTTGAAATCCATAGTAATGTGTTCCCACTTCCATTTCAGAATCTCAAGTGGTTGTAATGGACCCTTTGGCACTTGATGCTCCGCCTTTACACGTTGACAAGTTAAACACCTCGAGATAAACTCCGCGATCTCTCTCTTCATATTGTTCCACCAAAATGTATGTTGAATATCATGATACATTTTGGTACTCCCAGGATGGATTGCAAACGGGGTGTTGTGTGCCTCCATCATGATTCTATACTTCAAGTCAGAATCGTTAGGAACACAAAGTCTGGAGTTGAATCTAAGTATTCCTTCTTCATCGATTCTCGCTTCTGGAATAGCTCTTTCTTGTACTTTCTTCATCATAATGTGACGCCTCAGTCCGTAGCTTGGAGCGCTTTTAACTTTATCGATTAAAGTCGGTTCTACTCATATATTCGCCATCATCATGTGGGTCCCTGGAGTCTTTAATTCTACCTCCATCCTTTGCAAGTCATACAGAATGGGCCTTTGCATTAACAATGTAAGACCCCAGCTATTATAAATAAAGATGAATTTTCTATAAATATTATTTTTGAATATTATGGAATAAATTTGATATAATGTTATAGTTGTGGGTAATATTTATAAATTTTGCAAAGTATGCAAGTTGTTATAAAATATTCGTTTGGTCGGGGAATATTCTTTTTGAATATTCGTACAACGGCTCAATCATTGGTGGACCCCACAACATAATTATTGTCGGATTGAGAAAACGACAAAAATATTTTATAAAAATAACGGCGGAGGTGTTACCATTAAAACTGTTGAACTACCCGGTGGTTAAAGTACAAGAATACGCTGCGTGGTTGCATAGTAGCACACTACAGTATTGATTATTGATGCTTACGTGAAAAGTCACTCACTATGCTCAATTATTGCTACAGTAATTGTTGCATCATATCTCTTATATTATTGATTCAATTATTGTCACAGTATCATCTGTATAATATGTTATATTATTAATTGAGACGACAAGTTATAAATGATTAATAATTGTTGAAAGATTAAAATGTGTTGATTAAAAATAAAATGATTTGTGGTAATATTTATTCAATCCTTAATGTATATAAAGAGTCATTATGAGACGTTTGTGGTAAGTTTGATTATTTTATGGGGGCCCATATGTCATCATCTAAGAGTCTCTTTCAATCAATAGTAATTACCTTTGTGAATAGTAATTACCTTCACAATAGTATTTACCTTCGTCAATAGTAATTACCTTCGTCGATAGTAATTACCCTTGTGAATAGTAATTACCTTCGTCAATAGTAATTACCTTTACCGGACGTCAAACCACTTGCCGCTTTCACATTACAAAAAGGCCAAACCACTTGTCGTTTCACATTACTGAGCGTCCGAACCACTTGTCGCTTTACATTACAAAGGCCAAACCACTTTTCTTTTCACATCACCAATTCGTCGACCACTTGCCTTTTCACATGGTAGGTGCTAAGCTAGAAATCTTCTATAAATAGGGCTCTAGTGCTTCATTATTTTTCACGAATTCATTCAAGCTTTAGAGAGAAAAGTATAGAGAATAAGAGAGAAAGAAGAAGAGTATTTTGTTACTACACTGCTGCAGTATTCAATCTCCTACCAAATGTAAGGGGTGTTATTCTTTCTTATTCATGAAGAGAACTGTTGTTATTCCATTGCTTATTATTCTGTTGGAATAACTCAGTATACTGTGCTTTACCCTATACTTGGTGACATTCTTCTATTATTCTCATTGGAACATCCTGCTGCGTGTGTTTTACACCTTAACCTAGTTCCGCCTTTTATTATTATTCGTTGGAACATCCATGCATGTGTTTTACAAAACGGGCTGGTTCCGCCTTTATTATTATTCTCATTGGAACATCCTCATGCATGCGTTTTCTGCCGGACTGGTTCCGTTATTTATTATTCTGTTGGAATAACCTGTCTGTGCGGTCTATCGCATGCATGGTGATTTCTTTTGTTATTCCATTCTTTATTATACCCAGTTGGTTAAAACTTTGACTTCTATACTCCATGAAATTAGTGGAATATCCTTGATATTTGCGTTTCATCCAAAGATCTTTTCATGGAAATATTCTTCCGATCATTCTTGAATTTTACTCTACAAAACAATGATCGTGTTGATAATTTGGGCGTTAATAATTCCTGGATAAAATAATTCTTGAACTTGTTTTATTGAATTCTTATATCATTGTCATCATCCTCATGTTTATATTATGTTGAAAGTCATCATGGCCCTGTAGTGCATAGATGGACTTGGTATGATTATGACCAGAGACTATTCGGTGTAATCATAATCGTAATGTTACAAATGATGTGATAAAAATCCTCATGTCAGTAGTAGTGCATTGATGGACGATTGTTGGCATGATCATGACCATTAATGAATACACAAATATTCTTGGCCGTAGTGCATGAATAATTGTGGTCGTGATATCTAAAGAATATCCTCGTCGTAAAGTGCGGGGTGATTCGATGATGTGGAATATTTATTAAAGTTTGAGTCTCAAATATATAATGATGAAAAAACCTTTTAAAATCATAAAAGATAGTAGATTTTATTTTCTACTAGACTCTTTTAATGGATTGCTTGTTCATTACTGCAGCTTAAACTTGATGTTTATTATATTTTATCGCTTTAACACTTGTTGAAGGCTATTGATAATTTATTCGCATTATCTTAGTCATAATATTTCTTCTTTGGGCTAGTTGAGCTCACCCTTTCTTTCACCGTTTCTCTTCGTGAAATGAGAACATATTTGGGACGAGTCTGGGGAGCGAGTAATGGTACGAGGATAGCATTAGTAGTCCTCACTATTCTCGTGAAATAGTGTGATAATAATTGTAATGAGGACTCCTTTTGAGTTTGTATAATATCTAGTAGACAATATTTGTATTCAAACTCACGCTTTATGTCGATTGCATACCTACAGCTTATATTAGTAAGTTGTATTTAAATTACATACCATGTATCCGACTACCCAAGATGGGTGATGTATACCTAATTTTGGGCGCCACAAACAATATCGCACTTGTAGACTGCGCATCGATCTTTTACTCAATGCGCGCCGCCTACTACATTCGCTTTTCCGGGATGATATCAATATAGTGTGATCGTAATCTTTCAATAGTTCGAGCCAACGTCGTTGCAAGATGTTGAGTTCTTTTTGGGTGAAGAAATATTTGACGCTTTTATGGTCAGTATAAATCTCCACTTTCTCCCCATACAAGTAGTGTCTCCAAATTTTCAACGCGAATACGATTGCCGCTAACTCTAGATCATGAGTAGGATAATTCCTCTCATATTCTTTGAGTTGTCATGAGGCATAAAGCTATGACTTTCCCATGTTGCAGATGAGAACGATCCTAACCCTTTGCACAAGCATCATTTATATATAACAAATCCATCCGCATAAGATGGTATTGCGGAAACAGTGCGAAAAATGAGTCTCCTCTTGAGATCTTGGAAACTCTTCTCGCATTCCTCGCTCCATACAAATTTTGTATCTTTCCGAGTCAACTGAGTTAACGGAGTAGCGATTCGAGAAAATCCTTCCACGAATCTTCGATAATAACCAGTTAAGCCCAGAAAGCTACGCACTTCTGTTACCGACTTTGGTTGCTCCCAACTTTGTACTGCTTCAATCTTTGCCAGGTCGACATATACTCCATGTTTTGACACCACGTGCCCAAGGAATGCTACTTCCTCAAGCCAGAACTCGTATTTCTTTAGCTTGGCATAAAGTTTGTTTTCACGAAGCCTTTCAAGTATCAGCTTCAAATGGTGCTCATGATCTTCACGGCTTTTGGAATAGATGAGGATGTCATCAATAAAGACAACAACAAACTGATCCGAATATTCCTTGAATACACGGTTCATCATATCCATGAAAGCAGCAGGAGCATTAGTCAATCCAAAAATATGACTAAGAATTCATAATGCCCGCATCGAAGTTTGAAGGCGCCTTTGAATATCCTCGCTTTTAATCTTCAAATGATGATATCCGAACGAAGATCGATCTTTGAAAAGAATTGTGCTCCTTGCAATCGGGTCGAACAGTCATCAATGCGAGGTAGCGGATACTATTCTTGATGGTGACATGGTTTAATTCTCGGTAGTCAATACAAAGTCGCATACTCCCGTCTTTCTTCTTTATGAATAAAACAGGAGCACCTCAAGGAGATGTACTAGGACGAATGAAACCTATGTCTAACAATTCCTGTAGTTGGACTTTAAACTCTTGAAGTTTAATAGGAGCTATTCGATATGGGGTTTTAGAAATGGGTTTTTTACCCGGCTCAAGGTCAATAAAGAATTCAACATCACGTTCTGGGGGTAGACTAGGAAGTTCTTCAGGAAATACATCAGAAAATTCTCTAACAACAGAAATATTATTCAAATCTGTCTTGTCTTTGTTTAAATCCATAACATGGGTAAGAAAGCTTGACATCCATTTTTCAATAAACGAATAGCTTTATGGCTTGATATGATAGTGACTGATTTTAGTGGTTTAGTTGTTTGAATTCGTATGACAGGTTGGTTAGGAATATGAAAACTAACAACCTTACGAAAACAATCAATTTTGGCATGATGAGTGGTTAACCAATCAATTCCTAAAATCACATCAAAAGCAAGTATCTTTAAAGATATAAGATCAACAGGTAATGTGATAGTGCCAACTTGGATCATGCAAGATTTATAAACTGTAGATGTAATGAAGGTTTCACCCAACGGAGTTTCAACAGATAAGTCAAAGTCCAATTTCTCCAGAGTCAAGTTTAAACGTTGAGCACAAGCAGGAGAGATAAAAGAATGGGTAGAACCGGTATCTAGTAAGGTATAAACTTCGCAAGAGTTCAAGATTAGCTTACCCGTAATCACCTCGTTCGGGTTCCTCGCGTTTTGGCCAGTCACGACAAACGCTCTTCCAGGAACCGCTGATTTCGACTTATCCGGGACAGCCCTTGGAGTCACCATCTGCGTTGAACTTGGTTTTGCTACAGAACAATCCCGAGCTATGTGGCCTTTTTTTCCACAGTTGTAACATACCTTGGATTGTTGTGGGACAATTTGGTGATATGTCCCTCTTTCCCGCATTTGTAACATCTAACCAAGGTCGTTCTCCTCCCCTAGAATTTGTTGTTGGTCTTTGGTGTCTTCTTTGTTGATGTCTTCCGCCATTGTTGAATCTCCTTTTTACGAAATTTCAACTCGACTCACCTCTCCTATTATCACGGCCACGATGACCACCCGAGTGGTTACCGCTTTGTTCAGATTTTTCCTCCTAGTTGGTTATCATCGCCTCGATGATCGCCATCACCCAGATGACCTCGGTTGTGGTCCCTCGGTTGAATATACTCATTATCTCGCTCTAATAATTGAGCCTGCATTTACAACATCCGAATATAAAATTTTTAATGAGATATAAGATATTCATTGAATCTCTGCTTTAGACCTCTCGTAAACATCCTCGCTCATTCATTCCTTATTTTCTACCAAATGAGGTACAAAAACTCGACAACTCGCAAACTTCGCCAGTCTTTGGGACACCGCCATGTTGTTTTGTTCCAACCGATAAACTCCACCTCCTTCATATGACAAATACTTTCAGAAAGTACTTGTCATTGAATAGTTTCAAACGCTTCCCAAGACATCTTTGAAAAGGTACCGGGTATGGTATGCTTCATGACTCCCACCAGAGATCCGCCTCACCGCGGAACATAAAGGTGGCGAATGGAACCTTCTGTTCCTCCGTGCATCCCAAGACATAGAATATCTTGGCAATTTGCTTGACCCACGTTTCCGCCATGATCGGATCCGGCTTTTCCTTAAATTCTGGTGGTCCTAACTCCTTGAACTTCTTGGTTGTGACAAGCCGCGCATTGCTATCATTTCTACCCATATTTTGTGCATGAGTCTCCCTCGTCTGGTTTTGCATGAACTGCAAAAAGCTCCTAAACATTCCATCATTCATCGTTTTCTCGGTAGTTTTACAGGAGGAATATTGCCTTCCTGTTGCACGTTCTCCTGGTTTGTAACTAAGGTTGTTCCACAGTCTCATACACTCCATTGTTAACGTTCTCAGCGGCCATTCTTAAATACTACCATAAAACAAGGGTTAATTAAACAAATTAACATATCACATAATATCCCTATATTATGACTAACCAACAAATAAGCTTAGATAAGACACACTAGCGAAGGATTTACTCATCTCTCCCCTCCTAGTTCTATTCCCCGATCTCCGCCAGAGACCATATCCCTAAGCTCGATAATTAATCAGGACGCCCTCAAAATAGGTATACAACACCCATTTTGAGTCGCCAAATACATGGTACAGAAAGCAAACTACAACTTCAATAATACAATTGTCGTGCAAAATACAACAACACATACTGTGAGTTTAAATACAAATATTGTTTTCTAGACAATATCCACACTCAAATAAGTCCTCGTTACAATTATTCAAACACTATTTTACAGAAATAGTGAGGACTGATAAAACATCTTTCTAGAACCATTACTCCGTACCCCGACTAGTTCCTACTATGTTCTCACCTCCTGAGAAAAATGGAACAAAAAGGAAAAGGGTGAGCTCAACTAGCCCAAGAAGAATATTATGACTAAGATAATATACAACAAATTATCGTTAGTCTTCAACAGGAAAAATCGATAAAATATAATAGCCAACAAGTTTTAGATCAACAATCGTAATGGAACAACAATCCATTAGAAGAGTCAAGTAGAGAATGAGTTCTACTATCTTCTAAGATTTAAAAGTCCATCATCAATATTTTATCCTCAGTAACAACAATCAATATACATCTTTAATCAAATATTCATCTTTGCACTACACAGCCAAAGATATTCATTTAGATCACCATTCGGTCATGTTCATCTCAACACTGCTCATCTTCATGCACTACGCCAAAAGATATTCATCAATTAATCATTTATCTTTTGCACTACAGTCAAGATATTTAGTAATATCATCATTTAGGACCGATGATGATGAAAATATTTTAAAGAAAACGAATCCAAAGGAAAACCAAGGACAAATAGTAGGGATTCAGATAACAGTTTATCCAAGATCAATAATACTTCATAAATACCAATTTTGAGCGTAATTCAAGAATAAAGATCAAAACATGGATACAATCAAAGATAGTAACCATAATATACATCTTGGACAAAAAGAAGAAAATTTCATTTTTTGGTGAATAGTCTGAGTACGTGAATAAGAACCCCGACACAAAAAGTTCCAAATTTGATAAAAATTCAGATCAATACTTCGGTATAATGATATTGAAGAAATAATATCATATATGAAGAAAATAACATCCCTTACCTTAAAATATCAGTACTTCTGATCGGAATATCGGTATAAGACTGAAGGAAACTTGCACTAATGAATAGAAACTCACAAAATACACTCAATAATCTAGAGAGAGAAAGAGAGAAAATTTATTTCTGGTATGATTTTCAATTCTAACTTAGCCCTCTATTTATTGGAAAATGTTAGCAGACTTGACCTGCAACCTGATGGCTTTACCTGCTACTATTCCCACCCACCACATTTGAAATAAATTCAGCACATTTCTTCACCAACCACAAGTGGGGCCCACTCAATTCTAGAATTTTCCACCAAAATCATTTATAAACCTAATTTACAATTAGTCACCTCTTAAAATTCATAACAAATCATACGTTCATTTTTAACGGTTCAAAATTTGTGGACATATACTCAACTTATATATGTATAACATATCCAAAAATTACAACGATCCAACGGTCAGATTGAAAATTATAACTCATAGAATATATCTCAAAAACACTGGTTTAATTTTTAATACCTTCATTCCGACAAAAAATACTGATAAAACACCTCAACATTAACTCCTTCATTTTTAACCACAATAAATATATCCAACATTTATATCTACATAAAATAAATATTTCCTTATCATATGAATCAATAATTAATTATTTACAAATAATATTACAGAATCACATTTATGACAACCAGGCCGTTCCCAGGAAAGAGGGGGCTTTCCAATAAGAATTTCTCCTTATTGGCGCGCAATTAGGTGACCAAACCTCTCCTTGAAAGAACTTTTTAGACATTGCCAATAATGCTATCTAATAATATTATTCAAATAATATGAATTATTGATCTGATAATGGGAAATACTGTGCAGTGACAATTATTGAAACAACAATAATATAAAATATCAACGCAGCAATTATTGAATCAATAAAATAAAATATCGAATAAGAATACCGTAACAATTATCGAGTAGTGCCTTCTTCACGTAAGGATCAATAATTCATCTATACCGCGCATCCACGCCAGACACAATATTTTAACCAACGGGTATTCCAACAAAGCAGTTAATTGTAATAACCGCATCAATTATTTATAAAAACTCAAACTTGCTTTGGTTTCTTCATCCGACAGCTTATTCTGTTATGGGGCCCATGAAATGATCGTGCTGTCAAATTTAATATTCCCCAAACAACAAGAAT
This sequence comes from Panax quinquefolius, assembly GCA_020205615.1. Lineage (NCBI taxonomy): Eukaryota > Viridiplantae > Streptophyta > Magnoliopsida > Apiales > Araliaceae > Panax > Panax quinquefolius. The sequence continues at coordinate 56,828,260 of CM035167.1, read as the reverse complement.
ATTCCACGACCAAACGAATATTCCCCGACACAATGATTATTTTATAACCACTTGCATATTTTACAAAATTTGCACATTTCACCCATAACCAGATAATTATATCAAATTAATACCTTATTATTCACAAATATAATTAGAGGAAATTCGATTTTATTTATAATAAGTTGGGGTCTTACAGCTTTCCTCTCTTTCTAAATCTTGTAACTCCTTTCCATGGAGCAACACGCAATAATACGTGATCCCCAATACTAAATTCCACGTCCTTTCGATGAAGATCCGCATAACTCTTTTGTCGATCCTGTGCCGTTTGTATACGTTGTTGAATCATTTGGATCTTCTCTCGTAGTCATTCATACCAACCTCTGGTCCCAACAACGTTGCTTCTCCCACCTCATCCCAAAGATATCGGAGAGCGACACTTTCGTCCATACAATGCTTCAAATGGAGCTACACCTATACTTGCACGATAATCTGTTGTTGTAGGAGAATTCCACCAATGGTAAATACTTATCCCAACTCCTTTGAAGTCTAGGACACGAGTCTTAATAGATCTTCAAGAGTTTGAATAGTTCTCTCGATTGTCCATCCGTTTGAGGATGGTATGCCAACTAAATCAGAATCCGTCCCCATAGCTTTTTGCAAGCTAACCCAAAATCTTGAAGTGAATCTTGGGTCACGATCCAAAACTATGGATACTGGCATGCCATGCAACCTCATAATCTCATTCACGTACATACTAGCAAGACGTTCAAGAGAATAACTCTCCCGTATCGGCAAGAAATGAGCAGACTTGGTTAATCTATCAACAATAACCCAAATAGCATTTATGCCTTGAGAAACCGTGAGAAGACCCGTAACGAAATCCATGGTAATATGTTCTCACTTCCATTTCGGAATCTCAAGTGGTTGCAATGGACCCTTTGGCACTTGATGCTCCGCCTTTACACGTTGACAAGTTAAACACCTCGAGATAAACTTTGCAATCTCTCTCTTCATATTGTTCCACCAAAATGTATGTCGAAGATCATGATACATTTTGGTACTCCTAGGATGGATTACAAACGGTGTGTTGTGTGCCTCCATCATGATTCTATGCTTCAAGTCAGAATCGTTAGGAACACAAAGTCTGGAGTGGACTCGAAGTATTCTTTCTTCATCGATTCTTGCTTCTGGAATAGCACCTTCTTGTACTTTCTTCTTCATACGCATCAGCTCCGGGTCTGTCGATTAAAGTCAGTTCTATGCGTATATTTGACATCACCGTACTCGTTCCTGCATATGATCTTCTACTCAACGCGTCAGCTACCACGTTTGCTTTTCCAGGATGGTATTGAATAGTGTGGTCATAATCTTTCAATAAATTCGAGCCAACGTCGTTGCCGCATGTTGAGTTCTTTTGAGTGAAGAAATATTTGAGGCTTTTATGGTCCGAATATATCTCCACTTTCTCCCCATATAGATAGTGCCTCCAGATCTTTAAGCGCGAAATGATCTGCGCTAACTCTAGATCACGAGTAGGATAATTCCTCTCAAATTCTTTAAGTTGACGCGAGGCATAGGCTATGACTTTCCCACGCCGCATGAGAACACACCCCCACCCTTTGCATCAAGTCATCAGAGATAACAAATCCATCCGAACCAGATGGTATTGTCAAAACAGTGTGCCAAATGAGTCTCCTCTTGAGATCTTGGAACTCTTCTCGCATTCCTCGCCCATACAAATTTTGTATCTTTACGAGTCGGGCTAAGTTAATCTGAGTAGCGATTCGAGAGAATCCTTCCACGAATCTTCGATAATAACCATTTAAGCCCGTAAAGCTACGATTTTGGCCACCGCCTTTGGTTGCTCCCCAAACTTTGTATTGCTTCAATCTTCACCGTCAATGACACTCCATGTTTTGACACCATGTGCCCAAGGAATGCTACTTCCTCAAGCCGTAACTCGCATTTCTTCATTTGGCATATAGCTTGTTATTATCACGAAGCCTTTGCGAAGATCAAATTCAAACGGCGCTCATGACCTTCACTATTTTTGGAATAGATGAGGATGTCATCAATAAAGACAACAACGAACTAATCCAAATATTCCTTGAATACTCACTTCATCATATCCATGAAAGCAGCAGGAGCATTAGTCAATCCAAAAGACATGACTAGGAATTCATAATGCCCGCATCGAAGTTCTCGAAGGCGCCTTCTTAGATATCCTCGCTTTTAACCTTCACCGATGATATCCGAATCTAAGATCGATTTTTATAAAGAATTGTGCTCCTTGCAATCGGTCAAACAGGTCATCAATACGAGGTAGCGGATACCTATTCTTGATAGTGACATGGTTCAATTCCCGATAGTCAATACAAAGTCGCATACTCCCGTCTTTCTTCTTTACAAATAAAATAGGAGCACCCCAAGGAGATGTACTAGGACAAATGAAACCGATGTCCAACAACTCCTGTAGTTGGACCTTTAACTCCTGAAGTTCAATAGAAGCCATTCGATATGGGGTTTTAGAAATGGGCTTTGTACCAGGTTCAACGTCAATAAAGAATTCAACATCACGTTCTGGGGGTAGACCGGGAAGTTCTTCAGGAAATACGTCAGGAAAGTCACTAACAACAGGAATATTATTCAAAGCTTACGTGTCTTTATTCAAATCCATAACATGGGCTAAGAAAGCTTGACATCCATTTTTCAATAAACGAATAGCTTTATGACTTGATATGACAGTGATTGTTTTTAATGGTTTAGTTGCTTGAATTTGCACAACAGGTTGATTAGGAATATGAAAACTAACAACCTTACGAAAACAATCAATTTTGGCATGATGAGTAGTTAGCCAATCAATCCCTAAAATCACATCAAAAGCAAGTATCTTTAAAGAGATAAGGTCAACAGGTAATGTGATGGTGCCAACTTAGATCAAACAAGATTTATAAACAGTGGATGTGATGAAAGTTTCTCCTAATGGAGTTTCCACAGATAGGTCAAAGTCTAATTTCTCCGGAGTCAAGTTTAAACGTTGAGCATAAGCAGGCGAGATAAATGAATGGGTAGCACCGGTATCAAGTAATGTATAAACTTCGCATGAATTTATAATTAGCTTACCCGTGATCACCTCGTTTGGGTTCCTCGATGATGATGACCAAATACGACAAACGCTTCTTCCAGAACCATTGACTTTGACTTTTCTCGGGAACGACCTTTTGAGTCACCATCCCTCACTGGACTTGGTTTCGCCATGGTCTAATCTCGAGCGATATGTCTTTCCTTTCCACAATTATAACATACCTTAAACCGTTGGCGGCGCTTTGGTGATATTTCCTTCTTTTTCCGCACTTATAAGATATATGACGGTGGTCGTTCTCCTCCCTTGGAACCAGCTTGTTACCGGTGTCGACGCTTTCACATTATCATTGTTGAATCTCCTCTTTTTAAAATCTCCCCCCAACTCGCTTCTTCTATTTTTATGGCCACGATTACCACCAGAGTGGTTACCGCTTTTGTCTGAATGTTTTCCTCCCCGCTGGTTTTCATTGCTCTGATGACTGCTGCCACCGGTATGAATTCGTCATGCGGTCCCTTGGTTGAACGTACTCACTATCTCGCTCTAATAATTGAGCCCTGTTGACAACATCTGAATATAAAGCAAATTTATGAGAGATAAGATATTGCCGAATCTCGGGTTTTAAACATCTCAGTAACATCCTCGTCATTCGTTCCTCATTCTCTACCAAATGAGGTGCAAACCTGGATTCTGCGAACTTCGCCTCGTATTGGGACACCGTCATGTTGTTTTGTTCTAGTCTAATAAACTCTACCTCCTTCATATGGCTAATACTTTCAGGAAAGTATTTTTTGTTGAAAAGTTTCTGAAATGTTTCCCAAGACATGCGGAGCGCGGTAGTCAGGGTACGCTTTCACGCAGACTCCCACCAAGAATCGCCTCGCCACGGAACATAAAGGTGGCGAATGGAACCTTCGTTCTCCGTGCATCCCAAGACATCGAATATCTTGGTAATTTGCTTGACCAATGTTTCCGCCATGATCGGATCGATTTCCCTTAAATTCGTGGTCCCAACTCTTTGAATCGCTTGGGCCGTGATATGCCGCTGCGTTTCATCATTTTCCACACGTATTCTCGTGACACGAGTCTCCTCGTCTGGTTTTGCATGAACCGCAAAAGATCCTAAACATCCCGCTGTTCATCGCTCGCTTTCAGCAGTGTTGTTTACGGGAGGAATATTGCCTTCCTGCTGCATCGCCTCCCACGGGTGGTGATTAAAGGTGTTTCCACTGGTCTCATTAACTCCAACGCTTATATTCTCAAATTTGCCATTCTTAAATACCGCCATAAAATAAGGGTTAATTAAACAAATTAACATATCACATAATAACCATATACTTCAACCGACCAACAAATAAGCTTAGGTATGACACACTAAATAAGGATTACTCGCTCTCCCCTCCTAAGACTATTCCCCGATCTCCGCCAGAGACCATAACCTAAGCTCGATACCAACCGCGACGCCCCAAAATGTATACAACACCCATTCCGAGTCACAAAAATACATGGTATGTAAACAACTACAACTTTATTAATACAACATAAAAACTCATGAGTTTAAATACAAATATTGTCATCTAGACAATATCCACACTCAAATAAGTCCTCAGTACAATTATTGATACATTATTTTACAAAAATGGTGAGGACTACTAAAATGACTTCTAGAACCATCATTCCACACCCCTTGACTAGTACTGCATTACATTCTCGCCTCCCCGAGAAGAAAAATGGAACAACAAGGAAAAGGGTGAGCTCAACTAGCCCAGTAAAGAACATTATGACTAAGATAATATAAAACAAATTATCGTTAGTCTTCAACAGGGAAAAATCTAATAGAATACAATAGACAACAAGTTTTAAATCAATATTCGCAGTGAAAATAATAATTCATTAGAAGAGTTAAGTAGAGAATGCAAACTACTATCTTCTATATATGAATTTAAAAGTTTATCGTCTATCTTTTATCCCTATAACATCAATCATTATATATCTGGAATCAAATATTCATCTTTGCACTACAGGCCAAAGATATTCATCAGTTGGTCATATTCATCTAAACACCTGTTCATCTTTGCACTATGGGCCAAAGATATTCATCAGAAATCATTCATCTTTGCACTACAGGCCAAAGATACCAAAGATATTCAATTATATCATCATTTAGGACTGAGGATGATGAAAAATATTTTTAAGAAAACGAATCCAGCGAAACAAAAGAAAAAATATTAAGGATTCGTACTTTAAACAATCCAAGCTCAAAAATACTTCATAAATAACCAGAGTGGAGTAAAATTCAAGAATAATCAAAACATGGATACAATCAAAACTAGTATCCATAATAGATATCTTGGACGAAAAATGAAAATTTAATTTTTTCGTGAATAGTCTTGAGATTCGTGAATAAAGGTCGATACTTGAATAGTAACTTCGACACCAAAAGATAGAAATTTCATAAAAAAACATCATCATGCTTCGTGAATAGTACTCGTGAATAGTAACTCATGAATAAGAACTCGTGAATAGTAACTCGTGAATAAGAACTCATGAATAAGAACCTCGACATGAAAAATTCCAAATTTGATAAAAAGTTCTAACTAATATTTCAAAGATAATGATATTGAAGAAATAATATCATTTGAGAAGAAAATAACATCCCTTATCAAAAAGGATAAGACTTACCGGTATATATACTGGATATAGTCTTTGAAAGGACTTGCAATCAGTATAGCAATACTCAAAGTACTAAAATACTCGTAAGAATATGCTCAATATATCAAGAGAGAAAGAGAGAGAGATTTCAGCTTTACGGTGTGATTTTCAATTCTAACCTAAGCACCCTATTTATAGGAAAATGCTTAGAACACCAAAGTAGAAAATTTAATAAAATAATAATATGTATAACCAAATTTCTTACGCCTACTCTTAGATCTGAAATCAGCCATTTACATCACATGAAAGACCCAATTATATGACCAAAAACGTTTTTGTAATTATAAATATTTAAAACTTCCAAAAATCAATTATTTCGGAACTATGGAACTTCAATAATTCATAATAAATAGCTCTTTCATCAGAAAATTCGAATCACGCGCCTTTTTATAGGAAATTCAATTCTCTACAACTTTGCAGAAGAAAGTTTTTCTTAATTCCAAATGTAAATTGACCAAAATCCATAAACTAGACGATTTTACAAAAAATATAATTAAATTTCAACAAGAAATAGGGTCCAATTGAACACAAAAAACATGTGTTAATCATTTAATGCAACAAAAATACTCTTCCTCCTCATATACTCATAATCCCACATTCATTGTAAAACTATCACTATTATTATATTATTAAAATATAATAATAAATTATTTTATCGAAAAGATAAAATATCATTTTTCAACAATTGTCACTTTAAAAATTTTCTCCATCTATATCCACATAAAATCAATATTTTCCTCATCATATAAATCAATAATTAATTATTCACAAATAATATTACTAATCACAAGATCGGCAACCAGTCGCTCCTGTGAAAGAGGGGCTTTCCAATAAGAATTTCTCCTCATCAAAAGCGCAATTAGGTGACCAAACCTCTCCTTGATGTGTAACTTTCTAGACATTGCCAATAATATTTTCTAATAATATTATTCAGATAATATGAATTATTGCTTCGATAATGGAAAATACTTTTGTAGTGACAATTATTGAAACAACAAGAATATAAAATATCAACGCAAAGAATTATTGAATCAATAAAATAAAATAATCGAACATTAATTCATCGTAACAATTATCGAGTAGTGTCTTCTTACGTAAAAATCAATAATTAGTGCAATACTGTGTCTTATCGTGCAACAACGCCAGACATCGTGTTTTAACCAATCGGTATTCCAACAATGTTAATCAGTAATAACTACGCCGTTATTTATAAACAACTTATACTTGTCGCTTTTCTTCATCCAATCGCTTTCGTTATGGGGCCCATTAAAAGACTGTCTTGTCGTCGCATTTAATATTCCCCGACAAAGAAGAATATTCCACGACCAAACTAATATTCCCGATAAAATGAATATTTTATAACCACCGCTTATTTAAAATATTTGCGCGTTTTACCCATAACTAACCACATTAATCAAATCAACCCTTACTATTTCAAAATAATAAATAGAGGAAAATAAATTTTATTTATTAATAATTTGGGGTCTTACAATAAGGCTGAAGGAAACTTGCACTGATGAATAGCAACTCACAAAGTATCTAAATACTCACAAAATACGCTCGATAATATAGAGAGAGTAAGAGAGAAAACTTGTTTCTGGTGTGATTTTCAATTCTAACTAAGCACCCTATTTATAGAAAAATGCTTAGAACGCCATAGCAGACTAACATGCTACCTGATGACTTTACCTGCTACTATTCAAGCCCACCACTTTTGAAAATAAATTTCAGCACATTTCATTACTCACCAACCCAAAGTGGAGCCCACCATATTTTTAATACAAACATTTTATATTCTGAAACTTCAACAATTCATAATAAATAGCCCTTTTATCAGTAAAATTCGAATCTCATGAGCATTCTGTAGGAAATTTAATTCTCTACGACTTTGTAGAAGAAAGTTTTTCCAAATTCCAATCAGAAAATACCCGAAATTCACATACGGACGATTTTCAACACCTCTATTCCGACAAAATACTGATAAAATACCTCAGCATTTATTCCTTCATTTATAACCACAATAAATATATCCATCATTTATATCCACATAAAATAAATATTTCTTTATCATATAAATCAATAACTAATTATTCACAAATAATATTATAGAATCACAATTATGACAACCATGTCGTTCCCAAGAAAGAGGGGCTTTCCGATAAGGATTTCTCCTTACTGGCGCGCAATTAGGTGACCAAACCTCTCCTTGACAGAACTTTCTAGACATTGCCAATAATGCTATCTAATAATATTATTTAAATAATATAAATTATTGATTTGATAATGGGAAATACTGTGCAGTGACAATTATTGAAACAACAATAATATAATGTAACATTCCAGAATTTTAAATGTAATTTTAAATATTTATTGAGTTATATAAATATTTAATGGGTGTGATTATCGGTAAATGAATATTTGTTTTATTGATTTAATATTATTTCAAGAATTATTTGTTAAATAAATAATTGATGAATTAAGGAAACGATTATTATATCGATATTTCAATTAAATGAGATATTATTTGTATTGTGTTATGTGATTAAAGGATTTACTTAATTAATTATGATTTGAATTAATTAAAATAAATATGAAAGTTTGATTAAATATAGTGTGACAAATAACTATATTATAAGGAGTTATTAAAATAAATTAAAGTAATTTATTTTAGTGTTTACCAAACAAGGCTTAATTTATTAATTCTTTAATAAAATAAAAGGGTTTGCCAAACAAGCCTTATGGCTTTTGGAATTTCTAGATTTTTAAAATAAATATAATATATAAAATAATAAGTATAATATAATATATGTACATTATATGTATTAAGTCATATACTTAATAGGTGAATTAAGGCCATATCGGTTTTATATTTGTTTTACGCTTAAAGTTTTCAGTTGAGTGTTGAGCTTTGGTCAGTCGCTAAGAACATACAAAGAATTGAGAGAGAATTGGAGAGAAACCTAGGAATTTTACAACAATTACAGTGTTTAAGAAGAATTTATGGCAAGCAACAAAAGGTATGTTCATAATTGGATACTATTTATGATCATGAGTATTACGGCAAAATAAAATTGCATGTTCTGTGAATTGTTTTTCTTCCGAATTTGTTATTTAATTTAGTTATTGTGATTATACATGCTTATGATGCTAGAGTTTATGTTCAAACAAGAAATCGCATGCTAAATTCGTTTGACAGTGGAAGAAAAAGTTTTGACAATGTATGTTTATATATATTTTCATGTGTTCATGAAAAGTATAATTTTAGATGGTCAATTCTCATAGTAAACTGTAAATTGAGGCTTGTATTTATTAGTTCAATGATATATGGGTATAACGTAATTGGAATGAGGTAAATTGGACAAGAATTGAAATCACAGTATTCAATTTTGTGAAGGAACTCGAAAATGGAGTTTTTGTTTGAAAACACGAGTTTTGAGAAATTAAAATAGTTGTAGTTAGTGTTAAATTGTGCTAGTTGGTTGTAAATGTGAGCAATTATGTTTATGATATTGTTGTATTTATTATACGTGTTAATATTACTGTCTATTGGGTGAAATTTGTGTTTGTTGGGCTAAAGTCGACTCATTCGTTCATAAAATGAATCTGCGTTTATCTTCAACACCGCAAGCAATGCTTGCGGCAGTTAAGGCAAAAATGGCGCACTTACCAGGCCCCAAGCCTTTGTATGGTACAAATTGAGCGATACCACAGTTTGAGATGTCGATTCCTGGCGATTCTCGCAGAATTGGGGAAAGTGTCATAACATTATCTGAGATTTTGTTAACATGTTAAATATGTAATGTTAAGGTTAACATAACATAGTGAGTTGTGGTTAGTATGATCAAAGTTGCAAAAATGATTAGTAAATCGAAAATGCGTTATGTGGTAATTTAGTATACATAACGAAAGTTAGACAAGTGTTGTAAAGTAAAACACTTAGAGTTTCTGAAATGTGAATGGTAATGAACATGTTATGATATGGTAGCTTGTCTAATGAGTATTGTGATTCTAAAATTATGTGTAGGTGATCGTGAGTTTAATTTTATAGCTTACGCTCAAGGCAAGTCTTCTAACTCCATACTTTCATTGAGTTATTTTGTTATATTGATGCAAGTTTTCTAACTCTAAACTTTCGTTGAGCTAGTTCAGCTATTAGATTGAGCATATTTTAAATTCTAAATTATTGGAATTCTAATAATTTTGACTTACTCTAACTTGTTCATATTTAAACAAGTTTCTTAGGTTATTATTTTATAATCAATGTTTCTTGAACCTTAATTCCTTGTGTCGAATGGTTCAATCACTTTGTATATCTTATTACCATGTGGAGTAAGCATTGTTTCCAGCTTGCTATCAACTATTGCATGTCAGTAACTAAAATTCTAATTTCACAAGATTATAGACGTAGCTTTTTATTGTTCAAGCCAAGGTTTACCATTTCATTATTTTGATCAATACTTATGCTCTAATTATTTCAAGCATGAGTTAGATACGTAGAATCAGTTCATTTATGATTCTCAAATGTTCTAAGTTATGTTGTTATTAAACAACTGTTGCATTATCAAGCATTGTTGATTCAACTAGTTCCCTAGTTGATGATCATTAAACTTCAATTACCCTTGAAAGCTTATCAAAACCAAACTTTCTTTGGTGTGGACTTGTACTCTAAATACTGAGATAAACAACCCAATGTTTAGGGGTTTACGCTTAGCGTTGAAATGGTTGTGCACAATACATTGTACGAAGGATCAATTTCCATGTGCATGTGGAGTCCTTATAGTCATATGATCAAGTTAAAGTTAAAGTTGAAAGATTACTTATAACTGTGGACATGGTTCATGGTCAATTGACCCTCAGTAGTTTATTTAAGAATGTTAATAGAACAAATTATTCAGTTCTATTGAGCCTATGAGTTGACAAATGTTGTAAAGTTAATAGAACATATCATTCAGTTCTATTGAGCCTATTATTTGGCAAATATTATAAAGTTAATAGAACATATCATTCAGTTCTATTGAGCCTATTAGTTGGCAAATGTTGTAAAGATATTTATTCTTTTCTCAAGTGAGCTTTGTTTGCTCACTCTTGCATATTTATACATTTATTGCAGCTATGAATGAGAAGGTAGATAAACCTACAACTAGCAAAGGAAAGGGAAAAATGTACAAGTGATGAAGACTTGTAATTTTAGTTTTATCATTGATGATAGATTTTTAATAATGATGTGATGTAATAATTTTATTTTCGCACTTGAATGATTGTATTAAAGGTTAGAGAACCTGGGAGATAATGTTTTTATTTAAGTAATCCTATATGGGCAGGTTTTTATTATTTAATTTATTATAACTGGGTAGCTAGATATGAATGTTTTGATTATGTGAACACCAAATCTTGAGGTAATGAAGTACCAGGATTTGGGGGTGTCACAAGTTGGTATCAAAGCTTTAGGTTATGAACCTTAGGTGGGGAAAAGCCTTTAGAAGTAACCTTTGAAAAGATAGTGGTGATTAACTCTTATCGAGTTTTAAGGAAGAAATAATAAAACACTTATGTGATTATGTGTTTATACATATGTGCTCGTGAGTGTCGAGTAGTAATGATTAATGATTAAAACTTAAAAATTTGATGTCAGGATGACTAATGTCGGAGAATCCAGTCAGGCTAGGGAGGATAGACCTCAGATGCCTATAGAGGAGGAGTCTCGAGATATTCATGTTAGTTGGGAACAACTGCTGCCACGGGAGTCAGCCCCGTTGGTCACAGTGGTTGAAGATGAGGATGATGATGTGGAGACAGATGAGGAGGATCCCGTTGAGTTGCCACAAGAGGATGAGGATGACGAGGATGAGGAGGAGACTCCATTAACCTCGATAGCTGCTCGAATGTACGATGAAGTCTACGACCATAACGTGGAACTTCAGGATACAATCGAGGAATTGCAAGAGATAGTAGTTGAACAACAGACTGTAATGACACAGAAAGATGATGAGATCCTAGATCGTGAGGAACGACTGACTAATGTCGAGGAAAAGCTAGAACGGACTGAAGGATAGAAAGACCAACTGGTCGAGGAGGTCGTTGTATTGAAGAATAAGCTAAGGGAAGAAGCTACGAAGAGGACAAGAGCCGAGGACGCATATGAAGTAATGTTTCAACGAGCTGGGATAACAGTAAAAGACGCACATGCAAAGAGCATGAAGATGGAAGAAATGAATAGAGTATTCAACACCATGGTTAATTGAGCTCAGGATCGAGTCATGGGATATCCTATTCAGTTCGAGACGCTGCCATCATACGTATTAGATCGCAGAACAATGTTTCGAGTCATGGAGGAAGAACGTAGTAAGGCTAAGCAGTATCTTAGTAGAACATCGTAGTTGTTGTATGATGAATAAAATGATTAAATAAATTATAAATCCCAAGTGTTATGAAACCTATGGGATATGAGGATGATGTTGTCCTGAAACTTTTAAAGTTCAGGAAAGTAATGAAAATAGCAGTGATGCTATTGTTTTATGTTTTCAAAGAGGTTATGAATAAATAAAAGTTGTTATTTTATTCAAAGTGTTACGTGATTATTTGGTTATTTCTTTCGTGGAGGCAAGTTAAGTAGAAATTACTTAAAAGAGTTGAATAATAAACTAATGAGTGTATTTTTTAAACAGAAAATGCCTCTCAGACGTCAACCACCACGACATAGAACCACCGAAGGAACCAACAATAATTACAATGTTGATGCTAACCCAGTACAACAATTAGTGACGTTACTGACAGGAGCGTTGTAGAATCAACCACGGAACCAAGGAACAATGTTTAAGGAGTTCAAGGCAGTTGGACCACCTGAATTTCGAGGGTTAGTGAATCCAGTCAAGGCACAGACTAGGATTATGGAAATAGATAAGGTGTTTGATGTTGCTAGGGTAGGAGATGATCAGAAGACTGTTTTCGCAACATTTATGTTGAAAGCAGAAGCTAGTTATTGGTGGCAGGCCAATAAAACTCGAGAAGGACCAAGGATGATGACCTGGGATAGGTTTAAGGAGATATTCTTCGAGACCTATTTTCCCGAGAGTTCGAAGGGTTTCTGGAACTGAGGCAGGGAACGATGATGGTATCTGAGTATGCCGCTAAATTTAACGAGTTGGCGAGGTTTACGCCTTATCAAGTCAGCACGGACGAACGCAAGGCGAAGAGGTTTGAACAGGGAATGAAGCCCTGGTTGTACACTAGGGTTTCCCTATTTTAATTGAAGACTTTGGCAGCAGTGATGGAAAAAACAATACTCGCTGAAGGTGGAGGCGAGACAGTGACAAAGTTCAATCAGGAATAGAAGAAGAAGAAGAACGAGGTGGAAATCAAGAATGGACGTGGTAGTGGTGGAAATAACAACAACAACTTGAAGAGGAAGTGGAATGGAAATGTGGGTGCTGGAAACCAGCAGGGTAACAACAAATCAAGAAGTTTAAAGCATGTGCGACATGCGGTAAGTTTCACAAGGGTGCGTGCTTGATGGGGAAACAAGTATGCTTCAATTGTGGCCAAGAGGGTCACATCGCCCCAAATTGCACTCAACCTAATAAGAACGTGTGCTTTACGTGCGGATCCAAGGATCATTTTGCTCGTGAATGCCCTAAGAAGAAGGATGGAGTGACAACCAGAAGCAATGGAGGTAACAATAGAGGTACAACATCAAACAAACCCACAGCTAGAACCTTCAACATGACTGTTCAAGATGATGTGCAATCAAAAGATGTCGTGTCAGGTATTATCCCAATCAATGATATTGATGCTTAAGTATTGTTTGATTCGGGTACTACTTGCTCGTTTATCTCTGATGAATTTGCTAAGAGGTTAGAATTGCCTAGAGAAGAACTGAATTTTCCTTTGAACATAGAGATTGCAAATAAAGAGATAATCCCTGTTAGATTCGTATACAAGAACTGTAGGGTGAACATAAAGGAGAATATCCTAATGGTAGATTTGATTCCGATTAGATTCGGAGAGTTTGATGTTATTTTGGGAATGGATTGGCTGTTCAAATATGGAGCGATAATTGATTGCCAAAAGAAATGTGTAAACCTTATGACTCCGTCAAAGGTAGTATTCTATGGTAGCAAATCGCCTAGACAAATGAAATGTCTGACGATTATGCAGGCCAAGAAATTGTTGAGTCAAGGTTGTGTGGGCTATTTTGTTTACATAGTCGATTCTCAGAAAAAGAATGTGAAACTAGAAGAGATACCAATGGTGAGGGAATTTGAAGATGTGTTTCCAGAGGATTAGCTAGGACTTCCACCTGACAGAGAGATTAAGTTCGTGATCGACTTAGTACCGAGAACAACGTCGATATCGAAGGCCTCGTACAAAATGGCTCCAGTAGAAATGAAGGAACTGATGGTACAGTTGCAAGAATTGTTAGATAAAAAGTATATTCAACCAAGCGTATCACCGTGGGGAGCGCCAGTGTTTTTCATGAAGAAGAAGGATGGGTCAATGCGTCTTTGCATTGATTATAGAGAATTAAACAAAGTCACTATTAAAAACAAATATCCATTACCAAGAATAGATGACTTGTTTGACCAGTTGAAGGGTGCTAAATACTTTTCTAAAATAGATTTGAGAAGTGGGTATCACCAGTTGAAAGTGAGGAAGGAGGATATACCACGAACGGAATTCAAAACTAGGTATGGACATTACGAGTTTCTGGAGATGTCTTTTGGTTTAACCAATGCACCTGCTACATTCATGGATTTGATGAATAGGGTGTTTAAACCATTCTTAGACAAGTTTGTAGTGGTATTCATCGACGACATTCTGGTGTATTCCAAAACTCAAGAAGAACACGTGGAACATTTACGTTTGACATTGGAGACACTAAGAAAGGAAAAGTTGTACGCGAAATTCTCTAAGTGCGAATTTTGGCTAGATCGTGTGCAATTTCTTGGGCATGTGATTGACAAAGATAGGATTTCCGTGGATCCATCAAAAGTGGAAGTCAGAATCAATTGGGAACAACCAAGAACACCGCCTAAGTGAGGAGTTTCTTGGGATTGGCCGATTATTACGACATTTTTTTATTCAAGATTTTTCTAAGATAGCTACTCCATTAACAAATTTGACCAGGAAAGCTGTGAAATTTGTTTGGACGGAGAAATGTAAAGAAAGTTTCCAGGATTTGAAGAAGAAATTAAGCATGGCATCTGTGTTGTCATTACCAGATAGTACATAAAACTTTGTGGTGTATAGTGATGCCTCGCATAATGGATTGGGATGTGTTCTTATGCAGAACGGCAAAGTAATTGCGTATGCATCAAGACAACTAAAGTATTATGAGAAAGGTTGTGACAACTCAAGAATTTTGAATATTTTTAAAAATTTTATTAATTGATTTAAGGTTCAAAATTAGAACCTAGACAGAAAATAAGTGTATGCGTTTGATATTTTTAAGATAGAATTTTGAGGATTTCAAAATTCTGTGAAGGATTTAGGTGAATTATTCAGGATTAAGTGAATACGTGATTATGTTCTGTGGATATGGTATGATATGTGTACATGATGTCGTTAAGGGTTAAGGGTTGACCAGATAAACAATATCCGTAACAAACCCTAATTATATATTAAGAACGTCAACGTTCGGTTAGAAAACCCTAGTGATTAATAAGAAATCCTAGAAACCGGTTCTGGAAACCCTAATGTCAGTTCCGGGAATCCGAAACCCTAATTCGGTGTATAAAATTCTAAATTGGGAACTTAATGGCGTAAGTGTAAATAATTATAAGATTAGTTAGGGTAAAGCTTACTTAATTAGCAAACCCTAATTTTTAAATTTAGAAAAAAATTATTTTTCTATTAGAAACCCTAATTCGTGGGTTGTAAATCCTAATGACAATTTTAAACCTAATTACTAAATTAGCGATTTTTATTAGAAAATGCTAATCCTAATTAGCAATATTTAAATTATGATTAAGAAATTTTAATATAATTAGAAAATCCTAATTATAATTTAGAAATGTTAATTTTCTATTTTTGAAACCTAAATTGGAAAATTTAGAATATTAAATTGCAAACCCTAAGGGTTTCAAACCTTAAACCCTAAGGTTTTCCAAACCCTAAACCCTAACCCTAACCCTAAACCCTAAGGGTTTGCCCATTTACTAGAATGCCATTAAAATGTTATGCAAAATGACTAAAATGCCCTTTTCTTAAAACCTAAGTAAAAGATTTTGCAATCTTGGTGAGTCATCATTCTATGTTTATCCCATGTGCTTATTATCTTAAAAAGATCACATATGAGTGCCACCTAGCAACTTCTTGGTTCATTGAATCCAAAGATCAAACTTAAAACTTAAGAAAAAGTAACTCACTTTACTTTTCATATTATCCAAGACCTTCTCTCTCTACAATTTCGAAATCTAGAGTGAGAGAGAGTTAAAAGTTGAGCTAAGATCAGTTCATAGCAAGCCAATATCAGATCCAAGAGTCAGAATCAAGAATCAAAGTTAGAAAAAGGTAAAGAACTCTAAAATTTCGAAATTTTAGATATTAAGTTAATGTTGTTGTTTGTTGTTTAGATATGTGCTAGAGGGTGTCACTTGATGATCTAGGTGGTCAAAACCTAGATCCATATCATTCTGATGCTCGGATTTGATGATTTTAGAAATCTGGAAAATGTTAAAAATGATGGCCTGACAGACATATGTCAGGGCTTGTAGATCTGTGTGTATTAAGTGTTATGTATGTTTTATGTTATAGACTTGTAGTATGTTATGTGGTCTTTATTCCGCAACTTGAAACATGGTCTGATCGTGCCTAGAACCCAAGTTATGATCGGTCAAAGTGGGTTGACCGTTCACGAAAGTCGCTTTACAGGCGGCCCAAATCCCCTCAGATAGCTCGACAACTTCTTTTTTCTACCTTTGATCCGCAACTCATTAAGGTTAATAGCCATGTTTGTGCATATATCTTGTAGTCGGACAACAATACTACACACCTCAGCCCTTAGAACAACCAGATCCATAACATGATCAAAGATAATCGTGGTCAAACCCACGCCGACTAATCGTCTCTAAGGAGATTCTGGTAACCCAATCTTCAAGACCCGCCATCGACCACTAGTTCGACCTCCTTTGATAGCTTAGATCTGTTGTTGTTAAGATGATCTGAGGTTATGTAGTTGTACAGGACATGAGTACTACAAATGGAACCTTAATATTACATTAATAATACCGGAAGGCCTAGATCCGGAGGCTCAAAGTAAGACTTTAACAATCGTTCTTCATTTCGAAAACCTGTAAATGAAGAATGCTTCTACGCATGCTTTTCAGAAGCATAGATTTCTCGATTAAGTAACGCTTTTGGCCATGAACTCAATTGATAGTTGTAGTATAACACTTATACTATAACTATAACACCATTACAAGTCCGTAATTTAACTAGAACATAGATTAGAACTCGTCAAAACGACCCCACCTTGTTGTCTTCGGCACGAACGCTTCCAAGCAACTCAAGAACAATCAAGAACACCAATATGCGGCGGTTACGCCGCTATAGCCCCTTTAGCTTACAGCTTTCTATTTATTTTATTTTCTAATTTTTCAAAATTATTAAAAATAGATAAAATGGTTTTTAATTATTAAAATACATAATAAATTTCAAAAAATTATTTTAAAGTTTGAAAAATAGTTTTAATTATTTTGAGCATATTTCATAAATATTTAATATTTTGGAATATAAATGGTATTTATTTATTTAATTATAATATTAAATAAATGATTTAAAATGATTTTAATTCATGAAAAATCATGAAAAATAATATTATGATATAAGAAAATATTTAAAGATATTTTCAAAGTGACTTTTAATATTTTGTGATGAATTTCACTAATTAATTAATATTAAGGATAATTAGTTTATTTAATAAATATATTAAATAAATTATAGAAAAATAGAATTAATGGTTTATAAATCATATAAAAATGATTTAAGTATTATAAAATTATTTTAAGTTATAAAATATAACTTTTGATATTTTGTCATGAAAATATTAATATTTTAATATTAATAGCAATTATCTGGATATTGAATTTAAGTGTTTAAAATCACATTTAAATGCTTTTAATGTATTAAAAATACATGGATATATTATAAATATATTATAATATTATGAAATGTATTTCATTAATATTGGATAATAAATAAATATTAATGATAAAGGAATTATGTGGTATTTAAATTAGATAAATACGTTATTAATGATTGAAAATTCATGATAAATAGTAATAATTACTTAAAAATTATTATGAGACTTTGAAAAATATTTCGACTGATATTAAAATTATTTAAGTTGATTGTTAAGCGTTAGGCAGAGTTTAATTGAACTTAAACTCGAAGAATTGTCCAACTAGACCATCGGGATGATAGAATTGTGTCGGTTTCAACTCGGACTTAAATAGTCTGACATGATGCTAAGTTTTATGTGCTGAATAGACTGATAGGATTATGTGTTAATGTGTTTAGGTTATTCCATGTATAATATATATATATATATATATATATATATATATATATATTATGGTATTGTGTTGATATTATTCTAATATTGGAGATCTATATTATTAATATTAGGTCTTCTGGATAAGGCGATATAAATTGCATGTAGCGCTAAATCAAATCTGCTCATGCAAGTTTGTTTTGCTTAACTCTATTAAGAGTGTTTCATTTGGATAAGCTTATGGTTAATCATTCATTGATTGCCATGAATTGTACTCTGTATATATCAGTGATGTATAAGTTAGGTATGAAAGGTCGATCACCTTCATTACCAGTTGGTTCAAATATATTTGTTCATGTATAATACTTGTTCAGTCATAAATTTGTTCATGCTAGTTCACAATTATATTGTTGAATTATAACCAGCCAATTATTCAAATCATTTCAATCATGATATATCGTTATATTATTGAACTTAAACTTGCTGGGCAATCCATATGCTCACCCTTGCTATATCATGATAAAACATTGCAGATTAAGACGAATGCGTCGGATACAAGGACAGGTTAAAGACAGTTCCAGTGTTAGGATATGTGTGCAGCTAAATTATATAAGTATTGTATGTTAATAATGTTATGTGTTAGAAAAGTTATGAAATGTGTATTAAGTTAAGGTTACTCGACCTTGGGTATTATGTATAAGTTAATGTATAAACAATTTATGTTTATATCTTCCGCAAATATAGTTGAATAGTTATAGAATGATCGAACCGGATCCGAGGTGATTTAGGACCCGGATTCGGGGCCTCATGATTAATATCGTGAGTCAGGGTTATGAACCTTAGGTAGGAATACCTGAGACTAATAACCACAGTGATTAGGATAAGTACTAACTCACATAGAGTTAGTTAGTCGGTAAGATTCAAACACATCTCGACGAGTGTAAAGATACAGAGTTCCCTAACTCTGATAATAAAGTTGAACAATAGTGATGAATAGATAGAGTCTAAAAGACTAAAAGAACAGGGATAGGAGATCGTAAAACAAAACGATCAAGATATAGAAATAATTCGTAACATATACGATGAGATCACTCCGTGATCATATAAAGTGATAGTAGGGAAAAGAATCAATCTAATGATTGAAAAGTTTACAGCAAGATTGTTGTGTGTCAATTGTACTACGAATTGGTACAAATTCAGGAAAGGATTATGAATACGAGTTAAATGAAATTCGTATTAAAAAAGGGGGATAGTGTTAGGTGGGGATTCAATTGAGGATTCATAGCCGGCAAATTGAGTCAGATGATTCCTCAGATGGGCGGGAATTGTACTTGGTGTAAAAACTACTTAGTTCGCAATGATAATCATTGAAATGTTTGTGTCGCGCTTATTTGATATATGCATGTTAAGAGGGTGATTTCTTTCTCATGTGTATATGATAGATAGGTCATAGTAGAGGATATAAGGTTAAGTACAAGTTCTTAAAACTCATACTTATGTGACATTCTTGATTCATAGTTATATGAAATGTTTATGAACCCCTTAAAAATGGATGCCAAAGGTCCGACTAGGACAAGTTCTTAAACTCATATGATTGTGGCAAAAGTAAATGAACTCATAAGTGTGGTTTACGAACCGGGTATAGTTAGTGTAAAATGGAGTATCGAGGATAATAGGAATAGGTAGATTATTTAAGCAAATGATTATTAGTGAAGAATTATGTTTTCCAAAACTCCTAGCTATGCTAGACTTTGAAATTTTGACATCAAGCTAAATACGCACTAAGTGCTTTTGAAAAAAATAATGTAGACTCGTAATCATTTTTGAAACGGTTTAAAGAATAGTCTATGCTACTTATTTCAGCTAGACGTAAATGATTTAAAATATCAAAATATATTTTATTTATCACTCATGTACCATGAACTCAGTGCGAGATGATAAAAAGTTGATGGAGTTGTAAATACAGGAATACTTAGTGTGAATTTGATCTAAAATCGTTATTCCACTATTGTATGATGTGTTATGACAAAGTCATACAATGACGGTATCCTCAAACGGACTGTTAATACAGTACGGCATTATGACGTCATTCTCAAAAATATTTTCAATAAAAATTTAATTTGCCAACGGGGTTTGGCTACACTTAAATAATTCGATTGAATTGAATTATTGATATGAGTCTATGCTATTTGATTCAGCTAGACAAACATTTATAAAACTCTAAGAGTTCTTTGAAAATTTTCACGAACCAAATTATTTTGGTGCGGAATCTAATAAGACTGAGGTAAATTATGCGCCCAAGGCGGATATGAGAAACAGATAAAACCAGTATTATTGGGTCAGTCCTGGGCATACTGGGCTAATCACCCTCTGTGTCTTCAGGGTAAGACGGTTTGCGGATGAATTTTCATATAACCTTTACGAAAATGACAGACAATAGTCTGTAAAACCCCTCAGCACAATTTGAATTTTTTTACTCTTGTGAGTGGTGTATTGGGTAACATGAGCGAATGTGTGTGAATGGTGTATGATGAATGGTGAATGGTAAATGGTTCAAGGTGTAAGGTAAATTTCGAGGATGAAATTTTTAGAAGAAGGGGTGAATGTGACAACTCGAGAATTTTGAATATTTTTAAAAATTTTATTAATTGATTTAAGGTTCAAAATTAAAACCTAGATAGAAAATAAGTGTATGCGTTTGATATTTTTAAGATAGAATTTTGAGGATTTCAAAATTCTGTGAAGGATTTAGGTGAATTATTCAGGATTAAGTGAATACGTGATTATGTTCTGTGGATATGGTATGATATGTGTAAATGATGTGGTTAAGGGTCAAGGGTTGACCAGATAAACGATATCCGTAACAAACCCTAATTATATATTAAGAACGTCAACGTTTGGTTAGAAAACCCTAATGATTAATAAATCCTAGAAACCGGTTCTGAAAACCCTAATGTCAGTTCCGGGAATCCGAAACCCTAATTCGGTGTATAAAATTCTAAATTGGGAACTTAATGGCGTAAATGTAAATAATTATAAGATTTGTTAGGGTAAAGCTTACTTAATTAGCAAACCCTAATTTTCAAATTTAGAAAAAAATTATTTTTCTATTAGAAACCCTAATTCGTGGGTTGTAAATCCTAAGAAAAAGATTTTGCAATCTTGGTGAGTCATCACTCTATGTTTATCCCATGTGCTTATTATCTTAAAAAGATCACATATGAGTGCCACCTAGCAACTTCTTGGTTCATTGAATCCAAAGATCAAACTTAAAACTTAAGAAAAAGTAACTCACTTTACTTTTCATATTATCCAAGACCTTCTCTCTCTACAATTTCGAAATCTAGAGTGAGAGAGAGTTAAAAGTTGAGCTAAGATCAGTTCATAGCAAGCCAATATCAGATCCGAGAGTCAGAATCGAGAATCAAAGTTAGAAAAAGGTAAAGAACCCTAAAATTTCGAAATTTGTGATCTTAAGTTAATGTTATTGTTTGTTGTTTATATATGTGCTAGAGGGTGTCACTTGATGATTTGGGTGGTCAAAACCTAGATCCATATCATTCTGATGCTCGGATTTGATGATTTTAGAAATCTGGAAAATGTTAAAAATGATGGCCTGATCACAGAAATATGTCAGGGCTTGTAGATCTGTGTGTATTAAGTGCTATGTATGTTTTATGTTATAGAATTGTAGTATGTTATGTGGTCTTTATTCTGCAACTTGAAACATGGTCTGATTGTGCCTAGAACCCAAGTTATGATTGGTCAAAGTGGGTTGACTGCTCACTAAGTCGCCTTCTTACAGGCGACTGTAAATCCCCACATAGCTCTGACAACTTCTTTTCGGCCTTTGATCTGGCAACTGTTAAGGTTAATAGCCATGTTTGTGCATATATCTTGTAGTCGGACAACAATACTACACACCCCAGCCCTTAGAACAACCAGATCCATAACAGGATCAAAGATAATCGTGGTCAAACCCACGTTGACTAACTGGCCGGAAGGAGATTCTGGGTAACCCAGAATCTTCAAGACCCGTTTACTAACCACTAGTTTGATCTTACTTGATAGCTTAGATCTGTTGTTGTTAAGATGATCCGAGGTTATGTAGTTGTGCACAGGACATGAGTACTACACAATGGAACCTTAATATTACATTAATAATACACCGGAAGGCCTAGATCCTGAGGCTCAAAGTAAGATTTAATCAATCGTTTCTTCATTTCTAGAAAACCTAGAAATGAAGAATATTCTAACATGTCTTTTCTCAAAGATAGATCTCTCGATTAAGTAACGTTTTGGCCATGAACTCAATTGATATTTGTAGTATAACACTTATACTATAACTATAACACCATTACCGATCCGTAATTTAACTAGAACATAGGATTAGAACCAAATTGACGACCCACCTTGTTGCTCAACACATGAACGCTCAAGGCAAATTTCAAGAACAATCAAGAACACCAATAACGACGGTTACTCACTACTATAGCCCCTTTAGCGACGCTTATTTATTTTATTTTCTCGATTTTCCTAAATTATTTAAAAATAGATAAAAACTGCTTTTAATTATTAAAAATACATAATAAATTCAAAAATTATTTTAAAGTCCTAAAAATAGTTTTAATTATTTTGAGCATATTTCATAAATATTTAATATTTTTGGAATATAAATGGTATTTATTTATTTAATTATAATATTAAATAAATGATTTAAAATGATTTTAATTCATGAAAAATCATGAAAAATAATATTATGATATAAGAAAATATTTAAAGATATTTTCAAAGGACTTTTAATATTTTGTGATGAATTTCACTAATTAATTAATATTAAGGATAATTAGTTTATTTAATAAATATATTAAATAAATTATGGAAAAATAGAATTAATGGTTTATAAATCATATAAAAATGATTTAAGTATTATAAAATTATTTTAAGTTATAAAATATAACTTTTGATATTTTGTCATGAAAATATTAATATTTTAATATTAATAGCAATTATCGGATATTGAATTTAAGTGTTTAAAATCACATTTAAATGCTTTTAAGGTATTAAAATACATGGATATATTATAAATATATTATAATATTATGAAATGTATTTCATTAATATTGGATAATAAATAAATATTAATGATAAAGGAATTATGTGGTATTTAAATTAGATAAATACGTTATTAATGATTGAAAATTCATGATAAATAGTAATAATTACTTAAAAATTATTATGAGACTTTGAAAAATATTTCGACTGATATTAAAATTATTTAAGTTGATTGTTAAGCGTTAAAGCGAGTTTAATTGAACTTAAACTCGAAGAATTGTCCAACTAGACCATCGGGATGATAGAATTGTGTCGGTTTCAACTCGGACTTAAATAGTCTGACATGATGCTAAGTTTTATGTGCTGAATAGACTGATAGGATTATGTGTTAATGTGTTTAGGTTATTCCATGTATAATATATATATATATATATATATATATATATATATATATATTATGGTATTGTGTTGATATTATTCTAATATTGGAGATCTATATTATTAATATTAGGTCTTCTGATAAAGGCGATATAAATTATGTAGCTTAATCAAATTGCTCATGCAAGTTTGTTTTGCTTAACTCTATTAAGAGTGTTTCATTTGGATAAGCTTATGGTTAATCATTGCTGATTGCCATGAATTGTACTCTGTACATATTGCATGTATAAGTTAGGTATGAAAGGCTGATCACCTTCATTACCAGTTGGTTCAAATATATTTGTTCATGTATAATACTTGTTCAGTCATAAATTTGTTCATGCTAGTTCACAATTATATTGTTGAATTATAACCAGCCAATTATTCAAATCATTTCAATCATGATATATCGTTATATTATTGAACTTAAACTTGCTGGGCAATCCATATGCTCACCCTTGCTATATCATGATAAAACATTGCAGATTAAGACGAATGCATCGGATACAGGGACAGGTTAAAGACAGTTCCAGCGTTAGGATATGTGTGCAGCTAAATTGTATAAGTATTGTATGTTAATAATGTTATGTGTTAGAAAAGTTATGAAATGTGTATTAAGTTAAGGTTACTCGACCTTGGGGATTATGTATAAGTTATTATATAAACAATTTATGTTTATATCTTTTGTAAATATAGTTGAATATTTATAGAATGATCGAACCGAATTTAAGGTGATTTAGGACCTGGATTCGGGGCCCTCACAAAGGTTATCCGACTCATGATTTGGAATTGGCTGCAGTAGTGTTTGCTCTCAAGATATGGAGACACTATCTCTATGGAGAGAAATGTGAAATCTAAACAGATCATAAAAGTCTGAAGTATATTTTCACACATGAGGACCTGAATATGCGACAAAGAAGGTGGATGGAATTGATAAAGGATTACGATTGTGAGATCTTTTATCATCCGGGAAAAGCAAATGTGATTGCAGATGCTTTGAGCAGGAAAGATCGGGAGAAGTTGATGCTGATAACTACTCAGGAGGAGCTTATTTCAGCAATGACGAAGCTAGAGTTGGAAATCAAATTTCCGAAGGAATCCGATGAACGACTATTCCAGATAGATACCAGTCCAACTTTGGTGGACAAAGTGAAGAGTGCTCAACTACAAGATAAAGAATGCGAAACGATCAAAGAGAAAGTGGTTAAGGGTAGCGATGTAAAATACAAGATCGACACCGAAGGACTACTACGATTCGAGGAAAGAATTTGGGTTCCAGCAGTACCAGAGCTTAAAGAAGAAATCTTAACTGAAGCACACAACACAAGATATTCGATTCATCCAGGAAGTACAAAGATGTATCAAGATTTGCGGCGTCATTTTTGGTGGCCGAATATGAAAAGAGACGTTGCAGAATACGTTGCAAAATGTTTGACGTGTCAAAAAGTGAAAGCTGAACATCAACGACCAAGCGGGTTACTTCAACCGTTGGAAATACCAGAATGGAAATGAGAGCATATCATAATGGATTTTGTGGTAGGACTTCCAATGACTCAGAAAAGATATGATGCGATATGGGTAATAGTGGATAGATTGATAAAATCTGCACACTTTTTGCCAATAAAGATTAGATTTAATCTTGATCAGCTAGCAAGATTGTACGTTAAAGAGATCGTGTCAAGACATGGAGTCCCAGTGTCAATTGTGTCACATAGAGATCCAAGGTTCACATCAAACTTCTGGAAGAGACTACAAGAATGTATGGGAACACAGTTGCGAATGAGTACAACATATCACCCGCAAACCGACGGGCAAAGTGAACGAACAATCCAAACGTTGGAAGATATACTGAGAGCATGCATCATGGATTTCAAAGAAAGCTGGGATGAACATTTACTGTTGGTAGAACTTGCCTACAACAATAGTTACCACGCGAGCATAGGTATGCCACCTTACGAGGCATCAGCGGTAGAAAGTGCGTAACTCCACTCAGGCTTTGGGATGAAGTCGGTGAACGCCAACTGTTAGGACCAGAACTGGTATAACAAACTGCTGAAGTTATCAAACTCATCAGGACAAGATTGGTAGCAGCCCAAGAACGACAGAAAAAGTATGCCGATCAAAATAGGCAGAATTGCGAATTTGAAGTAGGAAATTTCGTTTTCCTAAAAGTTTCTCCTTGGAAAGGGAATGTTCATTTTGGCAAGAGAGGAAAGCTCAGCCCAAGATTTATTGGACCGTTTGAAATACTACGAAGAGTGGGGGAAGTGGCTTATGAGGTAGCTCTACCTCCATAATTGGAAAACATTCATAATGTTTTTCACATTTCGGTGTTACAACCGTATAAACCCGATTACAAACACGAGATCGAGTACGAACCATTGCAATTCGATAAAGATTTGTCCTATGAAGAAATTCCTATCCAGATAGTCGACAGGAAAGAACAAGTGCTCAGAAATAAAGTAATACCTTCTGTGAAGGTGTTATGGAGAAACCACAATGTCGAAGAGGCAACGTGGGAACTCGAAACTGAAATGATGAAAAGTTACCCTGAGTTATTTGTTTAATCTATGTCTTCGATTCTGGGGACATAATCTTTGTAAGTAGGGAAGAATGTGACGATTTGATTGTTTGAATTGTGATTCTGAGGACAGAATCCTTTTAAGGAGGGAATGATGTAACATTCTAGAATTTTAAATGTAATTTTAAATATTTATTGAGTTATATAAATATTTAATGGGTGTGATTATCGGTAAATGAATATTTATTTTATTGATTTAATATTATTTTGATTGTTTGAATTGTGATTCTGAGGACAATATCCTTTTAAGGAGGGAACGATGTAACACTCTAGAATTTTAAATATTTATTGAGTTATATAAATATTTAATGGGTATGATTATCGGTAAATGAATATTTGTTTTATTGATTTAATATTATTTGGAGAATTATTTGTTAAATAAATAATTGATGAATTAAGGAAATGATTATTACATTGATATTTCAATTAAATGAGATATTATTTGTATTGTGTTATGTGATTAAAGGATTTACTTAATTAATTGTGATTTGAATTAATTAAAATAAATATGAAAGTTTGATTAAATATAGTATGACAAATAACTATATTATAAGAAGTTATTAAAATAAATTAAAGTAATTTATTTTAGTGTTTACCAAACAAGGCTTAATATATTAATTCTTTAATAAAATAAAAGGGTTTGCCAAACAAGCCTTATGGCTTTTGGAATTTCTAGATTTTTAAAATAAATATAATATATAAAATAATAAGTATAATATAATATATGTACGTTATATGTATTAAGTCATATACTTAATAGGTGAATTAAGGCCATATCAGTTTTATATTTGTTTTACGCTTAAAGTTTTCAGTTGAGTGTTGAGCTTTAGTCAGTCGCTAAGAATATACAGAGAATTGGAGAGAAACCTAGGAATTTTACAATAATTTCAGTGTTTAACAAGAATTTCTTTCAAGCAACAAAAGGTATGTTCATAATTGGATACTATTTATGATCATGAGTATTACGGCAAAATAAAATTGCATGTTCTGTGAATTGTTTTTCTTCTGAATTTGTTATGTAATTTAGTTATTGTGATTATACATGCTTATGATGCTAGAGTTTATGTTCAAACAAGAAATCGCATGCTAAATTCGTTTGACAGTGGAAGAAAAAGTTTTGACAGTGTATGTTTATATATATTTTCACGTGTTCATGAAAAATACAATTTTAGATGGTTAATTCTCATATTAAAATGTAAATTGAGGCTTGTATTTGTTAGTTCAATGAGATATGGGTATAACGTAATTGGAATGAGGTAAATTGGATAAGAATTGAAATCACAGTATTCAATTTTGTGAAGGAACTCGAAAATGGAGTTTTTGTTTAAAAACATGAGTTTTGAGAAATTAAAATAGTTGTAGTTAGTGTTAAATTGTGCTTGTTGGTTGTAAATGTGAGCAATCATGTTTATGATATTGTTGTATTTATTATACGTGTTAATATTATTGTCTATTGGGTGAAATTTATGTTTGTTGGGCTAAAGTTGGCTACTATTTATAGCCGACTCTGCGTCTGTCTGAACACCGACGCAGCTGCGCCGGTGCCAAGGCAAAAATGGCGCAGCTGCGCCGGTCCCAAGCCTTTGTATGGAGCAGGTGCGCCATACCCTGGTTTGAGATGCTGACTTCTGCTAATTCTGCAGAATTGGGGAAAGTTGTAAGACCCCAAATTATTAATAAATGAAATTTAATTTCCTCTATTTATTATTCTGAAATAGTAAGGGTTGAATTGATTAATGTGGTTAGTTATGGGTAAAATGCGCATATATTTTAAAAAATAAGCAGGTGGTTATAAAATATTCATTGTTGTCGGGGAATATTCGTTTGGACGTGGAATATTCTTGCTGTCGGGGAATATTCGTACGACGACGCAGTCTTTTGTGGGCCCCATAACGGAAAGCGATTGGATGAAGAAAACGACAAGTATAAGTTGTTTATAAATAATTAGTAGTGGTTACCAAGTTAACACTGCTTGGAATACCCAAAGGTTAAAACACGATGAATACGCATTGTTGTTGATAAGTAGCACCAGTATTGCACCAATTATTGATTCTTACAAAAGAAGGCACTACTCAATAATTGTTACAAGAGTTCTTGCTCAGATTTTATTTTATTAATTCAATAATTGTTGCGTTGATATTTTATATTATCGTTGTTTCAATAATTGTCACTACACAAAGATTTTCCATTATCGAAGCTAATAATTCATATTATCCTAATAATATTATTAGAAAATATTATTGGCAATGTCTAGAAAGTTCTGTCTAAGGAGAGGTTTGGTCACCTAATCATGGCGCAAGAAGGAGAAATCCTTATCGAAAGCCCCTCTTTCACGGAACTACCTTACAAGATCTTGTGATTCTGTAATATTATTTGTGAATAATTAATTATTGATTTATATGATGAGGAAAATATTGATTTTATGTGGTTATAGATGGAGAAAATTTTTAAAGTGACAATTGTTAAAAATTGATGTTTTATCTTTTCTGATAAAATAATATTTTATTATATTATATAATAATGATGATATTTTTTTACAATGAATGTGGGATATATGAGTATATGAGGAGGAAGAGTATTTTTGTTGCAAAAGTTGTTTAAAACATGTTAGACATGTCCGTGAGCCCATTTTTTGACTTAAATTTGATTATAGCATGTAAAATCGCCCGTTTATGGATTTCGGTCAATTTCGGTTAGGAATTTTGAAAACCTTTCTTCTGCAAAGTTGTAGAGAATTGAATTTCCTATAAAAATATGCGAGATTCGAATTTTCTAATAAAAGGGCTATTTATTATGAATTATTGAAGTTCCGAAGTTCCGAAATAATTGATTTTTAAAAGTTTTAAATATTTTAATTTACAAAAATGTTTTTTTTGTGATGTAGGCTACTTGAGTGGCTGATCTTTGACTGAAATATTGGGCGTAGAAAATTTTTATATATATATATATTATTATTATATTAAATTTTCTATTTTGGTGTTCTAAGCATTTTCTTATAAATAGGGTGCTTAGGTTAGAATTGAAAATCACACCAGAAACTACAGATTTCTCTCTCTATAATATCGAGCGTATTTTGTGAGTATTCTAGTACTTTGAGTATTGCTATACGGTGCAAGTTCTTTCATCACTATTGTAAGACCTCGAATTTTATGAAATAAAAGTATTCAATTGTTCTTATAATTACTATTTAGTAAATGGTTAAATTGATAAAAGGTTAAAGTGAAGGGTGATATATGTAATTATTTTAAATAAGCAAGTGGTTATAAAATACTCATTGTTGTCGGGGAATATTCATTTGGTCGTGGAATATTCTTCATGTCGGGGAATATTCGTATGACGACGCAATCTTTTGTGGGCCCCGTAACGGAAAGCGATTGGATGAAGAAAATGACAAGTATAAGTTGTTTACAAATAACGACGTAGTTGTTATCGTTATCTTCGTTGGAATACCCTTGGTTAAAACACAAGAATACTGGCGTTGTTGCACAAGAAGAGTTATACGGTATTGCACTAATTATTGATTCTTATGTAAGAAGGCACTACTCAATAATTGTTACTGTAATTACTGTTCAATATTTTATTTTTGATTTAATAATTGTTGCGTTGATATTTTATATTATTGTTGTTTTAATAATTATCACTACATAGTATTTTCCATTATCAAATCAATAATTCATATTATTTGAATAATATTATTAGATAGCATTATTGGCAATGTCTAGAAAGTTCTGTCTAGGAGAGGTTTGGTCACCTAATCATGCCGCCAAAGAAAGAGAAATTCTTATTGGAAATCCTCTCTTTTACGGGAACTACCGTTACTAAATCTTGTGATTCTCAGAATATTATTTGTGAATAATTAATTATTGATTTATATGATGAGGAAAATATTGATTTTATGTATATAGATGGAGAAAATTTTTAAAGTGACAATTATTAAAAATTGATATTTTATCTTTTCTGATAAAATAATATTTTATTATATTATATAATAATGATGATATTTTTACAATGAATATGGGATATATGAGTATATGAGGAGAAAGAGTATTTTTGTTGCATTAAATGATTAACACATGTTTTGTGTGTCGGTGGACCCCATTTCTTGGTACCGAATTTGATTATACACGTAAAATCGCCTGCTTTATGGATTTCGGTCAATTTCTATTTGGAATTTGGAAAAAATTTCTTCTGCAAAGTTGTAGAGAATTGAATTTCCTATAAAAATTTGTTAGATTCGAATTTTCTGATAAAAGGGCTATTTATTATGAATTATTGAAGTTCCAAAGTTCCGAAATAATTGATTTTTGGAAGTTTTATTTATGTTTTAAAAGAAAAACGTTTTTTAAATGTTTGTGGACATCTTTAACATGTGCTAGATGGCTGAAATCAGATTTCAAAGTTGGTGTAGGAATTTGTTTTATATATAATATTATTATATTCAATTTTCTGCTTTGGTGTTCTAAGCATTTTCCTATAAATAGGATGCTTAGGTTAGAATTGAAAATCACACCAGAAACTGAAGTTTTCTCTATATTTCTCTCTCTATATTATCGAGTGTATTCTTGTGAGTATTTTGATATCTTGAGTGTTGCTATACGGTGCAAGTTCGTTCAATGTTATTCCAGTCAGAAGTACTGCTCTTTTTAGGTAAGGGATAATAAGGGATTTTAAGGGATTGTAAGGGATGTTATTTTATTCAAAAAATGATATTATTTCTTCAATATCATTATGCCGAAATATTGGTTTGAATTTTTATCAAATTTGGAACGTTTTCATGTCGGGGTTACTATTCATGAGTTACTATTCATGATATACTATTCACGATTTACTATTCACGAGTTACTATTCATGACGGGTTACTATTCATGAGTTTTTATTCATGAGTTACTATTCACGAGTTACTATTCATGGATACTATTCACTACAAAATTGGTTTCTTTTTCTAACCAAATTATAGCTGATTTATGAATATTACTCTGGAGATTAAAACTATGTATTGATTATATTGATTTTATTATCATATATAACATTTTTATAACCCGATGTTGAAATTCTCTTTCACCGGAGTGTAAAGATGGGTAGATTATTGGTATGATCATGACTAGGGTTCTCTTTGGCCAAGAGTGAAAAGTTGAATTGTGACTGGTATGATCATAACCATTGAATTTATAATTGAATATCTTTAGCTTAAGTGCAAAGGTGAATTGATCAACATGGTTATAATTATGGTTTATATAAATTCGAAATGATTATGTATTTCTTTGAAATATGAATGTCTTTGGTCCAGAAAGTGCAAAGATGACTGTTGTTGAATATCTTTGGCCCAGAGTGCAAAAGATGAATCGTTGATGAATATCTTTGGCCCGTGGTGCAAAAGATAAATTTATTAGTATGATTATGAACATGAACTATGATTTGGTATAACCATGATCTTTGATGTTTCGTAAAGACAGAGTTATGAAAATTATCTTCGTTCCGAATGCGAAAAGGAATTTAGAACTACAATTATGATTATGAAGTTATTCACATGATTGTGGGATGAACTGCTGATTGATGTTACAGGTTAAAACATTGTTGGTGGACTTTTAACATGGAGAAGATAATAGACTTTATGGTCTATTCGACTCTTCTAATGGATTGCTTCGTTCACCGCAACTATGGTTGAAAAGTTTTATCATCTACCATATGTTCTAAATCTCTGATTTATTACTGATGAAGACTATTGATAATTTATTTATCTTTAGTCATAATATTCTTTACTGAGCTAGTTGTGCTCACCCTTTTGCTTCACAATTCCTTTCAAGTAATACGAGTGTAGCTGGGTCGAGCGGGGGTAACAGGGGAATAGAACGATGGTCATCATTTAGTAGTTATATTTGTTGAATCAAATAGGGTGAAGCGAACCGAACGTTGGAAGGGTGTTTTGCCACTATCATACAAGATGTCTAATGACATACAACCTCGTATCATCATAAGACAGGGATGTGCTCATCCACTTGTTGAGTATATATACGAGCACTACCTATATAATCTTGGTGTTTGTTTGGAGTATAATACCCAATTAGAGACAGTGGAGATAATGATATGTCAAGAGAAGACTCACCATTGGGAAGAATATGATAGTAATCTTCTCATTTTTCTTTGGGATTTATCAATCAACCAAGGATAATTCTCGTAAGGGCATATGATATCTATCATAACCTATACGCATGGCCTCCCATGTACGAAGGTTTCCTTGAGCACTTCCCAAAGATTTTAATTTCTTAAACAGTTTTTAACTGTACCTTTATGTAAGGTGCCATTGTGACGTACTATCCAAGGTTGGGACATGAGTCACAGTTGGTATATATTTGTATCCAAACTCACAACATATGTGTTGTGGTATTTTGCACGACAATTGTTATAATAAAGTTGTAGTTGTTTTCTGTACCATGTATTTGGCGACTCAGAATGGGTTGGATGGAATGGAGCTGTTTTGGGGTTGTCACAACTATATCCAGTATTCCAATCAGAAGTACTATTCTTTCTGAGGTAAGGGATGTTATTTTTTTCTTAAAATGATATTATTTTCTTCAATATCATTATGCCGAAATATTGATTGGAACTTTTTATCAAATTTGGAACTTTTTCATGTCGGGGTTACTATTCACGAGTTACTATTCATGAGTTACTATTCACAAGTTACTATTCATGAGTTACTATTCACGAGTACTATTCATGAAGCATGATGATATTTTTTGTGAAATTTCTATCTTTTGGTGTCGGAGTTACTATTCACGATACGACACTTATTCACGATATAATGACACTTATTCACGAATCACGACACTTATTCACAAAAATTAAATTTTGTTTTTTTCGTCTAAAATATCTATTATGGATACTAGCTTTGATTGTATCCATGTTTTGATCATTCTTGAATTTTACTCCACTCTGATTATTTATGAAGTATTTTTGAACTTGGATTGTGTAAAGTACGAATCCTTAATATTTGTTCTTTTGTTTCACTGGATTCGTTTTCTTTAAAATATTTCACTGGATTCTATTAGATTTTTCCCTGTTGAAGACTAACGATAATTTGTTCTGTATTATCTTAGTCATAATGTTCTTTACTGGGCTAGTTGAGCTCACCCTTTTCCTTTTTGTTCCATTTTTTTTCTCAGGAGGCGAGAATGTAGCGAGTACTAGTTGGGGTATGGAATGATGGTTCTAGAAGTTATTTTAGTAGTCCTCACCATTTTTGTAAAATAATGTATCAATAATTGAAATGAGGACTTATTTGAGTGTGGATATTGTCTAGATGACAATATTTGTATTTAAACTCACAGTTTTTATGTTGTATTAATAAAGTTGTAGTTGTTTACATTTACGTATTTTGACGACTCGTGAATGGGTGTTGTATACCTGTTTTGGGGGCGTCACAAAAGTGTCATAACATGATCTGAGATTTTGTTAACATGTTAAATATGTAATGTTAAGGTTAACATAACATAGTGAGTTGTGGTTAGTATGATCAATGTTGCAAAAATGATTAGTAAATCGAAAACACGTTACGTGGTAATTTTGTATACATAACGAAAGTTAGACAAGTGTTGTGAAGTAAAACACTTAGAGTTTCTGAAATGTGAATGGTAATGAACATGTTATGATATGGTAGCATGTCTAATGAGTATTGTGATTCTAAAATTATGTGTAGGTGATCGTGAGTTTAATTTTATAGCTTACGCTCAAGGCAAGTCTTCTAACTCCATACTTTCATTGAGTTAGTTTGTTATGTTGATGCAAGTTTTCTAACTCTACACTTTCGTTGAGCTAGTTCAGCTATTACATTGAGCATGTTTTAAATTTTGAATTATTGGAATTCTAATCATTTGGACTTACTCTAACTTGTTCATATTTAAACAAGTTTCTTAGGTTATTATTTTATAATCAATGTTTCTTGAACCTTAATTCCTTGTGTCGAATGGTTCAATCACTTTGTATATCTTATTACCATGTGGAGTAAGCATTGTTTCCAGCTTGCTATCAACTATTGCATGTCAATAACTAAAATTCTAATTTGACAAGATTATAGACCTAGCTTATTATTGTTCAAGCCAAGGTTTACCATTTCTTTATTTTGATCAATACTTATGCTCTAATTATTTCAAGCATGAGTTAGATATGTAGAATCAGTTCATTTATGATTCTCAAATGTTCTAATTTATGTTGTTATTAAACAACTGTTGTATTATCAAGAATTGTTGATTCAACTAGTTCCCTAGTTGATGATCATTAAACTTCAATTACCCTTGAAAGCTTATCCAAACCAAACTTTCTTTGGTGCGGACTTGTACTCTAAATACTGAGATGAACAACCCTATGTTTAGGGGTTTACGCTTAGCGTTGAAATGGTTGTGCACAATACATTGTACGGTTGATTGATCCCCCTAAGTACGTGGAGTCCTTATAGTCATATGACTGTTAATGTTAAAGTTGAAAGATTACTTATAACTGTGGACATGGTTCATGGTCAATTGACCCTCAGTAGTTTATTTAAGAATGTTAATAGAACAAATTATTCAGTTCTATTGAGCCTATGAGTTAGCAAATGTTGTAAAGTTAATAGAACATATCATTCAGTTCTATTGAGCCTATTATTTGGCAAATGTTATAAAGTTAATAGAACATATCATTCAGTTCTATTGAGCCTATTAGTTGGCAAATGTTGTAAAGATATTTATTCTTATCTCAAGTGAGCTTTGTTTGCTCACTCTTGCATATTTATACATTTATTGCAGCTATGAATGAGAAGGTAGATAAACCTACAACTAGCAAAGGAAATGAAAAAATGTACAAGTGATGAAGACTTGTAATTTTAGTTTTATCATTGATGATAGACTTTTAATAATGATGTGATGTAATAATTTTATTTCCGCACTTGAATGATTGTATTAAAGGTTAGAGAACTTGGGAGATAATGTTTTTATTTAAGTAATCCTGTATGGGCAGGTTTTTATTATTCAATTTATTATAACTGGGTAGCTAGATATGAATATTTTGATTACGTGAACACCAAATCTTGAGGTCATGAAGTACTGGGATTTGGGGGTGTCACATATAAAATATCAATGCAGCAATTATTGAATCAATAAAATAAAATATTGAACATTAATTACTGTAACAATTATTGAGTAGTGACTTCTTACGTAAGAATCAATAATTTCAAAAATATTGTGCAATACCGTGTGTACATCATTCGTAAATAACCACGCCAGACATCGTATTTTAACCAACCGGTATTCCAACAAGATAATCTGGAATCGTGAAGCCCCCAAATCTAGGTTCTCTAACCTCAGATTCGGTGCTCACGATCTATCATCATCATAAGCATTCTATAACTATTACAAATTAATAAACATACATTGTTCATTATAATAAAGTTTCATAACATAGTCCCAAGGTCTTCTTAACCTTAACTTAAACCCACCATTCATATTACAAACGGTTTACATAAGAAATTACATCAGATAATAATAATTAAAATTCATTCTAAACTATTCCTGGATCTTTCCCTTGCCTTTGTCTTTCGCATAGGATCCTTCAGGCTTAGCTGAAATAAATGCCATGATATAGCAAGGGTAAGCAACTAATTTGCTTAGCAAGTTTATATACAAGGGAGATATATCATGAATAGAAAGAGGTTTTGTTTTCAACGTTCAACAATAGTATAAGATTGTGAAGGAACATGAATTTATAATCAACAATTGAATATTTGAATAACTGAATAACCTGTACTGAGTGGTTTTGAAATAACCATGAACATTTGCCAAGGTTCTCAGTCATTTAAACTGGAACTCTTAATAAGTTTTGGTATTCAAGGGGATCAGCCTTTTATACCCCATGATTTATGCATAAACACTTAATAATCCGGCATCGATATCATGCCTTAATCAAATTCGTCTTTTTCTCAGTCAAGAGTTCTTATCATACCAATTTAATAAGAACAACTTTTTAAAACACATTTGATTTAACAAATTTAAACATGCTTGATCTAGCTGATACAATTAGCATAGATCTATCTCATAAACAGCCTCACGATCGAAAGAACTTTAATTTAATTCACAGTTCAATAATAATAGAACATGAATTCAATTGCACAAAGTGCGAATTTTAATAATCAGTATAGATGTGAATAATCATCAATAATTATTCACTAACATGCTTTGAAAATAATAACTCGAGTTTGAGTTAGGAATCTTGCCTCGTTTGTAGGTTACGGCTACGCAATTAAATTCTATCCACTAAGCAGTTTAATTATCTTCCTTTGAGAGACCTATAGTTAATATTTCAATTAGTCATAGCATAACATTAGATCATGTAATCACATAGCTATAATATATACATTTAGTTCTTAGAAAATTATCCTGCTTCGATAATGTTACTATTAAATAACAACTACCTTTAATTCACTTAATATTATTAATCTAGATAATATTTAATTCACCTCTTAGTATTATTAGTTCACTAATAATACTTTCATTCGCTTACTATTATTATTAATCATTTAATAATATCTTATTCCATCACTAATATTATTAATCATTTAATAATATTTTATTCCTTTACTAATGTTATTATATTTTTAATACCATTTTATTTAATCTCTAATATTATTATTTACTCAATAATAATACTTTTAATTTAATATTAATAATCTTTTAATCTATGATTAATATTTTAATCTAATATTATTAATCATATAATAATACTTTAATCATTTATTAATGCTTAAATCAAATATTATTAACCATTTAATAATATTTTAATGAAGTTTTAATCTTAATATTTTTATTTACTTAATAATATCATATTCTAATATTATTAATATCATAATAATATTTTTAATAATTTATTGGATTAATAAACAATTTATTCTAATTGTTCACCCTTTATTTAAACTTCTTATTTAATATCCATAAAAGGTCATAAATAATATTTCTTATTATAAATTACCGTAATGCCCTAAAATAGTCATAATATTATATATTAGGAGTATTCAAGCATTAAAATCACATTTTTCTTATTTAAGACATCATTTAACTATTTATTTTCTTTTATTAATAACTTAATCATTTTTAGGAAAAATAGCAAACTGATTCCAAATATTCTCATTTTCTGGATTTGGAGATTATATGAACCAACAATGATCCCCAAAATTTTATGGAATTTTAGAAAATGATTTACTAATTTTAAAGTGCCCAAAACACTCGGATCTTACTTCATTTTCATTAATTGAGTTCTGCTCTGAAATATCTGAAATTTTCAGGGTATACTCTCATAACATATATGAACCTCATCAGTAAAAATTTCGTAATTGTCCAAAGGTATACACAAAGGAGAAATTCGAGTGTTAATATTTAGGAGTCCTTTACTAAATAGCCATTACACACAACCTATAAATCAAAACGCTACTTTCTTTTTTTTACACGTAGATAACTTCTTAAGGTACCTCAGCGATGTTTCCTGATTTTAAAAGACTTGCAACCCACCAAAACAAATTTCAAGAAAATGGGGACATTAGCTTTTTAGGGTTTCAAAACCTAAACTTTCTATGTAGACTGTTTTGGGGAAAATAGCCCTCAAGGCTTCAATACTTGCTAGATTTGTGTTCTACTACTTGGGTTTACTAGATAACTCATGTATCTAGCACCCCCCCTTCGATGGATCACAAATCCAATTTGTAAAATTTGAGTTACACAAGATTTAGTGGAAGAAAAACAAGGGTTTCACCCCTTGGAGAACATATGCTCATTTCCTTCCTCTAAATCTATACCCTAATACACAAGATGGTTAGTCCTACACATGAGACATGTAGAACTAAGGTACTTGGAGTATTAGACCATAACCTCCATATATTTTGAGGTAACAACCAAAATAGAAGAAGAATAAGAAAAGAATGGAAGAGAATCCTCACCTAGTTTTCTTTGCTATACTTCTTATTCTTCCAAAGTATGATATAAACTTAGGATACATGAACCAAATCTCACTCCCTTTCTAGCACTCCTAAAATTCGGCCCTCCATCTTGTTTCTCTCTCTTTGATTTTCTTTTGCAAGCTTAGAAGGAATGAAGAGAGGAAATGAAATGGAAAAAATGAAATAAAAGGATACTTGCAAAAATATAGATACACTTAGTGTATCTAGCTATTATCCCCTACACCTTTCTTGTCCATTAGACAAAACCCCTTATCTTGTTCTTAAGTATGCTTAGTGAGATTTACACGAATGAGGTGTAGACAACATTATACTTTGTGTAAGAAATTAAGAAAAAGTAAGGTCATTAGCTATTTAAAGAAAGTGGGTTAGCAAATAAATTTGCCTTATATGGACACAAGGGGGCCGGCCCCAAGCTCTCCAAATCCTCATTTTGCTTTTATTTTTAATGCCCAATTTTGATTAATCAAATGTCTACAATACCCTTAATCAAGTGGGCTAAGTATTAGTTTGCATTCTATTTCTTTTGGGCTTCTCCTTTAATTGTTTTGGGGCATGTTAATGAACATAGTCTAACAATTTTAATATAGGTTACCCAAATTATTTATTTAAGGTTTCCATTCCCAAACTTATGAAATTTAATTACTTAAACATGTGACTTTAGCTCATAACCTAATTAGGTTTACTAAAATTAGGTTTAAAATTATTAGTCACTAGAAATAACAAGATTATCCACTTAAGTTAGTATACATATTAAATACTAACCTTTCCTTATTACCATAACCCTTAGGTTATTTAATTGTTTCACCTAATGTATAATTAGGTTACGAAGCTTTCATTTTTAATGAAATCTATAAATGTATATATCCATAACTATAGTATATATGTTTATTGATCCATACACCACTTCCCATATGTTGTCACATATTAAATCACTATATAACACAAAGGTTTAAATATCAATAATGTACATACATATATAGTGACTTAAAATTCACGGTTATTACATCCTCCCCCCTATAAGAATTTCGTCCCCGAAATTACATATAGGGTTACTAAAAAAAGATGTGGATAATTTTCCCTCATCTTTTGTTCGAGTTCCCACGTAGCTTCTTCCGCATTGTGGTTCCTCCAAAGAACTTTAACATAATGTATAGCCTTATTTCGCAATTTCTGCTCTTTTCTATCTACAATTTCAACTGGAATTTCCTCGTACGACAAATCCTTTTCGACCTGAATTAGCTCGTATAATATCACGTGCTTGTAATCAGGCTTATATGGTCGTAGCACTAACACATGAAACACATTATGAATATGTTCCAGTTCAGGAGGTAGAGCTACCTCGTACGCCACTTCGCCTATCTTCCTCAAGATCTCGAAAGGTCCAATAAATCTCGGACTCAGTGTACCTTTCTTTCCAAACCTTATCTTCCCTTTCCAGGGAGATACTTTCAAAAATGCATAGCTTCCCACTTCAAAATCTCTTCTAGCAAAGGTAAATCAGATACTTCTTCTTGATGATCTTGAGCCGCTACCAAAGAGCTCTTATCACCTTTGATGATCTCTATAGTCTGCTACACCACTTCGGTCCCAACAATCGACGTTCACCCACTTCATCCCAAAGATAAGGGCGCTTCTACACTTCCTCCC